>PYAF01001931.1:50464-75535 GCA_007407185.1 Glycine tomentella
ATTGAGATCCTGCTATGAGATGTTTCCTAGTATATAGATGTAGCCTCCTAGTTGGAGATGTTCCTATATACATAGATGTAGCCTCAGCGGGATAGTGTTGGATATGATGAATGGCTGTATGCCATGAGTCTAGCCTGATTGTAGTCAGGTAGATGTGCATTGATTGTGCATGAGGATTGGTTGAGTGATTCACTGATTGATGTCAGGTGAACCTGTATTGATGATGATTGATTTAATGATTTCACTGATGATGATATACTATTTTCATGTATATGTGTATGAAGTGAACCAGGGGAAGGAAATACCTTCAAGGGCCCTGAGTTTACTGGGATTTTATATCTCACCCCTTGTGTGAGGCATATGTTTTGCAGGTGAATCATCAGGAGGAGCTGATAGATCCCAAGGCAAGAAGCCTATGCAGGGATAGCTGTACTTTGAAACCTTAGGCATAGATGACTTGAGCATGTGGCTCTGATATTTTGTATTCTGCCTTTGGTTTAGTTTTGTTGTACCCTGAGGGAATGTATTTGTACAGTTTTGTACTTAAACACAAATTATATGTATATTCACCATATCATATGTACAGTGTATGATAGTGACCTTTGATGATGTCACTCTTAGTTTATGCTTCCAAACTGCTTAAACTCTGATAATTTTTCTATGTGTTTGCTGTTTATGCTTGGTAATGACCCTGATGATTGAGGGGGCGTTACAGTGTTTGCAACACATCAGCATGCCTGGGCAAGAACATCCATATAGGGCAATCACCTCCAGGACTTTCACATACACTGGCCTGGGAAAGAACCTTCTTTACAAGGCAATCACATCCAGGACTTTTCAACATCACTGCCTAAGGAGGAACATCCCTATAGGGCAATCCATCCTTAGGGCTTTGGTGGAGAGCAGTGGCACATCCCAAGGAATCTCAGCTATTCCAGGGAGTCCTCACACTCTTCCTCTGGCTAGGGAACCTCAGCTAGCCCGATACTATGCCAGTATCCTATAGATTCTATCACAGACCACCTCATGGTCTGCATCCCATCTGGGTCACTGAACACCTCACAGTGTTCATCCATCAGAGGCCCATGGCCATCCACACCTGCCACATCAGGTGTCTCATTACCCTCACACTGTCTCAGTGTCTATCCTAGGGTTCGTCATATATTTATCTTTCCAGAACGGTCTGAGTTCCACTCTAAGTATTGTTCTTATAGCCCTTCAGGCTTCCAACACATATAATATCAAATAACAGGCCACATTGGCCTTCCTCTCAAATGCATGCATATACATATATGCACAACATATATATAATTCAAACATAGCATGCAATCTTCACCCCACTTGGGTGGCAAACCAAAATAAGGGAAAAACCCCAGAACGATGAGCTTACCTGGCAAGCCGTGCCTCACAGCTCTAGCCTCGACTGACGGTCTGCTCCTCTGACACCCACGGTGTCAAGCCCTACCAAGGCATACAAACACATATCACAGACCATTCAAGTATACAATCATGTCTAAGCTCATCAAGCAGACATCCGCTGCCTCAGAGAAGGAAACCTCAGTCCCTTCTATCACCCAGGTCTTCTGCCTAAGGTTCATTAGGCTTATCCTCTACAAGCCTTTCCATAGACCCTCAGTGGTTTATCTCAGATCCATCCATGGCCTCAGAGTCATTCCAGACTCAACACAAGCCATCATCAGTGAGCATCAAAGCTCTCTCAACCCATCACTCAGGGTTTCCACAGGGCTTGAACGGTTCATATCACAGAACACCGTTCTCATGGCCTCACAGGCACTACAAGCCCATCAACATGGCTCTTGCATGTCTCAAATCAAGTGACTCAGTCCAAGTCACACATGCACAACCTAGAGCCAAGACCAACAGTCACCAAATCACAAACTGAAAGCTAATCCTTCCTCCTCACATCATTCTAAACACTTCTCTCAACTGGACCCAAAGCTAATTCTAGCTCTATCACAGATGGGTCACTATTCATCAAAACCCTTCATTCCCTAAATCAATCGGAGAAACTCGAGTTTCTTACCTCAGAACTGATGAGGAAAGCCTCTGGACTGCTCTCCCAAGCCCTGGTGTCGTTGAACCACCGCCGTTCCTTGCCGAACTCGAGTTCTCTTCAGCCTTTCTCAAAGTTGAGCTTCTCTGGGGTTTTAATGAATGTGGAGGAAGGATTCTCGCTCTCTCCAGGCTTCTAGGGTGATTAAAGGGTTTAGGAAGCGTTTAGGATCATAAGGCAAGGTCATGGGAGCTTGGGAAGCTCTCCCATGGCTGCTGGAGGCTTTGAGGAAGAAGAAAACCATTTTCTTCTCCTCCAAAATGCGACCCCCCCTTTAATAAAGTCTGCACCGACCTTCCCGTGCAATTCGCGCCAGGTGCCGTGCCATCCGCGCCTGGTACAGAACTATGGCGCCATCAGCGTCGCTCCCACGCCAACAGCGTGGATAAGCCGAACCTATGGCGCGATCTGCGCCAATACCCTCGCGATCCGTGCCACAGTCCACACCTAGTTGGCGCCCCCAGCGCCAACTCTGGCGCTCTAGGGGTGGACCTCCAAAGAATCTCGCGCTGCCAGTGCGAGCCTAGTGCCTTTGGCGCCACATACCAGAGAGTCTGGCGCTAGCTCTGGCGCTAACCTCGCCACACCCTTAACTGGGTTTTCTGCTGAAGGATCCCAGCGCTATCAGCGTGGGATCTAGCGCTACCCGCCCCACAATGAGGGTCCTTACATGTGGTAACCTTGGTAATTCCCTTGAGGTCTTGATTGATTTTGCATGTAGTGTGCTTCCTCTTTTTGTGGACAATCACCATGTACTGAACAATGGCCATTCTGATGGTTCCCTCCACAAAAATCACATCTCAAGATTTGTTGGTGTGTTTTATGAGATTTCTGTGAGCCTCCATGCTGGATTTGAGGAAGTTGGCCTATTTGCTTTGTTAAGGCCTCTATTTGCTGGGTCAAGAGCTTGCTTTGAGCTAAGATAGCACTTTGAGTGTCAAGCTCTAGTATGCTTGGGCGAGTTAAGGCTGCTTTCTTGGAACTTGTGAGTGGCCTGGGTGACCAAAATACACATGGGAAGCTAGCCTGGGCGACTTGAAAGCTTAATGGTGAAGAAATTGATGGGCCTTGGTGTCTGTTGGGCCTGGTTTGCTGTTTGAGCCTTCTTCCTTTGCTTAGTCCACCCCATGCTCCTAGTTTCGCAAGCTTGGTTCTTCCATAATCTTCAGACCTAGCAAAATTGAACCAATTAATTGGACGAAATCTTTTCGAAACATAAAAGCATGACTTATCTTTACATAATCATCTTTTTACTAGGTTTTTAGGGTTATCTTGTGACTAATTCAATTTAAAATAACGGATAAGTGCCATATTTGTAATCCTAGTTTTACTGAAATGTGACACTTATCAATAACACACAGTGTTTATAGCATCAGCCCAAAAATATTTTGGTGAATTTGTCTCATTTAGAAGTGTTCTTGCACCTTCTTCAAGTGATCTGTTTTTCCTTTCCACAACACCATTTTGTTGGGGTGTTCTTGGAGCTGAAAAATTATGGTTGATTCCATTTTCCTCACAGAAATTTTCAACATGTTCATTTTGGAATTCTCCACCATGATCACTTCTAATTGAGACAATTTTACATCCTTTTTCATTTTGAACAAGTTTGGCTAGTTTTCTAAAAGAATGGAAAGCATCACTCTTGGATTTCAAAAACAAAGTCCAAGTGAATCTAGAGAAATCATCTACAATAACCAGTCCATAGTAATTGCCCCCTAAACTCATAGTTCTTGAAGGACCAAATAGATCTATGTGCAAAAGTTCAAGTGGTCTAGAGGTGGAAACAATATTTTTACTTTGAAAAGATGTTTTAGTTTGTTTCCCCTTTTGACAGCATCACATAGTTCGTCCTTCTCAAATTTGAGTTTTGGTAGGCCAATGACTAAGTCTCTTTTAATGAGCTTATTCATATGATGCATATTCATATGACTAGCCCTCCTATGGCCATTTGGATTGGCCACAGGCTACCTTGATCAATTTCGAGTGTCACGATATATTATGGGCCATAATTAGACTTGCGAGTCAAAGGTTATGACCGTCTAAATTTTGGCAGAGGCTTTGATGTACGATTTTGAACTTTGTAATATATTATGGGCCTAAATCAGACATCCGAGTCAAAAATTATGGTCATTTGCATTTGACAGGGGCTTCCTTTAGAAATTTCAAGCATCACAATATATTATGGGTCATAATCAGACCTCCAAGTCAAAGGTTATGGCCGTTTGAATTTGGTAAAGGCTTTCATGTTCGGTTTTGAGTGTCACCATATATTATAGGCCTCAATCGGACATTCGACTGAAACGTTATGGTTGTTAGCATTTGGATGGGGCTTCCTCGTTCAATTACGAGTGTCACGATATATTATGGGATTCAATCGAACATCCGAGTAAAAAATGATGGTCGTTTGTATCTTCCATAGGTTTCCTCGATCAATTTCGAACGTCACGACATATTATGGGCCTCAATCCGACATCCGAGTCAAAAGTTATTGTCGTTTGCATTTGACAGGGCCTTCCTTGTTCAATTTTGAGCATCACAATATATTATGGGACTCAATCAAACAAACGACTCAAAAGTTATGGCTATTTGTATTTGATACGGGCTTCCTCCTTCAATTATGAGCGTCATAATATATTATGGGTCTCAATTGCAAATCCGAGTCAAATGTGATGGCCATTTGGATTTGCCAAATGCTTCCTTTATCAACTTCAAGCGTCCCAATATATTCTAGGCCTCAATCATACACTCGAGTCTAAAGGTATGGCCATTTGAATTTGACAGAGGCTTCCTCTTTCAATTACGAGCATCACGATATATTATGGGTCTTATTCGAACACCCGAGTAAAAATTTATGGCCATTTGGATTTGTCACAGGCTACCTTGATCAATTTCGAGCGTCATGATATATTATGGGCCACAATCAGACATTCGAGTCAAAGGTTATGGCCGTTTGAATTTGCCAAAGGCTTCCATGTTGGGTTTTAAGCATCATCGTATATTATAGTCCTCAATCGAACATCGAACTCAAAATTTATGGTCTTTTTTGCATTTTACATAGCCTTCCTTGATCAATTTCGAGTGTCAGAATATATTTTGGGCTTCAATCATTCATCCGCTTTAAAAGTTATGGACATCTGAATTTGAGAGAGAATTCCTGTTTGATTTTGAGCGTCACAATATGTTATGGGCCTCAATCAGACATCCGTGTCAAAAGTTACGGTCATTTGAATTTGGCTGAGGCTGCCATGCTTTGTTTTGAGCGTCACAATATATGATTGGACTCAATCGAACATCCAAGTCAAAAGTTATTGTCGTTTGCATTTGACAGGGGCATCCTTGTTCCATTTCGAGCGACATGATATATTATGGGCCTCAATCAAACATTCGAGTCAAAACCTATGGCTGTTTGAAATTGGATGAGGCTTCCATTTTCGATTTTGAGTGTCACAATATATTATGGGTCTCAATCGGACATCCGAGTCAAAAGTTATGGTCTTTTGCACTTGACAGGGCTTCCTTGTTCAATTTCGAGCGTCATGATATATTATGGGCCACAATTGAAAATGATAGGAACACTTCAAAACAACCAAGAGGGGGGTGAATTGGTTGAACCTTGGTAAATTAAAATTTTCAAATAAGAGTTTCCACAGATCTTTGTCACTTTAAAAATTGTTTTGAAACCAAGAATCTTATATTCAATCTAATTCCTCTGTCAAGAAATCAATAAGTAAATGATAGTTTTCTGTGTAATGAAATTTGATTCACAAACAAAGCAATTGAGAGATGAAGAGATAGGAATAAAGATCAGCCACAAATTTTATACTGGTTCACTTCAAACACTATGAAGCTACATCCAGTTCTTCCACTCAACACTAGAGTAGAGTTCCACTACTGCAAATAACATTCTTACAAGATATTACAAGCCTCTCTTTATCAACCCTAGATATAGTTCAGAAGTCTAAAACACTATTAGACCCTTAGAGACCAAACCCAAAACTGAGAACACTACTCAGCAATCCTTAAAGAAAATAAGAAACCAATTTACAATAAGCTAATCTTTACAGAAATCAATTAAAAGATTTACACCTTCAAAGAATAAGGAAATATTTCACCTGATAATCCAAAGAACATATGCATGTGAATGATTCAACAGGTTGAAAGAAAGATTATAGACTCAATGCATCCCTTTCCTTATGCTTTGGAACTCAATGATGCTTCACTTCTTTAAAACCAAAAACCCATACGAATTTGTGAAGTCTAAATGCTTTTAGAGACCCAGAAATACACTAAAGAAAGCTTAGGAGTGTTTGTGATTGCTCAGATTTCGAAATTCTCAAGTTACAAAAACACAGAGCAAAAGGTTCTATTTATAACAGCTTTTCAACTTAAAATAATCGATTAAACACGCTCCTGTAATTGATTATTTCACATTTGTAATCGATTAATTCAAGAATGTAATCGATTAAAATGCTCCTGATATGTTCTGGGTTTGAGCAATGAACAATGTAGTTGATTATTCCGTGAAGTAATCGATTAAGACAGACAGTCATATTTTTCCAAATGCACTAAGTAATCGATTACGAAATTTGGTAATCAATTAAGATAGACAGATCAATATTCTTAAATGTACTATGTAATCGATTAAAACAATATGTAATCGATTAAATCAGCAGAACATGTAATCCATAGGCATTATATGTAATCGATTACGAACTTATGTAATCGATTAAGACAGTCAGTAAGATTTTTTCCATTTTAGCCTATGTAATCGATTAATTCGATATGTAATCGATTACAATGTTCTTGTTTGTTTTCCAGAAGGCACAAAGAACAGAATAATCGATGCCATCAATGCTGTAATCGATTAATGCAGGAAAACTTCATTTTTCCAAAAACTTTGCTTTTTAAATGCCTTACTTGTTAATTGCTTTTACTTAGACCTTCACTCTAACAATCCTAGATGAATGATTATGCATGATATGCTAATTGGATTATCAGATAACACAACTTCCTTTTTACATGAATCAAATTGATCTTCATAGCTTCTTTGGCATTTTTCCAATGAGGCATGTTGAAAGCACAAAACACCAAAGCTTGATCCTTGTTCATTCATGCATGGCTCCTCTTGAATAAAAAACAATCAGACATCCGAGTCAAAGGTTATGGCCGTTTGAATTTGGCAGAGGCTTCGATGTACGATTTTGAGTGTCATAATAAATTATGGTGCTCAACAGAACTTTCGAATAAAATGGTTGTTTGCATTTGAAAATGGCTTCCTTCTTCCATTTCAAGCGTCACGATATATTATGGGCCTCAAACAGACATCCGAGTCAAAAGTTATGGTCATTTGAATTTGGTCAAGGCTTCTATGTTGGTTTTGAGTGTCACAATATATTATTGGCCTCAATCGGACATCCAAGTATTTATTACCGTTTGCATTTGATAGGGGCATCTTTGTTCAATTTCGAGCGACATGATATATTATGGGCCTCAATCAGACATTCGAGTCAAAGCTATGGTTGTTTGAAATTGGATGAGGCTTCCATTTTCGGTTTTGAGTGTCACAATATATTATGGGTCTCAATCGGACATCCGAGTCAAAAGTTATGGTTTTTTACATTTGACAGGGCTTCCTTGTTCAGTTTCGAGTGTCACGATATATTATGAGCCTCAATTAGACAAACGACTCAAGTTATGGCTCTTTGCATTTTACAGGGGCTTCCTCATTCATTACAAGGGCCACAATATATTATGGGTCTAAAACGCAAACCTGAGTCAAAAGTTACGGCCATTTGGATTCGCCAAATGCTTCCTTTATAAATTTCAAAGTGTCACAATATATTATAGGCCTCCATCATACGGTCGAGTCAAAAGGTATGGCCTTTTAAAATTGACAGAGGCTTACTCGTTCAATTATGAGCGTCACGATATATTATAGGTCTCAATTGGACACCAGAGTCAAAAGTTACAACCGTTTGGATCTGCCAGAGGCTACATTGATCAATTTTGAGCATCACGATATATTATAGGCCACAATCAGACATCTGAGTCAAAGGTTATGGCAGTTTGAATTTGGCAGAGGCTTCGATGTATGATTTTGAGAGTCACAATATATAATGGGCCTGAATCGGACATCCGAGTCAAAAATTATGGTCATTTGCATTTGACAGGGGCTTCCTTGAGAAATTTCAAGCATCACAATATATTATGGGTCACAATCAGACCTCCAAGTCAAAGGTTATAACCTTTTGAATTTGAAAGACGCTTCATCACTCAATTACGAGCATCACGATATATTATGGGTCTCAATCGGACAACTGAGTCAAAAGTTATGGCCATTTGGATTAGCCACAGGCTACCTTGATCAATTTCGAGTGTCACGATATATTATGGGCCACAATTAGACTTCCGAGTCAAAGGTTATGACCGTTTAAATTTGGCAGAGGCTTTGATGTACAATTTTGAGCGTCATAATATATTATGGGCCTCAATCGGACATCCGATTCAAAAACTACGGTCATTTGCATTTGACAGGGGCTTCCTTCAGAAACTTCAAGCATCACAATATATTATGGGTCATAATCAGACCTCCAAGTCAAAGGTTATGGCCGTTTGAATTTGGTAAAGGCTTTCATGTTCGATTTTGAGTGTCACCATATATTATAGGCCTCAATCGGACATTCGACTGAAACGTTATGGTCGTTAGCATTTGGATGGGGCTTACTCGTTCAATTACGAGTGTCACGATATATTATGGGATTCAATCAAACATCCGAGTCAAAAGTTATGGTCGTTTGTATCTTCCATAGGCTTCCTCGATCAATTTCGAACGTCACGACATATTATGGGCCTCAATCCGACAAACGACTCAAAAGTGATGGCTATTTGTATTTGATACGGGCTTCCTCCTTCAATTATGAGCGTCATAATATATTATGGGTCTCAATCGCAAATCCGAGTCAAATGTGATGGCCATTTAGATTTGCCAAATGCTTCCTTTATCAACTTCAAGTGTCCCAATATATTCTAGGCCTCAATCATACACTCGAGTCAAAAGGTATGGCCGTTTGAATTTGACAGAGGCTTCCTCTTTCAATTACGAGTGTCACGATATATTATGGGTCTTATTCGGACACCCGAGTAAAAATTTATGGCTGTTTGGATCTGTCACAGGCTACCGTGATCAATTTTGAGCGTCATGATATATTATGGGCCACAATCAGACATCCGAGTCAAAGGTTATGGCCGTTTGAATTTGGCAGAGGCTTCCATGTCGGACTCAAAATTTATTGACTTTTTTGCATTTTACATAGCCTTCCTTGATCAATTTCCAGCGTCAGAATATATTTTGGGCTTCAATCATTCATCCACTTTAAAAGTTATGGAAATATGTATTTGAGAGAGGATTCCTATTTGATTTTGAGTGTCACAATATGTTATGGGCCTCAATCAGACATCTGAGTCAAAAGTTATGGTCGTTTGCATTTGACAATGGCTTCCTTGTTCCATTTCAAGCGTCACGATATATTATGGGCCTCAATCAGACATCCGTGTAAAACGTTACTGTCATTTGAATTTGGCTGAGGCTTCCATTCTTGGTTTTGAGCGTCACAATATATTATTGTCCTCAATCAGACATCCAAGTCAAAAGTTATTGTCTTTTGCATTTGACAGGGGCATCATTGTTCAATTTCGAGAGACATGATATATTATGGGCCTCAATCAGACTTTGAGTCAAAAGCTATGGCTATTTGAAATTGGATGAGGCTTCCATTTTCGGTTTTGAGTGTCACAATATACAATGGGTTTTAATCGGACATCCAAGTCAAAATTTATGGTTTTTGCATTTGACAGGGCTTCCTTGTTCAATTTCGAGCATCACAATATATTATGGGCCACAATCAGACATCCGAGTCAAAGGTTATGGCCGTTTGAATTTGGAAGAGGCTCCGATGTACGATTTTGAGCGTCATAATAAATTATGGTGCTCAATAGAACTTTCTAATAAAAAATTATGGTTGTTTGAATTTGACAATGGCTTCCTTGTTCCATTTCAAGCTACACGATATATTATGGGCCTCAAACAGACATCCGAGTCAAAAGTTACGGTCATTTCAATTTGACTAAGGCTTCCATGCTTGGTTTTGAGCGTCACAATATATTATTGGACTCAATCGGACATCCATGTCAAAAGTTATTGTCGTTTGCATTTGACAGGGGCATCCTTGTTCCATTTCGAGCGTTATGATATATTATGGGCCTCAATCGGACATCCGAATAAAAAATTATGGCCATTTGCATTTTACAGGGGCTTCCTTCAGAAATTTCAAGCATCACAATATATTATGGGTCACAATCAGACCTCTAAGTCAAAGGTTATGGCCGTTTGAATTTGGTAAAGGCTTCCATGTTCGGTTTTGAGCGTCACCATATATTATAGGCCTCAATTGAACATCGGACATTTGGTAGTTTGCATTTGACAATGGATTCCTTGTTCCATTTAAAGCGTCACGATATATTATGGGCATCAATCAGACATTCGTGTCAAAAGTTACGGTAATTTGAATTTGGCTGAGGCTTCCATGCTTGGTTTTGAGCGTCACAATATATTATTGGCCTCAATCGGACATCCAAGTCAAAAGTTATTATCTTTTGCATTTGACAGGGGCATCCTTGTTCAATTACGAGAGACATGATATATTATGGGCCTCAATCAGACTTTGAGTCAAAAGCTATCGCTATTTGAAATTGGATGAGGCTTCCATTTTCATTTTTGAGTGTCACAATATACTATGGGTCTCAATCTGACATCCGAGTCAAAATTTGTGGTTTGTTGCATTTGACAGGGCTTCCTTGTTCAATTTCGAGCGTCACTATATATTATGGGCCTCAATCAGACATCCGAGTCAAAGGTTATGGCCGTTTGAATTTGGCAGAGGCTTCGATGTACGATTTTGACCGTCATAATAAATTATGGTGCTCAATAGAACTTTCTAATAAAAAATTATGTTTGTTTGCATTTGACAATGGCTTCCTTGTTCCATTTCAAGCGGCACGATATATTACGGGCCTCAAACAGACATCCGAGTCAAAAGTTACGATCATTTGAAGTTGGCTAAGGCATCAATGCTTGGTTTTGAGGGACACAATATATTATTGGACTCAATCAGATATCCAAGTCAAAATTTATTGTCATTTGTATTTGACAGGGGCATCCTTGTTCCATTTCAAGAGTTATGATATATTATGGGCCTCAACCTGACATCCGAGTAAAAAATTATGGTCAGTTGCATTTTACAGAGGCTTCTTTCAGAAATTTCAAGCATCACAATATATTATGTGTCACAATCAGACCTCCGAGTCACAGGTTATGGCCGTTTGAATTTGGTAAAGGCTTCCATGTTCGGTTTTGAGCGTCACCATATATTATAGGCCTCAATCGAACATCGGACTCAAAATTTATGGTCTTTTTTGCATTTTACATAGCCTTTAATCTTTCATCCGCTTTAAAAGTTATGGACATCTGAATTTGAGAGAGGATTCATGTTTGATTTTGAGCGTCACAATATCTTATGGGCCTCAATCAGACATCTGAGTCAAAAGTTATGGTCATTTGCATTTGACAATGGATTCCTTGTTCCATTTCAAGCGTCACGATATATTATGGGCCTCAATCAGGCATTCGTGTCAAAAGTTATGGTCATTTGAATTTGGCTGAGGCTTCCATGCTTGGTTTTGAGTGTCGCAATATATTATTGGCCTCAATCGGACATCCAAGTCAAAAGTTATTGTCGTTTGTATTTGACAGGGGCTTCCTTGTTCTATTTCGAGAGTTATGATATATTATGGGCCTCAATCGGACATCCGAGTAAAAAATTATGGTCATTTGCATTTTACAGAAGCTTCCTTCAGAAATTTCAAGCATCACAATATATTATGGGTCACAATCAGACCTCCGAGTCAAAGGTTATGGCCGTTTGAATTTGGTAAAGGCTTCCATGTTCGCTTTTGAGCGTCACCATATATTATAGGCCTCAATCGAACATCGGACTCAAAATTTATGGTCTTTTTTTGCATTTTACATAGCCTTTAATAATTCATGCGCTTTAAAAGTTATGGACATCTGAATTTGAGAGAGGATTCCTGTTTGATTTTGAGAGTCACAATATGTTATGGGCCTCAAGTAGGCATCGGAGTCAAAAGTTATGGTAGTTTGCATTTGACAATGGCTTCCTTGTTCCATTTCAAGCGTCACGATATATTATGGGCCTCAATCAGACATCCGTGTCAAAAATTATGGTCATTTGAATTTGGCTGAGGCTTCCATGCTTGGTTTTGAGCGTCACAATATATTATTGGCCTCAATCGGACATCCAAGTCAAAGTTATTGTCTTTTGCATTTGACAGGGGCATCCTTGTTCAATTACGAGAGACATGATATATTATGGGCCTCAATCAGACTTTGAGTCAAAAGCTATTGCTATTTGAAATTGGATGAGGCTTCCATTTTCGGTTTTGAGTGTCACAATTGTTGATTTGAGGGGGAGCTGAATGAAGATCAAGTGAAGATTCAAGCAAGGTTCTAGACTTGGAGGTTTTGGCTTTCAACATGGATCAAGATTTGAAGAAGTGATATTTTTTATTTAAATGTAAAAGGTTTGAAGGCATTGTGATGATCCAAGTTTTAGTTACATATCATTCATACATCATACAAGCATTGCATCATATAAGTCTTTAAGTAATTGATTTGAAACTGAAGGAAAAGCTATTTACTTTGGAAAAATAGCCTAGCACTGCTTTAATCGATTATTGAATTGAATGAATCGATTATTTTGTTCATAAGTTTTCTGGAAAATAAAAAATGAACACTTTAATCGATTATTCCATCGTATTAATCGATTACATGACTCTTAGCATACTTAGGATTTAGCCTTATGACTGGTTTAATCGATTACCATGATATTGTAATCGGTTACATGCTTGTTTAGAAAAGACAGTCACTCTAGCTTAATCGATTACCACTCATTGTAATCGATTATATAGTTTAAATCATGTTTTGCACTCACGCTAGCTTAATCGATTACGGTGGATTGTAATCGATTAATCTACACTATCCAGATTTAGGCTTGCTCTGGCTTAATCGATTACCATATAATGCAATCGATTATTTTACTTAAACGGAAATTTTGCTTAAACTGATGTAATCGATTACACCACAGGTTAATCGATTATTTGACCCGTTTGTTGAAATTCTGGAAATCCAAAGGTCGCTTTTAATCGATTACAGGAGCGTCTAGAGCTTATTTAATCGATTATTTCCGTTACGCTTTTAACTATAAATTGAACTCTTGCCTCTTGTGATCACTAACTAACAAAGATTAAGGTTGAATTAAAACTTTTCGACATTCTGAGCATACTAGAGCATCACTAAGGCAATATTCTGAGTTCTTTTGAGTCTTGCTTCCATAGAGTTATTCATGGATCACTAAGGAATTAGTGAAGCAAGCTTGTTCTGTCACAAAGGTTAAGGAAAGCTGTTCTGCGTAATTGGTTTGCATTCAACCTGAGTATTTTCATTTCATATGCATTTCAATCTTGGATCATCAGGTGAATTCTTTCCTAACTCTTTGTGGGTATTAAGTTTTCTGCAGTCAATTTGAATTTTGTTGATTCTATTGTATTTGGGTTTTCTTGCAAGAGGGGATAGTGTTTCTCCAAGGGAGATAGGTTTTCTCCAAAGACAACTGAGTAGGTTTCTCAGTGTGGGCTTAGCTTCTAAGGATCTAATAGGGTTTTAGATCTCTGAACTTCCTCTGGGGTTGAGGAGGAGAAGCTTGTAATTGCTTGTAAGAAACATAATTGCAATAGTGGAACTCTACTCTAGTGTTGAGTGGAAGAAACTGGATGTAGCCTCATAGGTTTTGAGGTGAACCAGTATAAATCTTGTCTCTTGATTTATATTCTGCAGTTTAGATAATATCTTGTGTGAATTATATTTGAGTGTTGTGTTTTCTTCCTTGTGAATTTTATTCTTGAGGTATTACAAATCTTGGATTGTTTTTTTGGATAAAGTTTTTCAATTGTATTTTGTGATAAAGATCCAAAGGGAATTAAACTCTGATTTTAAAACTCTGATATTGTTGAAAGAAAATTTTAATTTACCAAGGTTAACCAATTCACCCCCCTCTTGGTTAAGTGTGAGTGTTCCTTATTTTCCACAACAATATACTATGGGTCTCAATCGGACATCCGAGTCAAAAGTTATGGTTTTTTGCATTTGACAGGGGTTCCTTGTTCAATTTCAAGCGTCACTATATATTATGGGCCACAATCAGACATCCGAGTCAAAGGTTATGGCCGTTTGAATTTGGCAGAGGCTTCGATGTACGATTTTGAGCGTCATAATAAATTATGGTGCTCAATAGAACTTTCTAATAAAAAATTATGGTTGTTTGCATTTGACAATGGCTTCCTTGTTCCATTTCAAGCGTCACGATATGTTATGGGCCTCAAATACACATCCGAGTCAAAAGTTACGGTCATTTGAATTTGGCTAAGGCTTCCATGCTTGGTTTTGAGCGACACAATACATTATTGGACTCAATCGGATATCCAAGTCAAAAGTTATTGTCGTTTGTATTTGACAGGGGCATCCTTGTTCCATTTCGAGCGTTATGATATATGATGGGCCTGAATCGGACATCCGAGTAAAAAATTATGGTCATTTGCATTTTACAGGGGCTTCCTTCAGAAATTTCAAGCATCACAATATATTATGGGTCACAATCTGACCTCCGAGTCAAAGGTTATGGTCGTTTGAATTTGGTAAAGGCTTCCATGTTCGGTTTTGAGCGTCACCATATATTATAAACCTGAATCGAACATCGAACTCAAAATTTATGGTCTTTTTTGCATTTTACATAGCCTTTGATCATTCATCCGCATTAAAAGTTATGGACATCTGAATTTGAGGGAGGATTCCTGTTTGATTTTGAGCGTCACTATATGTTATGGGCCTTAATCAGACATCTGAGTCAAAAGTTATGGTCGTTTGCATTTGACAATGGCTTCCTTGTTCCATTCCAAGCTTCACGATGTATTATGGGCCTCAATCAGACTTCCGTGTCAAAAGTTACGGTCATTTGAATTTGGCTGAGGCTTCCATGCTTGGTTTTGAGCGTCACAATATACATTTGACAGGGGCATCCTTGTTCAATTTCAAGAGACATGATATATTATGGGCCTCAATCAGACTTTGATTCAAAAGCTATGGCTGTTTGAAATTGGATGAGGCTTCCATTTTCGGTTTTGAGTGTCACAATATATTGTGGGTCTCAATC
Source organism: Glycine tomentella (assembly GCA_007407185.1). Classification (NCBI taxonomy): domain Eukaryota; kingdom Viridiplantae; phylum Streptophyta; class Magnoliopsida; order Fabales; family Fabaceae; genus Glycine; species Glycine tomentella. The sequence goes on from PYAF01001931.1 coordinate 65,879, forward strand.
GGACATCTGAGTCAAAAGTTATGGTTTTTTGCATTTGACAGGGCTTCCTTGTTCAATTTCGAGCGTCAGAATATATTATGGGCCACAATCAGACATCGGAGTCAAAGGTTATGGCCGTTTGAATTTGGCAGAGGCTTCGATGTACGATTTTGAGCGTCATAATAAACTATGGTGCTCAATAGAACTTTCTAATAAAAAATTATGGTTGTTTGCATCTGACAATGGCTTCCTTGTTCCATTTCAAGCGACACGATATATTATGGGCCTCAACCAGACATCCGAGTCAAAAGTTACGGTCATTTGAATTTGGCTAAGGCTTCCATGCTTGGTTTTGAGTGTCACAATATATTATTGGACTCAATCAGACAACCAAGTCAAAAGTTATTGTCGTTTGCATTTGACAGTGGCATCCTTGTTCCATTTCGAGCCTTATGATATATTATGGGTCTCAATCGAACATCGGAGTAAAAAATTATGGTCATTTGCATTTTACACGAGCTTCCTTCAGAAATTTCAAGCATCACAATATATTATGGGTCACAATCAGACCTCCGAGTCAAAGGTTATGGCCGTTAGAATTTGGTAAAGGCTTCCATGTTCGGTTTTGAGCGTCACCAGATATTATAGGCCTCAATCAAACATCGGACTCAAAATTTATGGTCTTTTTTTGCATTTTACATAACCCGAAACCTATTTTAGTAAAATAACCATTCGGGATTTGTTAACCGTTGGATCACCTTCAAATTTTAAAGGTGGACTCTTGACCCACATATGTAATGTTTAACATTTGGGATTATCAAAATAATGTCCGGAGCGTGAGAAATTAATTTTTTCACTGAATCAGAAATTAGAATCTGGTCAGCTCGCCTAAGCGAATTTTACAGGCACTTTTGCTCCCCTGGGCGAGTCAAGGCGGTGCTAAATACGTATTTCAGCCTCCAAATCACGAAAATTGTGATTTTTCTTCCTCCCAACAGCCAAGCCACCTCCCACCATAATCCTCCACCACCCACAGCCACCAGAGACCACCACGAGACACCGCCACTTGCCGTTGGACCACCGCATGAAGAGGAACACTTTAATTGGAGCGGAATCTTCATAACTCAGCTCGAGGATCCTGAAGAGAAAGGAGCCTCCAATCCTCCTTTCTTGGTTTCCTTGAGATAATCTTGGTTTCCTTTGTCTTCTTCTAGCTAGTTTAAGCCTTTCTTGATATCTCTTGTGATTCGTGTACTGTTATTGGTTGTTTCTATAGTTCATTTGAAAACCCTTTGAAAATGAGATGTTGCAAAAGTCTCTTTTTTATGAAACTGATGTCATTTCTGTGATCCTTGTTGAACTCTTGTCACATTGGTGTGATCAAAATTTCAAAATGATGTCTTCTGATGTGGACTCCTAAAACACCATTTTAGCCTCTTTTTAAATTCGAGTGCATATTTGACCCAGAATGCTAACGTTAGCCTTGTTTATGAAATCTATACTAAATTATCTTCAATTTGGTATATAGAGCTCTGTGTTTGGACCAAAGCACATGAACTAGAGAAATCTCAAAACGACGTTTCAAGGAACTAACAGAGGGATATAGTTAGGTAAGGGGAGTTTATTATTTAGTTATAGTTTTGGTACCATAGTTGGGGGCCAAGGATTCCAACTATGAAGATAACTACCTGTCCCTGCTGTGTGCTGGTTTTCAAGAAAAACTTAGTTTTTAACTAATGGGATGCGATGTATTTATGATTGATGTATGCTTGTTCCTATTGTGTGCTCGTTTTTGAGAAAAATTGTGTTTTTTGAAAATATAATGAACACTTATGCAAATAACCAAGAGGGGGGGTGAATTGGTTTTTCCTTAGAGTTTTTAAAAGCGAAAGTCTTTGAAAGAAGGATCGTATCTTAAACCAATTAAGTAATCAAACTTTTAAAATCAACCTTTGTCTCAATCAACCCACTCTTGAGCAAAAACCTTGTGATATGAACAAACATAATACTTCAAGAACAATATGAATATGAACAGAAATATACAATCATACAGAAGATTTATACTGGTTCACCTCTCAACCCCGGAGTCTACGTCCAGTTTACTTCTAATCAATCTTGATTAGAGTTTCCACTATAACAAATATAATATCTTTACAAGCTTACAAAGATCTCTCTTACCCTTCCTAGGTAAAATTCAAAATCTAAACCTATAGACTTTTCAAAAGATCTAAGAACCAGAGATCCCTTCTCTGTTCTAACCACTAGAAACCTATCTAGCAAAGCTTTAAAGATCACTATTTATTATATGAACAATCAACAACAAAACAAATAGTTTTAATCAAAACAATCAAACAATTGATTCAAGAAAGATATCACTTTAATTTCCTCAGTGCAATGAACAAATTTAAATGATCAAACCAGACTGAGAATGAATGCCATGATCTTTCTTGATGAAATCTTTTGACCAAAATTCTTGAACACAAGCTTCACATGGAGTAGATGACTCAACAAATAAAAATCTCCATGATCCTTGAATCTAATTTGAATTTCTGTTTCTAATATGCATGTGACTTTAGAACTCTCAGAAAGTGATTTTTTGCAAGGCTTGTTGGAAACCCAAGGAACTGTTTAAACAGAATAAGCTCCTTCTATCTATAAGAAACAAAATTAACTACCTATAATCGGTTATTTCGTAAGTGTAATCGATTATTTTAGCTCAAGTAATCGATTAAAATTCTAAAATAATCGATTAAAGTGTTCATCAGAAATCTGGAAAAAATCTTAAGAACAAATAATCGATTAAGCCTTCATGTAATCGATTATTCCAGGAGGTCAGGATTTTCTGATACACTAATGTAATCGATTAATGTCTCAAATAATCGATTATCACAGGAAGTGTGAAAAACTCATCAATGCATATTTAATCGATTACAACAATCTGGTAGTCAATTAAACCAGATAAAAATGCTTCTGAGAATTATGCAGATACTCAGATAATCGATTATTTCGTGAAGTAATAGATTATCACAGAACGACTTAAACTGAGTCAGACTAATTTAATCGATTACGAATTATTGGTAATCAATTAAAGTGTTCATATGACAATATGCAGTTCTGGTTACATGTATTTAATCGATTATATCATATTGGTAATCGATTAAAACAGTGAAAAATAATTTTTATGAAAACCTTAATGCCTTAATGTCATATCAATTGATTAATGATTTCATATGACTTAACCATGAATTAATGAATGAATGAATGCATGACTTAATCAACCTAAGTTAGGAATAAGAGGTTATAATTTCTTGAACCAAGCTTTGAACAAAATACATATGCCATCAATTTGAGTGGGCATGTAAAATCAAAACTTATAATCTTCCTCAACTTGATTCTTCATGATCTTCTTCATTTTTAACATTTTTAACTAATGGGATACAATGAATTTGCTTGTTGATGGATAAAACTGTGAATGATGTTGTTATTGTAATGATTGAATTTTTCGGAAAAGTCTTAATTATAGAGAAGACTCTGCCCAAAAATTTTATAATATGTTTTCCTATTTAATTCTTTATTAAAATTTTAAATGGGCATAAGAGTCTGTTTTCTATGTTATAGTCCTCCTCTTTAATTTAGAATTTTCCTAAAATACCAGTCTTGTGGTAATATGGATTGTGGATGGATGAGGTGATATTGATGTCATTGATAATGTTGAAACGAGATGTTATTGATATGTTGGTGATGATTGAATGAGATAATGATGATGTGTTTGATGATGTATAAATGATATAATGATGATGTGGTTTATGATGTTTCAAAGAGATGATGATGAAATGGTTGTTGATGTTGAAATGAGATGAAGTTGATGTTTATGAGGATAATGTTGACATAAGATGAATTTCATATATATGATGATGATATTGAGATGCTGCGTATGTACATTGATACCCATAGGGGTGCATGATTGGTCATCCTTGCGGGGAAGGAATTGTTCCTGGCCATGGTCATACATTGATGGTGCCATGGTTGTATGTTGTGTATATACACATGAGGTGCAGTGACCGGTTGGTTATCCTTGCGGGGAAGGATTTGTTCCTAGCCACAGTCAGTGCATCGGTGAGCCCACATTGGTGTATTAGGTATGTACATGGGGGTGTATGACTGGTCATCCTTGCAGGGAAGGATTTGTTCCTGGCCATGGTCATACATTGATGATGCCCATGTTTCATACTTCATGTACATGGATGGAAATAGAATGAAGGAACACGCGTACCTGTGGCTTTCAGTGGGCTGAGAACGCAGGTACTAAGGGGCATCAGGTTTGGAATTCCCTAGCAACGCTGGCTGATCACCGGGTGGGGGAATGGCCAGTGCACGACAAGGTGACCCTGATAAGTGGTGAACCATTTTTCCTGTGAAAGGCTATTTTCGGGATATGGTACCACATTGCATGCTGATAGATGAGTTAGGTGCATGCATCATTCTATGCATGATTATTTTAGTTGGGAAATGTATTGGATGATTGGTTGTTGAGTGTGTATTAGGAGCATGGATTTTGTTAGTGATTATGGTGGGTAATGTTGTTTCCTTTCCAATTGTTATTATCTGATGTTTGTTGGTTTTATATAATAAACTCACCGTTGCATTTGTTGTACCGTGTGGTTGGTACCTATGATGATCGCAAACTTTCGTTCGTGTGAGCAGATGAGCAGCAATAGGTGACCTTGAAAGAAGATCTTCTTTTTGGTTGGAGCCGCCAAGCCAACATGATAACGTTGGAGTTCTTTTTGGAAAAGAGTTGTGTTTGTTAATCAACCCTTTCTTAGTTAGTTCTTTGGCTTTTTGTGTTAGATATGTAATTTCAGGTGTATATACATGTAAAACTAAAGGAAGTCCTAACATGTGGATGACATGTACCGACTTAATATATATGTACATATGTGTTTATTTTGTAATTGTAATATGTGTATGATAATTGTATTATTGCGAAAATTTACCATCATTTTCAAGATTAAGAGTAAGTGATATCGTAGAAACGAGGCAGGTCATTACATTAGTGGTATCAGAGCAATTCGAACCTTTTTGGCCGGTGAGTTATGAGTCTGTTTTGTTTCTATGTGCATTCTTTGTGTGCTGAATGTTTGATGTTTGGAGTAATTGCCTATTTTGTAGTTGTTTGTGTTTGAGACTTGCGCACATTATTGTGATGCATAGATTTTGGAGATTTATTAGTATGGTCATAACATGTTTGAATTCCTGATATCTGTTATACCATGAGTTCCAATGCATGGTCATGAGTTATCAGACTGGCCATCTGTATAATTTGTGAAGTGCAATGGGACATTACGGCATGCAGTCAGGAACATAAAGAGTGAATGATAAGTGTTAATGTCTTGAGGGAGAACTGTTGTAGATGAGTGATTTCTCGAGGCATCAACTCTGTATAGTGATTAAGTGGGTGTAGAATTGTATTGTTCTTTTGTTGTGTGTATCCCTTCCATGTTTTCACTTCTTGGCTGGTAGCAATGACTGTGCAATAGTTGATGTTTTCCAAGCTTTGAGGCTGAAGGTCAAGCTGTGACCTGGGAAACCTTCAAGAGGGTATTTATAGAGAAATACTTTCCTAAAGCTGTTAGAAACAAAAATTAGAGGGAATTTTTAGAGCTTAAGCAAGGGAGTATGACTGTGGTTGAGTATGTAGTTAAGTTTGAAGAATTGGTGAGGTACTTTCCTCATTACCAAGGAAGATATGAGATTCTGTTACTTGTGCTATTTGTTTCCGGTGCAACCCATTCGTTTGTATCTTCATTGTGTGTATGAAGAAACTAAAACTTTTTGTGTCTTTTTTGAATAATGATCTTGTGGTAGAAACCCCAACTAGTTGTTCTGTTTTAACTTCTGATGTGTGTATCAAAATTCTTTATTGATCTGATTTGTTTGCCTCTCGGTCAAATTGATGACATTCTGGATATGAACTGGTTATCTTCCAATCATGTTTTGTTAAACTGTTTTGATAAAACTGTGGTGTTTGGTAATTCTAAAGTGAGTAAGAAAGGGATGTTTATCTCTGCCAACCAAATTGTGTCATCTTTGAAAAAGAATGCTCAAGTGTACATGACCTTGTCTAACCTGGAAGTAGAGACCAAGGTTTCTCTGGGTGACCTCCCTGTTGTTAGAGAGTTTCTAAGAGTGTTTCCTGAGGATATATCCAGTTTACTGTCCGAGAGAGAGATAGAATTTTCTATAGAGTTGGTACCCGGTGCTGGACCCATATTCGTAGCTCCTTATAGGATGTCTCCTATAGAGTTAGATGAGCTTGAGAAACAGTTAAAATAGTTGTTGGATAAGCAGTTTGTGAGACCCAGTGTGTCTCCATAGGGAGCACCAGTGTTGTTAGTGAAGAAGAAAGATGGAACTATGAGGTTGTGTGTTGACTATTGTCAATTGAATAAAGTGACAATTAAGAACAAGTATCCTTTGCGTAAAATAGGTGACCTTATGGATCAGCTGGTAGGAGCTTGTGTGTTTAGTAAGATAGATCTTAGGTCAGGTTACCATCAGATCCGAGTGAAGTCTGAGGATATTCCCAAAGACTGCTTTTAGGACCCGTTATGGTCATTATGAGCATTTAGTTATGCCCTTCAGTGTGACTAATGCCCTGCTGTGTTTATGGATTATATGAATAGAATCTTTCACCCCTATCTTGATAGTTTTGTGGTAGTATTCATAGATGATATTTTCGTATACTCTAAGACTAGAGAGGAGCATGAGGAGCACTTGAGGATTGTGCTGCAAACCCTTAAGGATCGACAACTTTATGCTAAGTTGTCTGATGAGATACAGTTGAACCCATAGTTGTTAAGTTTTCCCAAATCTTCCTTGCAATAGAACCCAAGCTTCAAGCAAACCTCAAGAACTCATAAGTTCCAACACTCATTGAATTGAGGTTGTTTTCAGAGTTTTAAGTTGCAGAAAATGGAAGATGGAAGAAGGATAGGGATGAAGGTGAAGATAAGGAATGGCACCATGGAAAAGGATTTCCAATAAGCCTAGGAAGAATCACCACAATAGCATTGCGAAGCCATTGATAAGAATCAGAAGTTCTTGAACAAGAACAAGAGAGAAACTCTCAGAACAATTTTCAGAAATTGTATTGATCAACCAAATTAAATGTCACTGAAATGTAAGAAAATAAAAATTAAAATGAAGCCTAAATTAAGCTTGAAGTGCAAGCTTTCCATAAGTGACCTTTGGCTTCCCATACATGTGCAGAAAAACTTAAAAACTGGTTTAATCGATTATTTCGACCATGTAATCGATTATTTAACCTAAATAATTGATTACTTCGTTTGGTAATCGATTATTTGGCTCTTATCCATCCTGGAAACTGATATATGGCCAAAATAATCGATTAATTCAACATGTAATCGATTAACACAGCTATTTGCATTTTTCAGACTGATATAATCAATTATAGGATGCTTGTAATCGATTACAGGTAATCTGTTACAGGATGCTTGTAACCTGTTAAAACAGACAACACTCCTTTTGCGTTTCCACTACTTTTGTGGGATTATATTGAATTTGAGACATCAAAATCCAACTCTTATCATCCTTGATATGGTGTGTAACTTCATGCTTGTCAAAGTTAGCTTGAATATGGTCTTTGTAACGACCCGTATGCATTCGGTTCATTAACATTATCTTATGGTTGTTAAGCACAGCAATTATCATAGATAATTAAAATGGAAGTAGTAAACAAAATGACATCATCATACGTCATTAACAACACCCACTGTACATCATATATAACGACTTCGTTTAATTTCCTTATTTTAGCCTATCACGTCATTTTATATTCTACTGATCACGTTTTTAGTTTACGAAATTTTTTTTTTCTACATGATTTGATTTCGTAAAATAATATTCTAAGCGATTTACTAAGTTGGAATAATTAATCATAACACATAGTCCAAACATGTTTAAGTCTAACAGTCCGTGTACAGTCATCCAATAATAAAATACAGACCGTCATCAAAATAGTATAGTACGAATTATATAATCCCAAAAACAACAACATCGAACGAGAGCAACCATATATCAAGCCAAAACACAACACGCAATTTATCCAAGCTTCTCCGTATCTCAGTTTTTCACTGTTCCTCTGCTCGCCCAAATAAATTGGGGTCATCACAGGTGTCAACCACAGACACAACTCGGGTAAGTATTTAATAAACATGATTAGATAATTGACAGAAACAGAAACAGATAAATAATCGAAACAGAATAACAATTATAACACAGATATATGATGAATGATGCATGCTTTCTTTATTAAATGATGCATGACTGAGATCTCAGATTGTCACCACTGGTACCATAATTAAAACAGTTCCACCCACTCTAGTGAAACTTCCCTCCACTCTGAGGGTTACAATCAAAGAGTTTTACCCACTCTAGTGAAACTTTCCTCCACTCCGAGGGGTCAAAGGGTATCATCATAATAGTTTCACTCACTCTAATGAAACTTCCCTCCACTCTGAGGGGTCAGATGTAAATGATGCATGATTTCAATTTTTTATTCAATTTTTCACCTTTAGTTTATTTCTCAAATTTTTTTAACTTTGGCACCATAATCTTCATTCATCCATCATGTTAAATTTTAATATAAAGTGCACCATTATTTTTCTCAGACAACCATCAATATCACAGATATAAGTGCCCACCATTTTCTTAAGAAATAATCTTATATGTTATAAATCTTTAATCATGTATTCATGACTTAATTATTTCATCATCAAGTGAATAATATACAGCAACCTTAAATTACAAATTTAATATACATCACTATCATAAAATATACAGCAATACAACAACATAATAAAATAACAGATAGTAAATAAAATAACAGACAGCAGCATTAGCAACATAATAACATACAGCAACATTAATATACAGCAACCTAGATGAATAACATACAGCAACATAAAATTACAGATACAATAATGTACAGCAACATAATAAAATGACTTATAGCAACCTTAAATAATTAATTACAACATCAAGTAAATAGTAAAGGAATACCACAAAGTAATCTATGGCCACAAAGTAAAATTAATTATATTGTACAGCCACTTATTTAAGTTTCAAGTTTATTCTTTGGTTAAAGGTTATTCTAGTTCATTGAGAATTTTAATCAAACACTTAATATGCCAAACTTTTAATTTTATTAAACAAGGAAAAACATAGCTTTAATATTAGAGAATTAAATGTTAGATTAACCTAATCAACCATCTAATTCATGTTTATCAAAATACTCCCCATACCTTAGCTTGTCTTTGTTTGAATTTAAGCTTCTTTTCTTCAAGATTCCTAAACCTTGTTCACGTGGACTTCAAGGTGTGGGCTGCTGTTTTTGCTTTTGTATTTTGAGTGAAAAAGATTGAAAAGGAGATGTTGAATTGTGGGGGTTGCTGTCCGTGAAGTTTTTTTTTTTTTCAGCCCCCACTTTGGTCCACTTTGCTTTTTATATATATTAAATCATTTGGCTTTGTAAAGGAAATATCACAAAGCTCCATCATTCCTTGCCTTTTTAGTTGGTCCAATAAGCTTTCTTCTTGCCTCCCAACCGTCCAAGTGGCTTGTTCCACAAAATTCTAAAGCTTTCTACCTCATTCC
>PYAF01001931.1:85031-119266 GCA_007407185.1 Glycine tomentella
ACCACAATTGTTTCTTCCATTGGTAAATTCTTTTATCTTTTATTACATTTATTTTAATTTCTGTTTTTATTCAACCAATCATCCAACATCAACAATTATCTCTTTGTTATTTCTGTTTTTACTTCCAATCATTTAGAATTAATATTATTGTAAAAATTACCCCAATCCCTGTGGAGACGATAACTCACTTACCTACTTTTATTACTTGTTAACGATCGGTGCACTTGCCGTATATACATTCGCATAAATCGCACAACACCACCTCCCACCATCATCCTCCACCACCCACAGCCACCGGAGACTACCACGACACACCGCCACTTGCCGTTGGACCACCGCATGAAGAGGAGCACTTTAATCGGAGTGGAATCTTCAAAACTCAACTCGAGGATCTGGTAGAGAAAGGAGTCTCCAATCCTCCTTTCTTGGTTTCCTTGAGGTAATCTTGGTTTCCTTTGTCTTCTTCTAGCTAGTTTAAGCCTCTCTTGATATCTCTTGTGATTCGGGTACCGTTATTGGCTGTTTCTATACTTCCTTTGAAAACCCTTTGAAAATGAGATGTTGTAAAAGTTTCTTTTTTATGAAATTGATGTCATTTTTGTGATCCTTGTTGAACCCTGTCACATTGGTGTGATCGGAATTTCAAAATGATGTCTTCTGATGTGGACTCCTAAAACACCATTTTAGCCTCCTTTTAAATGTGAATGGGTATTTGACCCCGAATGCTAACGTTAGCCTTGTTTATGAAATCTATACTACATTATCTTCAATATGGTATATAGAGCTCTGCGTTTGGACCAAAGCACGTGAACTTGAGAAATCTCCAAACGACGTTTCAAGGAGCTAAAAGAGGGATATAGTTAGCTAATGGGAGTTTATTATTTAGTTATGGTTTTGGTACCATAGTTGAGGGCCAAGGAGTCCAACTATGAAGATAACTGTATGTCCCTACTGGTGCTGGTTTTCAAGAAAAACTAAGTTTTTAACTAATGGGATGCGATGAATTTGCTTGTTGATGGATAAAACTGTCAATGATGTTGTTGTTGTAATGATTGGATTTTTGGAAAAAGTCTTAATTACAGAGGAGACTCTACCCAAAATTTTATAATATTTTTTCCTATTTAATTCTTTATTAAAATTTTAAATGGGCATAAGAGTGTGTTTTCTATGTTATAGTTCTCTTTTTTAATTTAGAATTTTCCTAAAGTACTAGTCTTGTGGTAATATGGATTGTGGATGGATGAGGTGATATTGATGTCATTGATAATGTTGAAATGAGATGTTATTGATATGTTGATGATGATTGAATGAGATAATGATGATGTGTTTGATGATGTATAAATGATATAATGATGATGTGGTTTATGATGTTTCAATGAGATGATGATGAAATGGTTGTTGATGCTAAAATAAGATGAACTTGATGTTTATGAGGATGATGTTGAAATAAGATGAATTTGATATATATGATGATGATATTGAGATGATGTGATGTGTATGTACATTGATACCCATGGGGGGTGTATGATTGGTCATCCTTGCGGGGAAGGATTTGTTCCTGGCCATGGTCATACATTGATGGTGCCATGGTTGTATGTTGTGCATATACATGTGGGTTGCCGTGACCGGTTGGTTATCCTTGCGGAGAAGGATTTGTTCCTAGCCACAGTTAGTGTGCATTGTTGAGCCCATATTGGTGTGTTAGGTATGTACATGGGGGTGTATGACTGGTCATCCTTGTGGGGAAGGATTTGTTCCTAGCCATGGTCATACATGATGATGCCCATGTTTCATACTTCATGTGCATGGATGGAAATAGAATGAAGGCACGCACGTACCTGTGGGTTTCAATGGGCTGAGAATGCAGATACTAAGGGGTCATCATGTTTGGAATTCCCTAGCAACGCTGGCTGATTATCGGGTGGGGGAATGGCCAGTGCACGACAGGTGGCCGAGATAGGTGATAAATCATTTTTCCTGTGAGAGGCTATTTCTGGGATATGGTACCACATTGCATGCTGATATATGAGTCAGGTGCATACATCATTCTATGCATGATTATTTTAGTTGTGAAATGTATTGGATGATTGGTGATTGTGGGGGTAATGTTGTTTCCTTTCCAATTGTTGTTATCTGATGTTTGTTGGTTTTATATAATAAACTCACCTTTGCATTTGTTGTACTGTGTGGTTGGTACCTATGATGATTGCAAACTTTCGTTCGTGTGAGCAGATGAGTAGCAATAGGTGACCTTGAAGGGAAATCTTATTTTTGGTTGGAGCCGTCAAGCCGACGTGATAACGTTGGAGTTCTTTTTGGAAAAAGAGTTGTGTTTGTTAATCAACTCTTTCTTAGTTAGTTCTTTGGCTTTTTGTGTTAGATATGTAATTTCAGGTGTATATACAAGTAAAACTAAAGGAAGTCCTAACATGTGAATGATAAGTACTGATTTAATATATATGTACATATGTGTTTATTTATGTAATTGTAATGTGTATGATAATTGTATTATCACGAAAAATTTACCATCATTTTCATAATCAAATTAATGGAGTTTTTATTAAAATTGAGATCATCATGATTAAGAGTTAGTGATATCATAACAACGAGGGGGGTCGTTACACCCATAATATGTCGTGACGTTCAAAATTGAACAAGGAAGCCCCTGTCAAATGCAAATGACAATAATGTTTGACTCGAACGTCTCATTGAAGCCCATAATATATCGTGACATTCGAAATTGATCAGGGAAGCTTGTGGCAGATCCAATTGGCCATAACGTTTCACCCGAGTGTCTGATTGAGTTTCATAATATAACGTGACACTCAAAATTGAACAAGGAAGCCCATGTCAAATGCAAACGACAATAACTTTTGACTAGGATGTCCGATTGAGGCCCAGAATGAATTGTGACACTCAAAATCGAACATGGAAGCCTCTACCAAATTCAAACGTCCATAACTTTTGACTCGGATGTCTGATTGAGGCCCATAATATGTCATGACGCTCGAAATTTAACAAGGAAGTCATTAGCGATGTCGTACCGCTTCAAAACAATTAAACTACACTAATTTTGTAGCATAGGATTAACCTAGGTCGACTAAGAGACACTACCAATATGGTTCCAACTTCAATTCACTAATAAATAATAGGGGATTTTTGTCAAACAGTTTCCATGCAATAAGTAAAAATTGCAGAAAATGTATAAACTAATGCGAATTGATAAGAGGTAATGTAAAACAGATTAAAGAGCATCAACTCCAATTCACCAAACCAAGCAATGGTAAGTATTATAGTTCTCAGATAATGATTTTGTTATGAAAGTTCATTCAATTTCATTAGAAGCAGTTCAATCGAATTAACTCCTAAATTAACTAAAATCAAAAACCTAATTGAAATATCATTCAACAATCTGTGATTAAAATTTGAAATTAGGAAATGAATTCATAACCTAATCTGCTTTCGATCCTAAACACATTCATAATCATGAAAATTGAATAGAAGATTGAAGAAGAAAGTGAACATTCACACAAAATTCGAAATACTAAACCAGAACTCAAATTCCCCTTTGCTTGGACTGGATCCTTGGATTGATTGATTGTTTAGCCTCCTATGATCATCATCAATGAAAGCCCCACGAAGTTGGTGCACAAAAATGGAAGAATAGAAAACGAAAATGAAGAACAATGAAGAATTGAGAGAAAATAAGAAAAAGGGTTTTAATTCTGAAAACTTAAAAAAGAAATATAAATTATGTTTTTGCTAAAAATGTAGTGTAACATTCACTCACTACTTTCACTAGCATACAGTGACTAAGTCAAAAGGTATAATAACCAAGGTTTAAAAGGTTTTAAAAAAAAAAGGTTAGCGAAAGAATTAGAGACGAATTTAGTGACGGAAATGGCCCTGGCGCGGTTGGCGTGAGATCGGTGCGGTTAGCGCCAGATATACTGGAGGTTGGCGCTAGTAGCGCCAGAGTGGCGCGGTTAGCGCCAAAAATGCTCCAGAAAGCCTATTTTTCACTGGAACTTGGCGCGGATAGCGCCTGTATGGCGCCAGTAGTGCGGGGACGCGGATTAGGGGCCTATAAAAGGCCATTTTCAAGAATTTGGGAGTTAGAGAACTTCTTTTTCTTCCTCCCTTGCGCTTATGCCATTAACGACCTTGGAGAGCTTCATATCTTCTCCATTCTTCATCTAAACACTTCCCACCCAACTAGAAAGTTGATTAGAACTCCTCTATGAGCTAGATTCTAAGATCAATTCTTAGAGAAAACCATCAATCGGAGAGATCCAGTTCCCTAGGGAATTTCCCAAAGTTGAGATTTTGGAAGGGAAGAAGGCGACTCAAGGAGGCTAAAGCTTAGAGAAGTGATCCTCTAGCCTTCCTTGACTGTTTAAAGGTAAGAAACTTAAGTTTTGCCGATTGATTTGTGAAATTGTTCTTGGGATGAATAGTGACCCATTTGTGTTAGGGCTGAAATTAGGCTTGAGTCCTTTAGAAAGGTATGCTCAGGAGGTTGTTCTGATAAAGATTGAACTTTGAAACATGACTTTTGATGAAGTTTGATTTTGACTCTGAAGTATGTATGAGTAGGAAGAATGTTGATTAAATGGAAGGTATTATGATAAATATGAGCCTAAGTGCTTTTACAAAAATTGTTCAGAAGGCTAAATAAACGGTGAAAACGTGTTGGAATAATTGTTTCAGTCAAGTTGGAAAATCATCAATATATGGTATGGTTAGAGCATTGAATTGAGTTATGCAGGATCTTAGGGCGATTATGGTACCTTTATTAGGCTGAGATAGATCCTAGTGAGGATCTGTCAGTCACTAATTAAGTGACTAGCCTTAGAAACTTGAGATAGAGTAATAAAGGGTTATATGTAAAAGAATAATGTTTCTGTTCCTTTTAATGATTGAGAACCGTTATTGATTGATTCTGGTATACCTTTATGTAGGGCGTGATACAGAGGTTACTGGTGAGTGTGACCACGAGGCCGGGAGAGCCAGTGTAGCACTCAAAGCAGGTAAGCTCTTTGTTCTTGGAATGTTTCCATTGTCTGTGTTCCACCATACTCCGAGGGAGTGATCGTTATTGTATGTCATGATGCATGTATATTGAAAATTGTGTGTTACTGCTTTTTATTGAAAACATGTATATTATGTACATTGTGATAGTGTGGTGTGATTGATGAGATTCTCTAGCCAATAGAATAGACTAAATATGGACTTCCCTTAGAGCCAGAGTTACGTGGAACAACTCTAAGTGGTCAATATAAATATATGTAATAAAACCTGAGAGGAATGTACCCGTCGTGGATGATCTTCTCTCGGAAGTGCCATATATGTTCGAGTAAGTCCTGGGAGAATGTTCCCGTTGCGGTTGATCTTTCTCAGGCAATATGATATATCTATTAGTATATGTTGTATCTATGTTATGATATACATGTGATATGTTCTGAGAGCCGTGATGGCTGGATTGTGTATGATGCCAATTTTAATATTATATGCCATGGAAGTGAATCAGGGGGAGGAAAGACCTCCAAGGACCCTGAGTTTACTGAGATTGTTATCTCACCCCTGTTGGGGATTACATGTTTTGCAGGTGATGCTCAGGGAGCGGAGGGTGGATCCTAGGGCAAGAGGCCTGCGTAGGGATAGGTTCTGTGTGAACCTTAGGCATAGATTTTGAGAGCTTGTTAGCTCAATATTTTGATTATGCCTGATGTTTTGTACCCTGAGGGGATTATGTACAATTTTGTATAGACTTTGCACATATTGAGAATTCACTATATATATAATGTTCAGTGGGTGTTGATATTGACGTATGATAACGTCATTTTCTTTTGTTTATCGCTTCTGAATTAATTATCCTTGTTAATTGCTGCGTTAATGACCATAAGTGAATGTTAACAAATTGGATGCATACGGGACGTTACATTTTATGGTATCAGAGCAGTTTCCTAGGGAAGCATTATGTATGGTGAATTGTGTGTTGTTCACTAATGGTTTAGTTGTTCATTATGACTATTGCATGTGTGGTCATTGAGTGTGAGCCTGATCAAATCACCCTTTTATGTGACATGTGCAGTGCCATGGTGAGGATCCGGAACAATAATGGGATGGCGGGTGCAGATGGACAACCTGACCCAATGATAGCCGCCTTGGCAGCTATGCAGCATGAGATGGCTGCAAGTAGGCAGGCGAATGAGGCCTTGGCGAAGGCCAATAAGGAGCTGATGGCAGAGTTGAGATCTCTGAGTAGAGAGGATAGAGCACCTTCTCCACATCATACCCATGAGGGCGAGGGTAGTAGCCACCTGGGTGGAGATAGCCATCATTCTGATGGGCCTAGCCACCACATAGGGGGTCGGTTTTCACAGACAGATGCTGAGGAGGATATAGTTGCTAGAGGGAAGATGCTTATTGCTTTCCGTAAGCATGACCCTCCAGCTTTTCATAGGGACTATGATCCCATTGCTGCTGCCAGATGGTTACAGGCTTTAGAGAAGATCTTCATAGTGATGGAGTGTCTAGACCATCAGAGACTTCTCTATGCCACATGTATGTTGCAAGGAGATGCACATAAGTGGTGGGTCACCACTTCACAATTGTTGAGAGGCCAGGGTGAGCTTATCACCTGGCAGACTTTTGAGGCCCAGTTTCTGGACAAATATTTTCCCATAGATGCCAGAGAGCAGAAGCAGGCCGAGTTTAAGGGCCTTGTACAGGGGCAGATGTCAGTGGATGAGTACTTGGCTAAATTCAATGAATTGACTAAGTATGCGCATTTCAGGAGGGCTCTACCTGATGCGGAGGTTCTTGCTGCTAAGTTCCAGAGAGGACTTAGGGAAAGCATTGAAGAGAAAATAGTTGGTAGTGGGTCCCGAGATTTAGGCAGTCTGGTGAGATAGTGCCGGCAGGTGGAGGATATGATCAGGAGGCATAGTAGCAGCCACCCTAATTCCTCAGTGAGACAGGAGGTGAGGAGACCCAGTGGTCCAAGCCCATCCATGAAGGGCAAGGGCAAAGATTTGAGGGTTTCTTTTCCAACATACAGATTCAAGAAGGGCCCCAGTCAGAGAAGAGTACCACAGAGACTAGTTTCACTTCCCAAGTGTGCTACTTGTGGGAAGAATCATTGGGGAGTGTGCCCCACTAGGCAGCTGGTATGTTATAGATGTGGCAAGCATGGCCATTATGCTAGAGAAAGTCTGCAGGAAGGCGGTCGAGCTTTAGTCGCTCCAGTGATATCAGTAGCACCTACTACAGGCCGGATCTACACAGTGGATGCTAGAGAGGCAATCAGAGCTCTTGATTTGATCAAAGGTACTATTCTGATCGATGTTTATGATGTGAGAGTCTTGTTCGACTCTGGAGCTACTCATTCTTTTATTAGTGATCGCACTGCTTTAGGGCTGAACTTGCCGAGGTTCAACTTTCTTCTCCTATGGAGGTTACCATTAACTCTAAGGAGTAGTGTAGAGTGGATATGTGCTGCCGAGATGTGCATTTTCAGTTTGAAGGCAGAGAGTACAATGTTAATCTGTATTGCCTTGTGATGCCTACCCTTGAGATTATTTTTGGGTATGGATTGGTTGGCCAGGTATGGCATTATGCTGGATTGTTGCCATAAGAAGGTTGTGGTGCCTTCAGATGGAGTCAGCTCGAATTCCACTTCGTTTCTCTCTGTGTAAAATAAGGAACACTCACAATTAACCAAGAGGGGGGTGAATTGGTTAACCTTGGTAATTTAAAATTTCTTTGATGGAAAACAAGTTTCAAATCAGAGTTTAATTGCCTTTTGGATCTTTATCACAAAACCAATTGAAGAACTTTATCCAAGATCAATCCAAGATTTGTAATGCTTCAAGAATAACCACACAAAACAGAATTCACAACACACAACAGAATTCACACAGGAAATAATCAAAACTGCAGAAAACAAATCAAGACACAAGATTTATACTGGTTCACCTCAAAACCTATGAGGCTACATCCAGTTTCTTCTACTCAACACTAGAGTAGAGTTCCACTATTGCAAATATTTTCCTTACAAACAATTACAAGCTTCTCTTCCTCAACCCTAGAAGAAGTTCAGAGATCTAAAACCCTATTAGATCCTTAGAAGCCACACCCACACTGAGAACACTACTCAGCTGTCTTTGGAGAAACCCTATCTCCCTTGGAAGAGAAACACTATCTCCTCTTGCAAGAAATCTCACTTACAATAGAATCAACAATTACAAAGTTACTGCAGAAAACTTCACACCCACAAAGAGCTAGGAAAGAATTCACCTGATGATCCAAGAATGAAATGCATATGAAAGAAAAACTCAGGTTGAATGCAGACCAATTATGCTGAACAGCTTTCCTAAGCCTTTGTGAAAGAATAGCTTGCTTCACTAACAAGTTTAGTGACCCATGAATGATTCAATGGAAGCAAGACTCAACCCAGAAGAATGCCTTAGTGACTCCTTAGAATGCTCAGAATATCGAAAAGTTTTAGTTCAATCTTAATCTCTATTTTTTTTTAATCACAAAAGGCAAGGGCTCTATATATAGTTAAATTCGTAATGAAAATAATCGATTAAGTACGCTCTCCACGCTCCTGTAATCGATTAAAATAACCTTTGGAGATTCAGGATTTCAGAAAATGGGTCAAATAATCGATTAACCTGAGGTGTAATCGATTACACCAGACTGAACAAAATTTCCGTTTATATAAAATAATCGATTACATTTCATGGTAATCGATTAAGCCAGAGTAGGCATAAATCTGATTAGTGTAGAATAATCGATTACAAACCACAGTAATCAATTAAGCTAGTGTGAGTGCAAAACATGATTTGAACTATATAATCGATTACAATAAGTAGTAATCGATTAAGCCAGAGTGACTGTATTTTCCAACTAAGCAAGTAATCGATTACGATATCATAGTAATCGATTAAAGCAGTCACAAGGCCAAATCCTAAGTATGCTGTGTTTCATGTAATCAATTAATCCCATGCAATAATCGATTAAAGTGTTCATGTTTGTTTTTCCAGAAAGCCTATGAACAAAATAATCGATTCACTTAAGGCAGTAATCGATTAAAGCAGTACTAGGCTATTTTTCAAAAAATACTTGGCTTTTTCTTAAGTTTCAAATCAATTACTTAAGATCTATATGATGCAAAGCTTGTATGATATATGAATAATATGTATTCAAAGCTTGGATCACCATAGTGCTTTCTTTCCTTTTACATTAAATCACAAGCATCAATCTTAATTCCTTGAGCCATGTTGAAAGCCAAAATATCCAAGTCTTCATATGCTTGATTCTTCAAGATCTTCATGTAGCTCCCCCTCAAACTAACACTCTCGGTCTTGCAAGTTCGCAAGGAAATGAAGGGAGGAGCTCAAGGCTATCTTTTGTTGAGTACAGTAGAAGAGAGGCAGGGGGTAGATCTATCAGAGATTCTGGTGGTGAGTGAGTTTGTTGATGTATTTCTAGAGGAGATTACCCAGCTTCTACCCGATAGGGGGATTGAATTCTCCATTGACTTGGTTCCGGGTGTGGGCCCCACATCTATAGCTCCTTATCATATGTCTTCTTTAGAGTTAAAGGAGCTAAAGGTTCAGATTGAGGACTTGTTTTCCAAAGAGTTTATTAGACCGAGTGTGTCACCGTGGGGAGCACCGGTTCTTTTCATGAAGAAGAAGGATGGAAGTATGCGTTTGTGTGTGGATTACAGGCAGCTGAATAAGGTTACTATAAAGAATAAGTATCCTTTGCCTCAGATTGATGATTTGCTTGATCAGTTGAGGGGAGCCTGTGTGTTATCCAAGATAGACCTGCGATCCGAATATCACCAGATTCGGATTAAGCTCGAGGACATACAGAAGACTGCATTCAGGTCGAGGTATGGTCATTATGAGTATCAGATCATTCCATTCAGACTTACGAACGCCTTGGCAGTATTCATGGATTATAGGAACAGGGTGTTCAAACCTTACTTGGATCGGTTTGTAGTTGTATTCATTGGTGACATACTGATCTACTCCAGGACGGAGACGGAGCATGCCAAGAACCTCAGGATTGTTCTTCAGACATTGAGGAATGATCAGTTGTATGCCAAGTTGGCAAAGTGCGAGTTTTGGCTATCAGAGGTGAAATTCCTTGGCCACGTGATTTGAGCAGCTGGGGTATCAGTTGATTCCAATAAGATAGAGCCGGTGATGACTTGGGAGAGGCCCAAGAATATTTTAGAGATCCGTAGTTTCCTTGGACTGGCAGGTTAGTACCGGAGGTTCATTCAGGGGTTCTCACAGATGGTGTTACCTTTGACCCGCCTTACCAGGAAAGGTACTCCATTTGTCTGGACTCACGAATGTGAGGAATGCTTCCTGAGATTGAAGGAGAGGTTGACCACAACACCAGTGTTGACTCTTCCTGATCCTGAGGGAAGTTTTGAGGTTTATTGTGATGCTTCCAAGCAAGGGCTTGGATGTGTGTTGATGCAGGAGAAGAGAGTGATTGCCTATGCATCCAAGCATTTGAAGCCACATGAGGAGAATTATCCTACACATGATTTAGAGCTTGCAGCTATTGTCTTTGCTCTAAAAGTGTGGAGGCATTACTTGTATGGTGCCAAGTTAGTGGTATTCAGTGACCATAAGAGCCTCAAGTATCTTTTTGATCAGAAGAAGTTGAATATGAGGCAGAGACGGTGGATGGAATTTCTCAAAGACTATGATTTTGAGTTGAGATATCATCCCGGCAAGGCAAATGTAGTTGCTGATGCCTTGAGTAGGAAGCATGTGAGTGTTGCTTGCATGATGATCTCAGATTGTGAGTTGATCGAGCAGTTTAGCGATGTGCAGCTGACTGTGACAGAGGGTGCTAATGGTCTCGAGTTGAGAGAGATCAAGGTTGATAATGAGTTGATTCGGAGAATCCGAGAGGCCTAGAAGCAGGATGATGATGTGAGGGCCATGATTGGTCAACAGGATGTTTCTTGGGAGACCCATGACTTGGTGTTGTACCAAGATCGGATCGTTGTGCCTAAGGGAAAGTTGGTGGGTGCAGTGCTGTCTGAGGCTCATAAAGGCCAATTTAGCATTCATCCAGGTGCCACCAAGATGTATTAGGACCTGAAGAGGAACTTCTGGTGGCCAGGGATGAAGAGAGACATAGCTGAGCATGTGGCTAAGTGTCTGGTATGTCAAAAGGTAAAGATTGAGCATCAGAGACCGTCAGGCCTACTGCAGTCATTGCAAATTCTAGAGTGGAAATGGGATAGCATTTCCATGGATTTCGTAGTTGGGCTACCGAGGACTCAGACTGGATGTGACTCTATCTGGGTGATTGTTGATAGGCTGACCAAGTCCGCTCACTTCTTACCTGTTCGGACTGACTATACTGTAGAGAGGTTGGCTCAGCTATATGTCAAAGAGATTGTCAGATTGCATGGTGTCCCGGAGAGCATTGTCAGCGATATGGATTCGAAGTTCACCTCTAGGTTTTGGGGTGCTCTTCAGGAGGCTTTTAGGACCCAGTTGAGGCTTAGCACAGCCTACCACCCTCAGACAGATGGTCAGACAGAGAGGACTATCCAGACTCTGGAAGACATGTTGAGAGCTTGGACCTTGGAGCAGGGAACTAGGTGGGATAGATACCTACCATTGGTGGAATTCTCGTATAATAACAGTTTCCATGCTAGTCTGGGCATGGCACCCTACGAGGCATTGTATGGCCGGAGGTGCAGGACTCCTGTTTGTTGGACCGAGGTAGGAGAGAGACAGCTTCTTGGACCTGAGATGGTTCAAGAGACTTCTGAGCAGATCCGCAAGATTAGAGATAAGTTGTTGCAGGCTCAGAGTCGGCAGAAGAGGTATTATGATAGTAAGCACTGCCCATTGCAGTTTGATGAGGGCGATCATGTATTTCTGAAGCTGTCTCCTGTCACAGGTGTAGGACAGGCATTGGGCATGACGAAGCTCAGTCCTAGGTTTATTGGTCCTTATCAGATTCTTCAGAGAGTAGGACCAGTGGCCTACAGGCTAGCTTTGCCTCCCCAATTGTCAGGGCTGCATGATGTTTTCCATGTGTCACAGCTGAGGAGGTATGTGTCAATCAGACATCTGACTCAAAAGTTGTGGTCGTTTGCATTTGAATGGGTCTTCCTCGTTCAATTATGAGTGTCACAATATATTATGGGTTTCAATTGGACATTTGAGTCAATAGTTATGGTCGTCTGTATTTTCCATAGGCTTCCTTGATCAATTTCAAACGTCACAATATATTATGTGTCTCAATCATACATCTGAGTCAAAAGTTATGGCAGTTTGAATTTGGCTTAGGCTTTCATGCTCGATTTTGAAAATTATAGTATATTGTGGGCCTCAATCAGATATCCAAGTCAAAATTTATGGTCGTTTGCATTTGATAGGGGTTTCCTTGTTCAATTTTGGGCGTCGCTATATATTATGGGCCTCATTCAAACATCTGAGTCAAAAGTTATGGCCGTTTGAATTTGGT
Source organism: Glycine tomentella (assembly GCA_007407185.1). Lineage (NCBI taxonomy): Eukaryota > Viridiplantae > Streptophyta > Magnoliopsida > Fabales > Fabaceae > Glycine > Glycine tomentella. The sequence continues at coordinate 97,560 of PYAF01001931.1, forward strand.
TGAGGCATCCATGCTTGGTTTTGAGCGTCACTATAAATTATGAGCCTCAATCGAACATCCAAATCAAAAGTTATGGTCGTTAGCATTGGACAGGGGCTTCCTTGTTGAATTTCGTGTGTCATGAAATAGTTGTTAAAACGTTTAAAATTCAAAAATTAAACCTCAAAATTCTATAAATACAGCTTTTCACAAGAGAGAAATTCACACCTGAATTCTACTTTGTGCTCATTGAAATTTATGAGCTTTCTTCTTCTCTATTTCTAGCCCAAATCTGACCGTTCCTATTTTCTAATCCTATTCACCATGTCTACTTCTAAGAAAATGAAAACTGGAAAAAGAAACACAATGGGATCATCAAATCCTTCTAGGAACATAATGCATTCCTGGTTCCTTGAAGAAAAGGATAGGATGAATTATACCCAATTCAATGCTACAAAGTTGATTATGCCCCCTAAATATTTGAACCTCAACTGGTTCATCAATGAAGGATTTCAATTCCTAGCCCTTCTTGAAATTCAGGGCTTGAGGAAGTTTGTTGAGCTTAAGGGTACTTTTTACCCTGAGCTGGTGAAGGTGTTCTACACCTGTATGAAGGCTAGCATGGATGGGGTAATTTGCTCTCCAGTGAAGGGTGTTCCCATGGTTATTGATGAAGAGGTGTGGGATGCTGTTGCTGGTATTTCTCCTGAAGATGTAAGGAGATTGGAAGAGGAGATTGGTGGGTACAACATGATTGACACCTATAGAGGGATGCTTCAAGACCCTTAAGTTAGGCTGAAGCTGAGGCTTGGAACTGGGAATATGACAAGTGAAGACAGGCTTCTTCATTATATCAAAAACATATATTCTAACTCATAGGTCCACAAACTATGCCCAAGCTACTGATAATGACCTACAGCTTGTGTATGGCATTAAAACTTCTACCCAAATCAACTGGGTGCTTGTGTTTGTTGAGACTATGCTGAAGGCCTCTAGGTTGATCAGCTACAATTTTCCTTATGTTGTGTTGATCTCTAGGTTTATTGATCATTTTAAAATTGATGTCTCAAATGAGATTGTTGACAACACAACTGATATTGTCAGCCGCATCAAAGTGATATTTTAATCAATTACCCTATATTTTAATCAATTACATCATTTCTCAGAAGTGATATTTTGAATGAAATAATCGATTACATAATGAAATAATTGATTATTTTAGTTGTTACTGCAAAAATCTGACAGCTTTGAAACTGCCCAATTGCAATTAAGCATGATTTGATAGAATCTAAACCTTAATGGTAGTGATTAAGGGTCACAACAACTATAATTTTGAATTCTCAACTGCCCATTACTTCCAATAAGCCTATAAATAGAGACCTTGTGTGACATACAATCTCACACCTTCAAACCTTACTATTTCTCTACTCTCTGTCTCTGTTTTCTTGCTTCTGAGAACATTTGCTCTCTTTTCCAACCTTTTAAATTCGTGTCTATTACCTTTTCACTAAGTCAATCTCCAAAAAGGTTAAAACCTCAAAGAGAAAAGCTCAAGCCTGAAAATAGAATGAACACTTATGCAAATAACCAAGAGGGGGGTGAATTGGTTTTACCTCAGAGTTTTTAAAATTTAAAACAAATTTTAATCACAGCGGAAGTCTTTGAAAGAAGGATCGTATCTTACCCCAAATAAGAAATCTAATTTTAAAAACAACTTTTATCTCAATCAGACCACTCTTGAGCTATAACCAATCTTTGTGATATGAACAAGCATAACACTTCAAGAATAATATGAGTATGAACATAAATATACAATTACATACAAGATTTATACTGGTTCACCTCTCAACCCCGGAGGCTACATCCAGTTTTACTTCTAATCAACCTTGATTAGAGTTTCCACTATAACAAATATAGTATCTTTACAAGCAAACAAAGATCTCTCTTACCCTCCCTAGGTAAAATTCAAAATCTAAACCTATAGACTTTTCAAAAGATCTAAGAACCAGAGATCCCCTCTCTGTTCTTACCACTAGAATCCTATCTAGCAATGCTTTAAAGATTTCAATTTGTTATATGAACAAACAACAACAAAACGTACAATTTTAATAAAAAAACACAATGAAATTGATTCAAGAAATATATCACCTCAATATGCTCAATGCAATGAACGAATTTAAATGATCAAACCAGATTGAGAATGAATGCCATGATCCTTCTTGATGAATTCTTTTGACAAAAATTGCTAACAAAAAGCTTCTCATGAAGTAGATGACTCAACAAATGAATGTCTTCATGATTCTTGAATCTACTAAGAATTTTTGCTTCTTATGAGCCTTGGTGTTTTAAGAATACTCAGAAAGTGATTTTCACAAGGCTCATTCGAAAACTCAGAACTCTCTCAAACAAAATGAGCTCCTTCTATTTATAAAAAACAAAATTAACTACCTGCAATCGATTATTCCGTAAGTGTAATCGATTATTTTAACTCATGTAATCGATTAAAGTTCTAAAATAATCGATTAAAGTGTTCATCAAAAATCTGGAAAAATCTCAAGAACAAATAATCGATTAACTCATGTCGTAATCAATTATTCGAGGAGGTCAGGATTTTCTGATACACTAATGTAATCGATTAATGCCTCAAATAATCGATTATCACAGGAAGTGTGAAAAACATATCAAAGCATATTTAATCGATTACAACAATCTAGTAATCGATTAAACCAGAAAAAAAATGCTTCTGAAAATTATGCAGATACACAGATAATCGATTATTCGTGAAGTAATCAATTATCACAGAACGACTCTAACATAGTCAAACTAGTGTAATCGATTATGAATTATTGGTAATCGATTAAAGTGTTCATATGACAATATGCAGTTCTGTTTACATGCTTTTAATCGATTATATAATATTGGTAATCGATTAAAACAATGAAAAATATTTTTTATAAAATTCTTAATGCCTTAATGTCATATCAACTGATTACTAATTCATATGACTTAATCATGAATTAATGAATGCATGTATGCATGGCTTTATCAACGTATGTGAGGAATAAGAGGTTATAACTTCTTTAACCAAGCTTTGAACAAATACATATGCCATAAATTTGAGTGGGCATGTAAAATCAAAACTTGTGATCATTCTAAACTTGATTCTTCACGATCTTCGTCAACTTGATTCTTCATCATTCCTAACAAAGCCCAACCTTCCGATCCTATTGTTAGTAGGCTTAATCATTGGTTTACCAGTGAAGCTGACAAAATTAACTACCTACAATTCAATGCTACAAAGCTTCTCTGCCCTTCAAAAGTTCTTAAGCCTTGGATGGTTTACTGAACAAGGATTCCAATTTCCATACATGTTAGAACAGCAAGGTCTAACCAAGTTTATTGAAATGAAAGGGACTTTCTACCCTGACTTGGTAAAAGTCTTCTACACTTGTTCTAAGAATTCTATACATGGAACAATTCTGACTCAAATCAATGGAGTAGCCATGGAGATTACTCCAAAAATCTAGAATGAAGTTTTTGGGATCTCCTTTGATGGAGAAAGGAGATTTGAAGAAAAAGCTGAAGGCTACAACAAAATGGAGACTTATAGAGGTATGCTCATTGATCCTCATATGAATCTGAGGTTAAGATTGAGCACAGGACCTATGACTCATGAGGATAGGCTTCTACATTACATCATCACCTACATCCTGACTCCAAGATCAACCAATCATGCACAAGCAACTAATGATGATCTTCAAGTTGTTTATGGATTGAAGAAAGGAATCAAGTTGAATTGGATTCTTATTTTTCAAGAGATCATGCAAAAATCTAAGTGATTGGTAAACTATCCCTTCCCTTATGCTGTTTTAGTTTTAAGATTCATTGACTACTTTCAAGTGGATGTATCCAATGAAGTCATGGATCACACCAATGCAAGTAACATCCAAATTAAGGAGAAGCACCTCACCAAGCTTGGGATGGTGAAGACAGCATATGGGTGGCAAATGGCAGGCCAACCTGTACCTTTGGCTGAAGAGCAAGGTGAAGAGGGTGATGACGAAGGAAACCAATTAGGAGTTGCTGAAGAACCACAAGAGAAACCTGCACCATTTACACCTCAATACTCACATTTTGAATCCTTGATGATTTAAAAGATGGATGCCTTGTTTTCTCTTCATCATGAACAAAGAGATGAAGTTAACTCTTCACTAGAAGAACTTAAGACTAGGGTGAAGAACATAGAATCCAAGATTTTCATAGATGAATCTAGGGATATGGATTAGTTCTAGTCTTAGTTTATGTTATGTTTTGAATTCTGTCATATTTGTTTCAGTGTGTTTCATTTTATTTTATGATTAATGTATTTGGTTCAACATTATGTTTAATGACATTACTTCTATTTCCTTTTTTATTTGTCTACTTATGTCTATTTTTGAATTTGATATGCCAAATAGGGGGAGTAGATAAATGGAATAAAAAGGGGGAGTAGATAAAGTAAGATAAATGAATGAATGAAATGAATTAAATTGATAAATTTGAAATGCTAATATTCTAAGAAACTCAAGGGGAGTTTGTATAATAGACTCAAGGGGAGTTAGTCTATAAATACCATATGAATGTCTGAATGCTTTTAAATCAATCAAATTATGATGATGCTTGATCTTTCCAAAAGTTGAGAAATTTCCAGGTTACATATCTCTTCATTTGAAGCATGTTTCATCAATTAAATATTTGGCATGCTCAAAATCAAAAGGGGGACATTGTTTGATGAAGCTAAAGTAAAGGGATCAAGAAGGTTGAAGCATATAAGTTTTGATATTTTACATGCCCAATCTAATTGATGGCATATGTAATTTTTGTTAAAGCTTAGTTCAATTGATAAAGCCTTATAATCCTCATTAGCTTTTGATAATTCATGCATTCATACATACATTTGATTAGATATAATCATGTGGTAATAAGAAATTTGACAGAAATTCATAAAAGCAACTAGGATTTTATAAAAATAGTTTCTCACTATTTTAATCGATTATATAGGTGATATAATCGATTAATTGCATGTGTGTGCTTTCTGGATATTGCCTTATGAACATTTTAATCGATTACCACTTCTTCGTAATCAATTAAATAAGCTTAACACAGAATTAGAAATTCTCTGTGATAATCGATTATCTTGAGAAATAATCGATTACATAAGCTTCTGCATAAATTTACACAACATGTTTGTTTGGTTTAATCGATTACTAGATGGTTGTAATCGATTCAATGTTCTTTGATCAGTTTTATACATACTCTGTGATAATCAATTAAATGGGAACTTAATCAATTACTTGTGTGCATTAGAAAACTAAGTTCATCTAGAATAATCGATTACAAGATGACTTAATTGATTATTTTGTTCTTGAAAAATTTCCAGATTCCTGATGAACACTTTAATCATTTATCTGGTTAAAATAATCGATTACATTTACGAAATAATTGATTACAATTAGTTATATCTATTTTTTTATAAATAGAACATCTTGGTCTGTGTTATTTATTAAGTGAAAAACTGAGATACTCGTACATACCTTGTGATAAAACTTTCTAAAGCTCTCAAGAGTATTCAAGTCTGAATTTAGTGAGAAAATCAAATATCATGTGTATCATGGAGAGTTACATGTGTTTCTAGTCATAATTCTCAATGAATGATGATTTGTTCAAGCTAGTTTCAAAGAAAGATTCAAGAAAGAAGTATTATTCATCTATTGCATATATTCTCAGATTGTTTGAATCATTCATATCATTGAATTAGCTAAGGATTAAAAGGTGATATCTTTCTTGAACCTTAAGCTTGATATTTTTCTTTGATATTTGTTTTGTCTTTGTGTTGTATTTCCTTATAACATTTGTATTCTTTAAAGCTTTTACTAGAAAAGTTTTCTAGTGGGAAGAACAGAGAGAGGATCTCTAGTTCTTGGTCTTTTGAAAAGTCTATAGGGTATATATTTTGAATTTTACATAGGGTGGGTAAAAGAGATCAGTTGTAAGCTTATAAAGAACAAATATTTGTTATAGTGGAACTCTGACCAAGATTTGGTTAGAAGAAAACTGGATGTAGCCTCTGGGGTTGAGAGGTGAACTAGTATAAATCTTGTGTGTTTTAAGATTTTGTTTGTATTTCATTATATTATTGAAGTATAGAATTTGTTCATTATACAAATCTGGTTACAACACAAGAGTGGTTTGATTGGTGAAGTAAATTGATTTTCAAATTGGTTTTGAAAATCCTTTTGAAAGTCTTTTGCTGTTAGAAATTTTGAAAGAAAATTTTAAAACTCTGAGGTAAAACCAATTCACCCCCCTCTTGGTTATTTGCATAAGTGTTCATTATATTTTCATGATTGGTCATCCTTGCTGTAACACCCTGTATGCATCCGGTGTATTAACAATTACTTAATCAGATTTGCGCGGTGAATAATTTAAAATCCACGAAAGTGATTTCAAAACCATATTTCTTGATTCATTAAGTATGGTACGTAACCTCAATTAGATATACGAATTCCAATACACTATAGCCAGCCTCATCGATCCAAATAACATAAAGAATGGCAGATACATCAATAATATCTATACAGATATATCAGGAGAATAAACCACATGTATTTACATATACATCATCAAAGACACTCGCTATGTCTATACCAAAGAATAAGCACCAAGTGCCACAATTTCATAGATCACTTCCTCACACGAGGGTACAAAATACAGAAAATCAAAACATCATAATCCATACAGGACTCAAAATATATGCACACGCATATCTTCCCTCGCAGGGGTACAAAACAATATCTTATACAAAAAGTAATGAGCCACAATGCTCTCAAAATACTGGCCAAGAAGCTATTCAGTGGCTGTCCCTACTAGGGCCTCCCGCCCTGGGAACTATCATCTCTGCCAGAAACATCACCTGTAAAACAACATCCCCAACAGGGGTGAAATACAATCTCAGTAAGCTCAGGGCTCAAAGAGGCTTCTCCTTCCCCCTGACTCACTTCTATGATACACAACATCAAAGGCATCACAATCACCAGGCCTTCTGGCCCTCACAACAATACATAGCCATCCTCTAGCTCTAATGTATATCCGCAGTACTACGCAGGCCAAAGATGCATCATCATTAGCATCTAGATTCTCAATCCTCAGTGTGAGACCGGAACTCACACCCGTGCCATCCCATCGGGAGCTATCCCTTTACACATGGATGCACGTATATGGCACCTTTGAGAATAGGCTTCAACCGTGATGGGACCACCTATCTCTTAGTCTTAAGGGATCATCCTCACCCTTTACGTGAGCAAACCAAACTAGGAGTTGTGCTCTACTCCTAGGGAGGTCCATATCTATCTAATTGGTCAGAAGATCTATTTGAAAGGCAACCATACACATAAAGCATAGAATCATGCATACATATTATCATGAGGAAAGCTATAACAACCAATTCAATGCACATGAATCATGTATGCACCCATCACTCCCTCGGAGTATGGTGGAACACAGGCAGTGGGAAACATTCCCCAAGAGCAAAGAGCTTACCTGGCAACGCAGTGCTCTGCTGTCCAATCCCAGAACTGTGGTCTACGCCACTGACATCCTCGGTGTCACGCCCTATACAAAGGCACACAAGTAAAATCAATAACCAACCTAACCTTACAAGGCATTAAGTACATAATAACAGTTCTTAACCGTTAAAAAGGAAAGAAACATTATTCTCTTTCATAATAACCCCTTAGTATCCTATCTCAAGCTTCCAAGGCTAGTCTCCTAACTGATGACTTACAGACCTCCACCAGGATCTATCTCATCCTAACAAAGGTGCTAGAGTCTCTCTAAGACTCTGCATAAGCCAATTCAAAAGGTTCAATTGCTTTATACAAGCCATAAATCAACAATTTCCAAGTTAGCCAAAATGGTTACTTCAACACTTTTTCTCCATTTATTTAGCCTCCTGAACATCTTTTATAAAAATACCTAGGCTCATATTTATCATAATACCTCCCATTTAACCAACATTCTTCCTACTTATACATATCTCAGAGTCAAAAACCAATCTTCATCAAAAGTCATGTTTCAAAGTTCAATCTTTATTAGAACAACCTCCTGAGCATACTTTCTAAAGGACCCAAGCCTAATTCCAGCCCTAACACAAATGGGTCATTCTTTTCCATACATGCACGAATAGTTGAAGGGAACTCTCCGAAGAAAAAATGGATTATGGGAGTGTGTGACTTGAACTATTTATTGGGAATCAATCGGTAAAACTTGAGTTTCTTACCTCTAAACAGTCAAGGAATGCTAAAGGATCACTTCTCCAAGCTTTAGCGTCCTTGAATCGCCTTCTTTCTCCTTAAAATCCAAGCTTTGTAAAGTTCCCTAGAGAACAAAATCTCTCCGATTTATGGTTCTCTCAAAGAACTGAAGCTGGAATCTAGCTCATGGAGGAGTTCCTTACAACTTTTTAGTTGATTGGGAAATGTTTAGATGAAGATTGGAGAAGATATGGAGCTTTCCTAGTGCTCTAATTGCGAAAAACGCACTAAGGAAGAAGAAGAAACGTTTTTGCTAACCCAAAACGCGAAAATGGCCTTTTATAGGCCCATAACACGAGTCCTGGCGCTGATGGCGACATTTTCACGCTAACCGCGCCAAAATCCAGAGAAAAATGATCTTCTGTTGCATTCTCACGCTAGCGGTGCCAGTTTTTTTTTTTTTTTTGAAAACCTTGGTTATTATACTTGCAGGGAGGATTTGTTCTTGGCCATGATCATGCATTGATGGTGCCCACGGTTGTCATTATGTCATGTCGATATACATGGATACCCATGGGAGTGTATGATTGGCCATCCTTGCGGGGAAGGATTTGTTCCTGGCCATGGTCATACATTGATGGTGCCATGGTTGTATGCTGTGTATATACACGTGGGGTGCAGCGACCGATTGGTTACCCTTGCGAGGAAGGATGTGTTCCTAGCCACAGTCAGCGCATTGGTGATAAGTGCCACATTTCAGTTAAATTCATGTTTAAAATATTGGCACTTATCTTTTGATTTCTTTCATTTAGCTTATAAATTCCCCTAAACCTAGTTAAATTAGCACCTTATACTTGTTTTCAAGTTATTTTGGAAAAGTAATCCAATCATGTTTTGTATTTTGATAGATTCTGGGGATTTTCGAAGCTTTCGAAAGATCAAAGCAAGCAAGAAAGGTGTGCATATCAAGCATGGGAAGTTCCAACAGCAAATCAGGCCCAGAAACAACAAAGCCCAAAGCTTTCTTCATGATTAAGCTTCAAGCTCGCCCAGGCCATCCTCCCATGTGCATTTTGGTCGCCCAGGCCAGCTTCAAGTCCCTAGGAAATCAGATTAGCTTGCCCAGGTGAGCTCCCATAGGCAAAATTGGCCGCCTGGGTGACCAAAGCTGGCTGGTGCACAAATCCTATAAATATGGACGGATTTTGGAGCATGGAAGCATTCCTTTCTGACCATTTGACCTCCTTGTTCATATTTTAGCTTGTTTTAAGTTCCTAAGTGAGTGTAGAAACTTAGGGAAGTGAGGAAGAGTGAAAATTGTAGGGAGATTCTGCCAAAAGAGGATCGATGACGAGCTTAGTCAGTGGTTCTCTCGAGGAGGTTCTGCCAATGTTCGCTTAAACTTCTCTAAGGATTGGGCATACTCTTCTTATCCCTATGCTCTTTTAATTATTTATGCATCGTTCTATTTCTTGTTGGTAATTTCATTCTATGCATAATGCTTGATTCTACTTGATCACTAGGATCATGAACTTAAATTCCTAAGTGAGACTGGAAAGTAATCTTAGGGTTTGAACCGAATGAATTTACTCGTTACGTTACGTTGCTAGGAATAGGGCATAACATTTTGATCGCATTAAACACGTGAATATGATCTTAATGCTTGGGTATTTAATTAAATATGCGAGGGATCGATATTTAGTAAAATATCCATAGGACTTAATTGCAAGGAATCGAATTAAGGTCACCTAAACATGTACGTCAACAAGAATAGAAGAATAATGCATAGGTAAAATTAAATTGAAGGGATAAGTAAGACGAAATCCAATCCTACACTTCCTTGACTTGTACTCGTCTATTTATTTTCCGTATCATTTATTTGTTTTCCGTAATCTTTACTTTACAAACAAAACAAACAAAAATGAATCTCCGTTCGTATCATCTGTATATAACTACTAGACTTGTAACAATTTAAACCAACCGATGTAAACTCAAATCCCTGTGGAGACAAACTTTTACAAATTTGTAACTTGCAACGATAAAACGGTGCGCTTGCCGTGAAAATCCTAACAATTGGTGAGCCCACATTAGTGTGTTATGTATGTACATGGGGGTGCATGATAGGTTACCTTTGCAAGGAAGGATGTGTTCCTAGTCTGCATTGATGGTGCCCATGTTTCATACTTCATGTTGCATTGATGGAAATAGAATGAAGGCATGTGCTTACCAATGGGTTTCTGTGGGCTGAAAATGTAGGTACTAAGGGGGAGTCAAGTTAGGAATTCTTGTGCGCCAATGGTTTATCATCATTGGGGGGAATGGCTTGTGCACGACAGGGTGACCCTGATAGGCGATGAATCATTTTCCTGTGAGAGGCTATTTCCCTGGATATGGTACCACATTGCATAGTGAGAGTGAAATCAGAAGCATGCATCATTCATAACGTGATTGTTTGATTTGTGAAATGAATTGGATGATTGGTGTGTTGAATGTGTATTGGATTGATGGATTTTTGGTAGTGATTTGGTTGTTATTGTTGTTTCCTTTCCAATTGTGGTTCTTTGATGCTTGTTGGTTTTATGTAATAAACTCACCCTTGCATTTGTTGTACCGTGTGGTTGGTACTTGTGATGATCGCGAACTTACGTTCGTGTGAGCAGATGAGCAGCATTATGTGACTATGGAGGGAGATTCTTTTTGGGTGGAGCCGCCAAGTCGACGTGATGACGTTGGAATTCTTTTTGGAAAGAGTTGTGATTTTGTTAATCAACTCATTCATAGTTAGTCCCTTAATTCTTTTTGTGGACATGTATATTTTGAGTTGTAAATACATGGAAAACTAAATTAAGTTCTAAACATGTGAATGACGACGAGTATTGATTTAGTATACGTATACATATGTATTCAATTATTGTAATTGTATCATGTGTATGATGATTGTATTATTGCGAAAAACTTACTACCATTTTCATAATCAAATTAACAGAGTTTTCATTAAAGATTGAAATTCACACGATTAGAGTTAATGATGCCGTAGCGACGAGGCGGGTTGTTATAGGTTTGGAGCGTTATAATATATTATAGGCCTCAATCGGACATCTAAATCAAAACTTGTGGTTTTTTACATTTGACAGAAGCTTCCTTGATCAATTTTAAGCACCATAATATATTATGGGCTTGAATCAGACATCCGAGTCAAAAGTTATGGACATTTGAATTTTGTAGAGGCTTCCATGTTCGATTTTGAGTGCCACAAATATATTATGGGCCTCAATCAGACATCCAAGTCAAAAGTTATTGTCATTTGCATTTGACAGTGGCTTCCTCGTTCAATTACGAGCGTCACGACATACTATGGCACTCAATCGGACACTCGTGCGAAAAGTTATGGCCAGTTGGATCTTCCAAATGCTTCGTTGATCAATTTCAAGTGTCACGATATATTGTAGGCCTCAATCAAACATTCAAGTCAAAAGGTTTGGCCGTTTGAATTTGGTATAGGCTTCTATGTTCGGTTTTAGCGTCACAATATATTATGCGCCTCAATTAGACATCCGAGTCAAAAGTTATTATTGTTTGCATTTGACAGCGGATTCCTTGTTCAATTTTGAGCTTCACGATATATTATGGGCCTCAATCAGACATTCGAGTCAAAAGTTTTGGCCGTTTAAATTTGGTAGAGGCTTCCATGTTCGGTTTTGAGCGTCAGCATATATTATAGGCCTCAACCAAACATCCGACTCAAAAGTCATGGTTGTTTGCATTTGAATGGGGATTGCTCATTAAATTACGAGTATCATGATATATTATGGGCATCAATAAGAAATTCGAGCCAAAAGCTATTATCGTTTGAATTTGACAAGGGCTCCCTTGTTCAATTTCGAGCGTCACGATATAATATGGACTTCAATGAAACATTCGAGTCAAAAGTTATGGTCGTTTGCATTTGATAGGGGCTTCCTTGTTCAATTTTCAGTGTCATGATATATTATGGGCCTCAATCAAACATCCGAGTCAAAAGTTGCAACCGTTTGAATTTGGCTAAGGCTTTTATTTTCACTTTTGAGTGTCACAAAATATTATGGGCCTCAATGCGACATCGGACTCAAAAGTTATGGCCATTTGCATTTGCTTGGAGCTTCCTCGTTCAATTACGAGCGCCACGATATATTATGGGCCTCAATCAGACATCCAAGTCAACAGTTATGGTCATTTTCATTTGACAGGGACTTCCTTATTCAATTTCCAACGTCACGATATATTATAGGCCTCAATCAGATATTTGAGTCAAAAGATATGGTTGTTTGAATTTGACAAAAGCTTCATCGTTCAATTACAAGCGTCATGATATATTATGGGTCTCAATCGGACACCCGAGTCAAAAGTTATGGTCGTTTGGATCTACCACAGACTATCTTGAACAATTTCGAGCGTCACGATATATTATGGGCCTCAATCAAACATCCGAGTCAAAAGTTATGGACGTTTGAATTTGGTAGAGGCTTCCATGTTTGATTTTGAGCGTCACAACTCATTATGGGCCTTAGTTGGATATCCGAGTAAATAGTTATGGTCGTTTGCATTTGATAGGGGCTTCCTAGTTCAATTACGAGTGACACGATATATTATTGGACTCAATCAGACACTAAGGTGAAACGTAATTGCTAATTTGATCTGCCATAGGCCTCCTTGATCAATTTCAAATGTCACGATATATTATGGGTCTTAATAGCAAAATCGAGTCAAAAGTTACGACCGTTTGGTTGCCAAATGATTTCTTGATCAATTTCAAGCATCACAATATATTTTAGGCCTTAATTAGACATCTGAGTCAAAAGGTACGGTCGTTTCAATTTGACAGTGGCTTCCTCGTTCAATTAGAAGCATCACAATATATTATGGGTCTCAATCATACACCCAATTCAAAAGTTACACCAATTTGGATTTGCCACATGCTTCCTTGATCAATTTCAAGCATTAAGATATATTATGCGCCTCAATCAGACATCCGAGTCAAAAGTTATCGATGTTTAAATTTTGTAGGACACAATTAATTATAGGCCTCAGTTGTACATTCGAGTCAAAAGTTATGGTCGTTTGCATTTGACAGAAGCTTCCTTGATCAATTTTGAGCATCACAATATATTATGGGCTTCAATCAAACATCAGAGTCAAAAGTTATGGACGTTTGAAATTTTGTATAGGCTTCCATGTTTGATTTTAAGCGTCATAATATATTATGAGCCTCATTAAGACATCCAAGTAAAAAGTTATTGTCATTTGCATTTGACAATGGCTTCCTCGTTCAATTTGAGCATCACGATATATTATGTTACTCAATCAGATAGTCAAGTCAAAAGTTATGGCCTTTTAAATTTGGTTGAGACTTCTATATTCGGTTTTGAGCATCACAATATATTATGGGCCTCAATCAGACATTCAGCTCAAAAGTTATGGTTGTTTGAATTAGACAGGGGCTTCCTCGTTCAATTATGAGTGTCAGAATATATTATGGGCCTCAATTGGACATCCAAGTCAAAAGTTATGGTCGTTTGCATTTGACAGAGGCTTCCTTGTTCAATTTAACAGGGGCCTTCTAGTTCAATTACAAGCGTCACAATATATTATGGGTCTGAATTGGACATCCAAGTCAAAGGGAGTGGTCATTTGCATTTGACAGCGGCTTCTTTGTTCAATTTCGAGTGTCACGGTATATTATGGGTCTCAATCAGACATCTGGCTCAAAAGTTATGGCAGTTTTCATTTGACAGGGGCTTTGTTGTTCAATTGCGAGCATCACACTATATTATGGCCCTCAATTGTACATCCGAGTCAAAAGTTATAGTCGTTTGCATTTGACAGTGACTTCCTTGTTCAATTTCGAGCGTCGCGATGTATTTTGCGCCTCAATCAGACATCCAAGTCAAAAGTTATGGCCTTTTGAATTTGGCTGAAATTCTATGTTCGATTTTAAGCGTCACAATATGTTATAGGCCTCAATCGAACATCCAAGTCAAAAGTTATGGTTGTTTGCATTTGACAGAGGCTTCCTTTCTAAATTTTGGGCGTCACGATATATTATGGCCTCAATCAGGCATTTGGCTCAAAAGTTATGGTTGTTTGAATTTGACAGGGGCTTCCTCGTTCAATTACAAGCATCAAAATATTTTATGGGCCTCAATTGGACATCCAAGTCAAAAGTTATGGTCGTTTGCAATTGATAGAGGCTTCCTTGTTCAATTTGACAGGGGCTTTCTAGTTCAATTAAGAGTGTCACAATATATTATGGGCCTAAATCGGACATCCAAGTTAAAGGGTGTGGTCGTTTGCATTTGATAGGGGCTTCCTTGTTCAATTTCGAACGTCAAAGTATATTATGGGTCTCAATCAGACATTTGGCTCAAAAGTTATGGGAGTTTGCATTTGACAGGGGCTTCGTCATCCAATTACGAGCATCACACTATATTATGGGCCTCAATCGGACATCTAAGTCAAAAGTTATGATCGTTTGTATTCGACAGGGGCTTCCTTGTTCAATTTCGTGCGTTAGGATATACTATGGGGCTCAATCAGACATTCGAGTTAACAGTTATGGCCTTTTTGATTTGGCTGAGACTTCCATGTTGGATTTTGGCGGACATCCGAGTCAAAAGCTATGGTTGTTTGCAATTTACAAAGGCTTCCTTGTTCAATTTTAAGAATCACACTGTATTATGGGCCTATCTCGGACATTCGAGTCAAACGTTATGGTTGTTTGCATTTGACAGGGGTTTCCTTGTTCAATTTCAGGCATCACAATATATTAATTGCTTCAATCAGACATTTAAGTCAAACGTTATGGCCTTTTGAATTTGGCTGAGACTTTCATGTTCGGTTTTGAGCGTCACAATATATTAAAGGCCTCAATCAAAAATCTGAGTCAATAGTTATGTCCGTTTGCATTTTTGACTGGGGCTTCCTTGTTCAATTAGGAGCGTCACAATATATTATAGGCCTCAATCGGACATCAGAGTCAAAAGTTATGGACGTTTGAATTTTGTCGAGGCTTCCATGGTCGATTTTAAGCGTCACAATATATTATGAGCCTCAATAAGACATTCGAGTAAAAAGTGATTGTCGTTTGCATTTGACAGTGGCTTCCTCGTTCAATTACGAGTGTCACGATATATTGTGGTACTCAATCAGACACTCGAGTGAAAATTTATGGCCAGTTGCATCTGCCAAATGTTTCCTTAATCAATTTCTAGTGTCACGATATATTATAGGCCTCAATCAGACATTCAAGTCAAAAGGTACGGCCGTTTGAATTTGGTATAGGCTTCCATGTTGAGTTTTGAGCGTCACAATATATTATGGGCCTCAATTAGACATTCGAGTCAAAAGTTATTGTCGTTTGCATTTGACAAGGGCTTCCTTGTTGAATTTGAGCTTCACAATATATTATGGGCCTCAATCAGACATTCGAGTCAAAAGTTACGGCCTTTTGAATTTGGTTGAGACTTCCATGTTCGGTTTTGAGCCTCACAATATATTATAGGCCTTAATCGGACACTCGAGTAAAAAATTATGGTTGTTTGCATTTGACAGAGGTTTCCTTGTTCAATTTCAAGTGTCACGATATATTATAGGCCTCAATCAGACATCCGGCTCAAAAGTTATGGCTGTTTGCATTTGACAGGGGCTTTCCAATTCAATTACGAGCGTCACAATATATTATGGGCCTGAATCGGACATCCAAGTCAATGGTTGTGTTCATTTGCATTTGACACGGGCTTCCTTGTTCAATTTTGAGCGTCATGGTATATTATGAGTCTCAATCAGATATCTGGCTCAAAAGTTATGGCAGTTTGCATTTGATAGGGACTTCCTAGTCCAATTACTAGCATCACACTATATTATGGGTCTTAATCGAACATCTAAGTCAAAAGTTATGCTCCTTTGCATTTGACAGTTGCTTCCTTGTTCAATTTCGTGCGTCACGATATAATATGGGCCTCAATCAGACATTCGAGTCAAAAGTTATGGCCTTTTGGATTTGGATGAGACTTCCATGTTCGGTTTTGAGCGTGACAATATATTATAGGCCTCAATCGGACATCCGAGTCAAAAGGTATGGCTATTTACATTTGACATGGGCTTCCTCATTCAATTACAAGCGTCACAATATATTATGGGCCTCAATCGGACATCCAATTTAAAAGTTATGGCCTTTTGAATTTGGCTAAAACTTCTATGTTTGATTTTAAGCGTCACAATATGTTGTAGGTGTAACGACCCGCCTCGTCGCTACTGATCATCAACTCTTACTGCACAAGATTTAAGTTTTAATGAAAACTTCATTAAACTGATGATGAAAATGATGGTAAATTTTTCGCAATAATATAAATATCATACACATATTACAATTCCATAATTAATCACATATGTGAAAATACAATAAACACTCTTCAAATAACCAAGAGAAGGGTGAATTGGTTATTACCAACTTTTCTTGAAAACAAATTGCGGAACTAATAGAAGGATCGTATCACACAAACACTTTTAATCAAAAACAGATTTTATATTTCAATCTAATATGACCATGAACTGCATGTAATGAATGAAATAGCACTTATTGATTGTCAATTGATTTCCAATCAAGAATAATGAAAAATATACTGATAAAGATTCAATCACTTAGCAATTTATACTGGTTCACCTCACAAACATGGAGGCTACATCCAGTGTCTTCCAACCAACACTAGGTCAGAGTTTCCACTAAATCAAAATATTCTTTACAACCAATTTACAACAAGTCTCTCTTGTCAATCCCAGTCAAAGAATCAAAATCTAAACCCTATAGATTTCTAAGACCAAGAACCAGAGACCACTTCTCTGTTCTACCCTCTAGAGAACCCTTCTCCACAATGCTTGATAGAATCAAATTGATTTATCACAAAAGAATTATAGAACAAACCATTAAACTCTTAAAAAGAAAGATTCAAGATAGATATAAACTGGGATCCTTCATGTATGAATGAATGAAAATGAAAATGGATTGCCACACATTCTAGGTTGAATGAATTCTAACACTTAAATCACTATCTTGAAAAGCTCTTTTCATCAACACATCTTCATTAGAAAAAAGTTCAGAAATCTTGATCTTCACAAGATGTGTTTTTCACTCATAAATCAATCTTTAGAACTCTTAGAAAGCTTAGTATACTTTGTGAAATTCACTCACGCATATTAAAGAATTCGTACTGGGTCTATTTATAGTAAACAGACTCAACAAGCCTTTTTAAAAAATAGTTTTAACTAACAATAATCGATTAAATCGATGAAGTAATCAATTATTTTGCTTATGTAATCGATTAAAGCTTCTAATTAATCGATTAAATTGTTCCTCAACTTTCTGGAAAAAGTTTATGAATAGAATAATCGATTATTACGACATGTAATTGATTAAAGCAGGAAATCATTGTTTTCTTTTTGGCTTATGTAATCAATTACAATGAATGGTAATCGATTAAAGCAGAGCAACATGTTTTCCAAGTAAAGCATATGTAATCAATTACAATAAATGGTAATCAATTAAAGCAGCAATGCATGATTTTGATTTTACACTATGTAATCAATTTCAAGAACACTGTAATTGATTAATGTGTTCTTCATGCATTTTCCAGATTTAAAACGAAGGCATGTAATCGATTAAATACTGAGTTAATCGATTAAAACAATAAGTTTTCATTTTTTCAAAATTTCAACCATGAAAACATGAACTTCGAAAAAACATTTAAAAACCTTAGTTAATTAATCAAAGACATGTATGCATGAGGATGAGAATGCAAAAGCAATGAAGGATCATAAGGAAATGCACTTGAGCCGCTTAGATAATTACAAATGCCATCAAAATGATTGGGCATGTAAAAAGCTAAAACTTCAAGTCATTCTTGCTTTAATCTTCTTGCAGCTTCCTTTAAATCCAACAATCTCCCCCTTTTTGGCTTTGAGCATGCCAAATTTCAACTGTTCAATTGTCTGTTTTTTTTATTGCATTTAAGGGATGAAGGATAGGAAAATTATTATTTGATAATCCTGAAATCAAAGTCAACCTTTTGCAAGAACAAGGATAAGCACAATTCATTTCATTCCTCGTAAGTGCTCCCCCTCACTTGAGTAGTCTTAGTTATTAGTTATTTCATTATAGCATTTCTCCCTCTATCATTATTACTAATGACAGAACAATTATTTCTCCCCCTATTTGCCTTATCAAAGACAAAACAAACACTTATAGAGAGAAAATAAGGAGGTGAGAAATAGAACATTCATTAATTCAAAAGATGCATTACATTAATCAGTAAAAAAGAAAACATAGTAAACCATAGAAAATAGAAAATAGAAAGAAAACATATCAATCCTAAAAGGATTCATAATCATCAAGGATAAGCCTAGCCTCTATGTTTTCTAATCTACATTTCATCTCTTCAAAAGATGAATTAGTTTTAGCCTTGTGCTCATGATGTAGAGATAGTAGAGCATCCATCTTTTGAATCATGAGTGATTCAAAAGGGCTGTAGGATGATGGAGCAGAGTCTTCTTCTTCTTCTTCTTCTTCTTCTTCTTCATCTTGTTCACCAACCATTTGATGACCAGCCATTTACCAACCATATGGAATCTTGACCATCCCAAGCTTGGTAAGATGTTTCTCTTTGATAAGGCTGTTACTGGAATTTGTGTTGTCAACAACCTCATTGGTTACATCTATTTTAAAGTAATCAATGAATCTAGACACCAACACAACATAAGGGAATGGATAATTCACCAATCTTTTGGATTTAAGCATGATTTCCTCTAGAATGAGGATCCAGTTCATCTGAATAGAATTTTTGATGCCATACACAAGTTGTATGTCATCATCTGTAGCTTAGGCATGATTAGTGGACCTTGGAGTCAAAATGTAGGTGATGATATAATGAAGAAGTCTATCTTCATGGGTCAAAGGATCAGTGCTAAGCCTCAACTTCAGCCTCATGTGAGGATCAAGAAGCATTCCTCTATAGGTATCCACCCTATTATAACCTCCAACTTTCTCTTCAAATTTTCTTTCTCTTACAAAGGAAATGCCAGCCACTTCTTGCCAAACTTCATGGGTGATTTCCATGGCTACCCCATTGACTTGAAACAAGATAGTCCCATCCATTGAAGCATTGGCACAGGTGTAAAACACCCTTACAAGTTCAGGGTAAAAAGTACCCCTCACCTCAACAAGTTTCTTCAAACCCTGTGCTTCAAGCAAGGCAGGGAAAATGAAATCCTTCTCTAGTGAACCAGGTAAGGTCAAGATGTTTGGGAGGACAAACAAGCTTAGTAGCATTAAACTGTAGGTAATTCATTTTGCCTTTCGCAGCAGGAAACCAATGATCTAACCTAGTAACTGCAGGGTTAGAGAGGTTTCTACAACTTTTCTCTTAAAGGTTTTAATTCTCTTAGATGTGGACTGTAACGACTTCCTTTTTCTTTCGTATTTAACCTATTACGCTTTTTTAGTTTATGGAAGAGAAAAAAAAAATTCTACATAATTCGTTTACGTAAAAATAATATACGAAGCAAGCTATTTAATCTACTATGTTCTTAAATTCATCAAAATACCCAGTCCAAACATAATTTAATATAATAGTCCAAGTATAGTCCCAAATATTTTGTCACAAAATAAGATACAGACAACTTAGTACAAAACAACATAGTACAAAATACAGATCAATAAAAAATCACATTCACAGCATACAGTTTATCCAGCTCCTTCATTAATTTCTTCCTCAATGTTTCCATAGCTTATTGTTCCTCTGCTCGCCCAAATAAATTGGGGTCATCACAGGTGTCAACCACAGACACAGAAATGGGTATGTTTATGATAAACATAGTTAGATAAAATAACAGATTCATAATAAATCAGAACAATACTCATAAAACAAGATACATGATAAATGCATGACAGATGCATGATTCTTGATTAAAATGATACATGACTGAGATCTCAGGTTCTCATTAAGTGGCACCAAAGTCAAGATAGTCCCACCCACTCCAGTGGAACACCTCCTCTCTGAGGTATTAAACGGTACCATAGTCAAGATAGTTCCACCCACTCTAGTGGAACACACCTCCACTCCGAGGTACTAAATGCAAATGAAATATGTAATGTCTTGCTTTTATTTTTCATTTACTCTTCACCATTACATTATTTCTCAAATTCTCATGAACTTGATACTGCACACCTTTAATTACCCATCTTGATAAATTCGATATATTTTCACCATAATTTTCTTAAGAAAACAATCTCAAGGATGTATAGAATACATCTTTAACAATATACATCACAAACATCATTCAAACTTTAATAAAACATCCAATTGATATATAACATACAAACTTTAGTACAACATCAAGTTAGTAACTAAATAACACACAATCCTTAGTAAAATATTAAATCAATTATTTCTTTAAAGCATAGCTATAATATAAAGATTTAAGTTACTTAATCACTTTCTTACTAGACTAGATTCAAGTTGTTCTTTCTAATAATTATTCTTTAAGTTATTTTAAGTTACTTATCCAAATCATTATCCATGTACCCTTTTTAATTCTTTGAAGCATTTCATCAAACATATGGTATACAAAGCTTAATTCTTATAGAAATAAATGAGAGGATAACATATTAAATATCTAAATCATGTTTATCACAACACTTCCCCATACCTTTGCTTCCTTTGTTTGAAATCTAGCAACTTTTCTTTAAGCTTCCTAGCTTCCCCACGTGAACTTTCAAGGGTGTGGGCCTTTGTTTAGCTTTTTAATTCAAGTGAAAGGGATGTAGGATGGAAGAGGAATATCACACATGAAGTGGTCTCCATCTTGGTCCCCACCATCCCTTTTATAGGCTAGGTGAATTGGTTTTGAGTGGAAATATCTCAAAACTCATAATTGTCTTTGTAACGCCTCTATTTATCCTCTCGTGCTTGGTTTATTTTAGATAAAATATTGTGTTCACTTTGTATTGGAATCAAATTAGTTATAAATTTTTTTCACGAAAATCCTTTTTCTCTTTGCTTGCAAATTTTGTGTAATTTATTTGTAACAAAAGCGACTTTCCCTCACCACGATCCATATAATTATAGTCCTTTAATGAAATTATTAACAGTCCAGGTACAGTCCCAAATAATTCATCACCAAATAGATTACAAACAGCTTAGTATAGACAGCACAACACCAAATACAGATCAAAGTATAGATCATCAAAAACAGAAAATCATCACACAAGCTTCATCATATCTTCTCGTACATCGTCCATATCACTGTTTCTCTGCTCGCCCAAATAAATTGGGGTCATCACAGGTGTCAACCACCGACACAAATAGGGGTAAGTACATGATAAACAAAATTTAAATATAAACAGACATA
>PYAF01001931.1:119366-131457 GCA_007407185.1 Glycine tomentella
TTAGTTAATCATTGGTCATTTAAAGGTATTCTATTCCATACTCAGGTTCCCACAAAATTTCTAAAATCATTTGGGCATTTTTGACCAAAAGGGTATTTTGGTAATTTCACCACTTACCCTAGGGGCAAAATGGTCATTTCCAAAAATGTTCAAGGTATCTCTGTATGTATCACCCTAAGGGTATTCTGATCATTTTCCACCCATCCAAGAGTATTTATAAAATGTCCTCCAAATATCTTGTTAGAATACCTAGGGGCAATTTGGTCATTTCAAAATATCTAGGGGTATTTTCGTCCTTTTCTCTAATTTCTTCTGTACTGTCTCTAGTTAATGTCTTACCCCAATAATTGACTGTGATTCCAAAATTTTGGGGTGTTACAGTCTTGCTTTCTAGTTGGTTTCCTTTCATTGGTTCTTGCTTTTCTACCTTACAAGTGTCCTAAATCATGAATTTTCCACACCATTCTCTTGTCTTCTAGCTTTGTACGTGTAATAGGCAAGCTTTGGTGCATTCTCCTTGATTTAATTTCATTTCACGTGGAAAGCTTCACATTTTGTAGATTTTTGTTGCATTGTTTTCAAGGTTATAATTGCCTAGCTTTCCAAATGGTCCAATTGCATTTTTCCTAGCTTCTTAATCATACAAGTGTCCTAGTTCTTGAGTTTTCTAAAGCTTTCTCCATCCATCTTTGTAGTTCACGGCCAATCTTGTTTTTGTGAAGCAAATATGTTTTAATTTTACTAGTTTACATAATTTTAGGAATTTCATGCTTTGTTTATGTCTTGAAATTGAATAAAATTATTTCTATAATTTATGAAAGCCTAATTCCAATTGCTTCTTTAGGAGTAAAATTATAAAATTATCTAGAAACTAGCTTAAGTTTTAGTAACATTTTTGGGATGTTATTTAAATTTCTTCTAATAGCTTTATTTAAATTCTTATTGGTTCATTTTGTTTTTAATTAGTAAAATTACCAACTAGATCATTAAAGAAGTTTTATTTATCCCATAATTAAAAGAAAACTCCGAAAATTATATCTATTTTTTTTTATAATTTCAGATGCTTACGATAGCCTGAACTGAGTTCTTTTCCAAAATAGTTTTCAAAATTCATAGAAATCTCATTTTATGGTTCTTTGTCACCTACTTAATTAATAATTGGTTATCTAAAAGTATTCTATTCCATACTCAGGTTCCCACAGAATTTCCCCACTCATCTAAGCATTTTTTGACCTAAAGGGTATTTTGGTCATTTACCATCCCAGGGACCTAACTGTCATTTCTGAAATTGTCCAAGGACATTTTGGTAATTATCCTTCCAAGGGTATTCTTGTACTTTTTATTTTTTATGGCATATTGCTAATTGATTAAATATTGCATCAGTCACACTTTTAATGCACATGGAAAATATTGGGGTGTTACATGGACATGGTGAATACAGAGGTAGACACTAAATGGCAGAGTATCTAGACTCAGAAAGAAGATAGAGAAGCACAACTAGGCTTAGAAAATGAAGAAGAGAATGGTGTGATTCTCCCTTTCACCAAAAGTTGTATTTAGAGATGTTTTGGGCTCCAAAGTTTGAAATTTGAAAGTATAACTGTCATTTTGAATTAACCCATGATCATAAAGGCTCAGGATTTTCAAATTTTGAATTTTATAGCAGTTGGGCAATTACAATTTTCAAAAAAAATATGTCAGTTTTTGCAATAACTCCATGAATAATCGATTACGATCTTATGTAATCGATTAATTCGTAAGCAAAATACAGGTTTTGTATAAGCTGTAATCGATTAAACCAGTGAGATCCAATTAAGGAAGATGAAGAGTAATCGATTACAAACTATGGTAATCGATTATTCCAGATAGAAATGAATTTTCAGAAGGTTTTTCAACTTGTGTAAACGATTAATTTGATCTATAATCTATTATTCCAGTGAACGTTGAATTCAAAAATATGAAAAATAATCGATTATGACTCTTATTTAATCAATTACATGAGTTCAAAATTCAGTCTGAACAGTTTTTAGAGTCAATTTAATCGATTATTTCGTAGCTTAATCGATTAAAACATAAGATTTATCAGTGACTATGCAACAAATTTCGAATTGAATGCTTTTATAATGAATGACTAATATAAGGATCATTTTTCTTATTGATTATCACTTAAACAGCATGCTAGCACACATTAGATTCATTTAGTATTCCTAGCATGTTTCTAAGTGCATAGAATCTATCTCTTGTTAAGGGTTTGGTAAAAATATCAGCTAATTGAATTTCAGTATCAGCAAACTCAATTTTGATATTACCCTTTTGGATGTGATCTCTGATAAAGTGATGTCTGATTTCAATGTGTTTGGTCCTTAAGTGTGTAACGACCTAAATTTTATGCTGGTTTTATTACTTTTATTAGGGTTAAATTTTTAAGAAGCATATACTAGTAAAAAAAAATTAAAACATAAAACTTACAAAAGATTTGAGACTAATATATTATACATAGCCACAGTTCTTGTTACAAAAGTCAATATTATACAGTTACAATACTCTGGCCTAATACATATCTTCCTTCATATTCCACCACTAATCCAGAGCATCAAGGTAACTGACCATTGTTGCCATCTAAAAAAAATAAAAATAAAACAAATCTAGTGAGAAATAAAGATTTCTCAATAGGCAAAGCTAAACCACCGAACATGTTAGTATGTTAGTAAATCATCAATATATTAAAACAAAATCCATAAAATTATGTAAACTATATGAATGCATGAAACGAACTATCCCAGGGTGCAAATGACCTCTGCATATTGTACTGTATGTAGCTACACCTCGTACTGGATGTAGACGTTACGATCGTCTTACGCAAACATGCATGAATTTTGCCATGTATCTGCACCTGGGTACTACATATCGTACTGTATGTAATATATGATTCTTGTTTCACAAAATCTCATACTGGATTTGGAAACATGAATCAACCTATCATCACATCAATATCCATCCATAATAAAATCCATAAGCAAAATACATATCACCTTATGGAAAAATATATATATATATATATATATATATATATATATATATATATCACGACATTATACGTATCCAAAAGTATAGTTTAAACAATCATACATTGTTCAAGTAAAAATCATACCAACTTAGGCATGATAATTGAATATCCTCAGGCTACAGATAAATCATGTTAGTAATCTAACTAATAAACCACAATATATCTTTTCAAAAAATTTCTAATTCTTTTAAACCTTCACAAGAAAAAATTAAAACCTAGCATGAGTCTTAATCTCCTTTCACTTACCACCTTGCTACTTCATCCTCAAATTTAATCACTCAAGCATTCGAACCATTGAACTACATATCATTCAACCTCTACTTCTAAAAATTAATTAAAAGCATTCCCATAATAAAAATATGAACAAACAACCCAAATGTAACACCCCAGACGTGTTATCATTAATAATATCATACTCACGCTATCAGCGTTATATAAAACGGTGCGGAAGCGATAGAATCGAATTTCTTGATTACATTATGCATGGAATATAAAACACAGCATAAAGCATCATAAAACAAGCCCCTACTAATCCTGATAACACATACACAACAACGTAGGCAGATATACAAAACCAAACTCAGATAAACAGGAGGATCCATAATCTCATACACATAAGCATAACCTGTACATATACATACAACTCATAGTTTCGACCACATCTGTGGCTATACATCAACATATGTACAGTACAATGGGTGTACACTCACACCCTATCCCTATACAGGGTACAAGACAGAGATCAAATAAAGAAACTTTTCTAATCTTCATCTGCAGCCCATGACCACTCCAGCACCCTCAGCTAGGGCCTCCTGCCCTGTGGTTGCTCCTCTCATCTAGAAGCACCTGAAAACCACAACCCACAACAGGGGTGAGATATACATCTCAGCAAGCTTAGGGTTCTAGGAGATCCTCCCTTACCCTGGTTCACCCCCAAGCACAGACACATAAAAGAATCATGACCAAGCCTAGGACATCATCCTGGCTATCTCACATTCCCCAGATAT
The DNA here is from genome assembly GCA_007407185.1 of Glycine tomentella. NCBI lineage: Eukaryota > Viridiplantae > Streptophyta > Magnoliopsida > Fabales > Fabaceae > Glycine > Glycine tomentella. The sequence goes on from PYAF01001931.1 coordinate 123,441, forward strand.
CTGGGTACTAACTGGATGTTATCAGCATCAGAGGTATCCCGCCTCATACTGGCTCTCAAGCCATCTCAGACTCGTCTCACAAAGGTACTTTAACATAAGTGTCAACCACCGGACACTTCTCATACCAAAGAGGCATCGCCTCATCCACTGAAACAAGCCTTTCCTGAGTCTTCTACTCAGGACTAAGGAATCCAGATATGGCTCATCTAAGAGGCCCTAGGCTCTCGTCCCCTCGGGAAGCCCTCTCTTAGAGATACAACATATCTGTCTACTGCCTGACCTCTCCAGGACTTTCGTATACACTAGCCTGGGCAAGAACATCCATATAGGGCAATCACCTCCAGGACTTTCACAGCACATGCCTGAGAGAGATCATCCCACACCAGGGCACTCCATCCCTCAGGGCTTCCAGTCTAATGCCTGAGAGAGATCATCTCACACAGGAGGCACTCAACCCCTCAGGACTTTCCACTGCCTGGGAGAGACTATCCACACAGGGAGCTCTCAATCCCCAGGATTACTCATCAGCTTCCTGAGAGAGATCATCTCACACAGGAGGCACTCATCCCTCAGGACTTCCAGTCTAATGCCTGAGAGAGATCATCTCACACAGGAGGCACTCAACCCCTCAGGACTTTCCACTGCCTGGGAGAGACTATCCACACAGAGAGCTCTCAATCCCGCAGGACTTCCAAACAGCTGCCTGAGAGAGATCATCCCACACAGGGGGCACTCAATCCCTCAGGACTTTCCAATCACATGCCTGAGAGAGATCATCTCACAAAGGAGGCACTCAATCCCTCAGGACTTCTAGTCTGCTGCCCGAGAGAGATCATCCCACACAGGGGGCACTCAATCCCTCAAGACTTCCATCATCTCTGCCTAAGGAGGAACATCCATACAGGGCAATCCATCCTTAGGACTCTAGGCGGAGAGCAGTGGCACCTCCCAAGGAATCTCAGCTATTCCAAGGGAGTCCTCAAACTCTTCCTCTGGAGAGGGAACCTCATCTAGCCCGATACTATTCCAGTATCCTATAGGTTCCAGCATTGACCATCTCATGGTCTTTATCACATCACAGAACACTCTCACAGTGTTCATCAGTCTAGAGGCCCAAGGCCCCACACCTGAAACCACAGGTGCCCAAAACACCCTCACACCATCTCGGTGTCTATCCTAGGGTTCATCATTTCAGCCCAGCACACACTAGGCCATCATATATTCATATATCTCTGGAACGGTCTAAGATCCCCTCAAAGCACCGTTCATCTAGCCTCTCAGACTCACATATATATATATATATATATATATATATATATATATATATATTCAACCATAATAGGCCACATTGGCCTTTCTCATGCAATACAAATACATATCATTAATTGCATGGCATATCTAAACATCACCCACTTGGGTGGCAACCAAAAGCAAGGGGAAAACCCCAGAACGATGAGCTTACCTGGCAAGCCGCGCCTCACAGCTTCAACCTCAGGAACAATGGTCTGCTTCTCTAACACCTTGTGTCAAGCCCTATCCAGGCAAACAACCGCATATCACAGACCATTCAAGCACATAAAGAATCATAAGCTCATCAGATAGTCCTCAACTGCCTCAGAGAAAGGAACCTCAGTCCTTTCTATCAACCCAGGTCACCTACCTAAGGTTCCTCAGGCTCATCCTCTACAAGCCTTTCCATAGACCCTCAGTGGTCTATCTCAGATCAAACATGACCTCAGAGTCCCTCTAGACTCAACCCAAGCCATTCCCAATGAGCATCACAGCTCACACCACCTAATAACTCAGGGTTTCCATAGGGCTTGAACAGTCTAATCACGAGACACCGTTCCCATAGCCTCACAGGCACATCAAGCCCCTCAACAAGGCTCTTACATGTCTCAAATCAAGTGACTCAGTCCAAGTCACACATGCACCACCTAGAGCCAAAACCAACATTCACCAAATCACAAACTGAAAGCTAATCCTTCCTCCTCTCATGATTCTAAACACATCTCTCAACTGGACCCAGAGCTAATTCTAGCTCTATCACAAATGGGTCACTATTCACCAAAAACCCCAAATCTTAAAACAACCAAAGAATCTCGAGTTTCTTACGTCAATGGTGACACAGAGGACCTCTAAGACACTCCTCCAAGCTTGGGTGTCCGTGGGTAGCCGTCGTTCCTCGTCAAACTCGAGTTTTCTCCACTTCTCTTGCAAATGGAGGTTTCTCAGAACAAGAGGGTTTTGGTGAAATGGAGGAAGGATTCAAGCTCTCTCAAGGTTTCTAGGAGACAATCATTCATGGCATAGTTTCCTCAGCCTTAACATCAATTATCACTAGAATGGACTGAGTTCCGCTCCAAGTCTCGTTCAACTAGCCCTTTGGGCTCAGCACAACACAGTCAAGGCTCTAGCCTATCAGAGAACTATCAACAAGTGACTCTATACAAGTCACACAGGCATATACAGAGCCAAGATTCAAAGTCATTAGAATCAAAAAATGAAAGCTAATCCTTCATCTATTCTTCGCTCTAAACAAGTTTCTCTACAGGACCCTAGGCTAATTCTAGCCCCATCTCAGTGTGGGTCCCCATACTCAGAAAACCCCAAATTCCAACTAATCAAGAGAACTCGAGTTTCTTACCTCAGTGGCGACCAGAAAGGCGGGAGGACAGCTTTCCCAAGCTCTGACGTCCGTTCTGTGCCTTGGGTCCTTGCCAACACTCAAGTCTCAGAGGTTTCCTTGAGAAATCAATTCTCACTCACAAGGGGTTTTTCAATAGAGCAATTGAAGGATTATAGCTTTCTAGATGATTCTCTCAAGATTAAAGGTCTTTGGGAGGTGTTTAGGACTCAAAACAAGGTCCTAGGAAGCTTGGCAGGTCATCAATGGAGGTTTGGGGTCGTGGAGAAGAAGAGGGAATAGTTTTTTCCGTCCAAAACGCGTTTGCCCCTTAATATACTCAGCCTGCCCGAACTCTGGCGCGATCCGTGCCATCTCCCGCGCCATCCGCGCCACAATGTCGATGGTCTGGCGCTAATAGCGCCAATCCCGAGCCATCAGCGCCAACTTCCCGAGACCTGTGGCGCCATCCGCGCCACCTCTGGCGCTATCAGCGTGAAAAACTAGAGAAAACTGGTTTTCCAGGGCACTTGTGGCGCGATCCGCGTGGCCCTTGGTGCTACCAGCACCAACCTCTCGACCTATCCACGCCGCCAGCGCCATGTCCACGCTAAAAACGTGGACTTGCCGAGCCTCTGGCGCCATCAGCGCCAGAGCCAAAGAGTCTGGCGCGATCAGCGCCACACCTAAAACTCAGTTTTCTAATGAAAGGATCCTAGCCCAACAGTGAGGGTCCTTACATTCACCCCTTCTTTTAAGGAATTTTGTCTGCAAAATTCAGAAACATACCTGTTAGCCAACTCGGGATACATCTGCAGCAGCTCCTGCTCCCGCTCCCAAGTTGCTTCCTCAGGCGTCCTGCCTTCCCACTGTACCTTGATTATGGGAATGGTCTTGCTGCGGATCTGTTTCTCCATCCGATCCAGAATTCTCATAGGCCGTTTAGGACTCGTCAGATTCTCTCAGATCTGAACTGTGTCAGGCTCTACCACGTGTGAGGGATCAGCTACATACTTCCTCAACTGTGACACGTGGAACACATCGTGAAGCCCTGACAACTGGGGAGGCAAAGCTAGCCTATATGCCACTGGTCCTATCCTCTCCAGGATCTGATAAGGACCAATGAACCTAGGACTCAGCTTCCTTACACCCAAAGCTCGTCCTAAGCCCGTCACTGGAGATAGCCTTAGAAACACATGATCGCCCTCCTCAAACTGCAAGGGTCTGTGCTTCTGATCATAATAGCTCCTCTGTCGACTCTGAGCCTTCATCAACTTGTCTCGGATCATCTTGATCTGCTCAGAGGTCTCTTGAACAATCTCAGGTCCAAGTAACTGCTTCTCTCCTACCTCTGTCCAACATACTGGAGTTCTTCATCGTCGGCCATACAAAGCCTCATATGGTGCCATGCCCAGGCTGGCATGAAAACTGTTGTTGTATGAGAACTCCATTAGAGGTAGATATCTGTCCCAGCTATTACCCTGCTCCAAGGCACAAGCTCTCAGCATATCCTCCAAAGTCTGGATGGTCCTTTCTGTCTGACCATCTGTCTGAGGATGGTAAGTTGTGCTGAGTCTGAGCTGGGTCCCAAAAGCCTCCTGAAGCGCACCCCAGAACCTTGAGGTGAACTTCGGATCTCGATCACTAATGATGCTATCAGGGACTCCATGCAATCTCACAATCTCCCTGACATATAACTGGGCCAATTTCTCTATAGTGTAGTCAGATTTCACCGGCAAGAAATGAGCAGACTTGGTCAACCTGTCCACAATCACCCAGATGGAGTCATATCCACTCTGAGTTCTCGGTAGCCCAACCACGAAATCCATGGAAATGCTGTCCCATTTCCACTCCGGGATCTCCAAAGGCTGAAGTAGACCCGACGGTCTCTGATGCTCAATCTTCACCTTCTGACACACTAGACACTTAGCCACATACTCGGCTATGTCTTTCTTCATTCCTGGCCACCAGAAACTTCTCTTCAGGTCATGATACATCTTGGTGGCTCCTGGATGTATGCTTAACTGGCCTTGATGTGCCTCAGATAGGATGACATCTCTCAGCTCACCCTTAGGCACCACAATCCGATCTTGGTATTTCACCAAATAGTGGTCTTCCCAGGAAACATGCTGTTGGCCAATTATGGCCCTTACATCCTCATCCTGCTACTGAGCTTCTCGGATCCTCCTGATCAGCTCATTGTCTACTTTGGTCCTGCTCATCTCAAGACCATGTGTACCTTCTGTCACCGTCAGGCGCATATCTCTGAATTGCTCTATTAGCTTGCAATCAGAGATCATCAAACATGCAGCCGCCACATTCTTTCTGCTCAAGGCATCAGCAACCACATTAGCCTTGCCTGGATGGTATCTCAGCTCGAAATCATAGTCCTTCAGGAACTCCATCCAGCGTCTCTGTCTTATGTTCAACTCTTTCTGATCAAAGAGGTATCTGAGGCTCTTATGGTCACTGAACACTATTTGGCACCATACAAATAGTGCCTCCATATCTTCAGAGCAAATTCCACAGCTGCCAACTCCAGGTCATGAGTGGGATACGACTCTTCATGAGGTTTCAGTTGCCTGGAAGCATAGGCAACCACCTTCTGCTCCTGCATCAGCACACAACCAAGTCCCCGCTTGGATGCATCACAAAATACCTCAAAGGTTCCCTCAGGATCTGGAAGAGTCAACACTGGAGCTGTGGTCAATCGCTCCTTCAGCTCTTGGAAACACTGCTCACACTCATGGGTCCAAACAAATGGAACCCCTTCTGTGTGAGTCGAGTCAGAGGTATCACCAACTGGGAAAATCCCTAAATGAATCTCCTGTAGTAGCCAGCCAATCCCAAGAAACTCCTGATCTCAGACACGTCCTTGGGCCTCTCCCAGGACATCACTGCCTCTATCTTGCTGGGATCCACAGATACACCAGCCGCTGAGATCACATGACCAAGAAACTTCACCTCTGTCAACCAGAACTCACATTTGGTCAACTTGGCATACAACTGCTTGTCCCTCAAGATCTGAAGGACTGTCCTGAGATGCTCGGTATGCTCTGCCTCCGTCCTGGAGTAGATCAGGATGTCGTCAATGAACACCACAACAAACTGATCCAGAAAAGGTCTGAATACCCTGTTCATATAGTCTATGAACAATGTTGGGGCATTCGTCAGACCGAACGGAATGACCTGATACTCAAAGTGACCATACCTAGAACGGAAGGCTGTCTTAGGTATGTCTGCCGGCTTGATCCGAATCTGGTGATATCCAGATCTCAGGTCTATCTTGGAGAATAATCTGGCTCCCCTCAACTGATCCAACAGATCATCTATACGAGGCAGAGGATACTTGTTCTTCACAGTAACCTTGTTCAACTGCCTATAATCTACACATAACCTCATACTGCCGTCCTTTTTCTTCACAAAGATCACCGGTGCTCCCCAAGGCGAGACACTTGGTCTGATAAACTGCTTGGACAGCAGATCCTCCAACTGCACCTTCAGCTCCCTCAACTCCAGAGGAGCCATACGATAAGGTGCAACAGAAATTGGTCCCACACCAGGAACCAAATCAATAGAGAACTCTATCTCCCTCGCTGGTGGTAGCTGAGTGATCTCCTCAGGAAACACATCCACGAACTCACTCACCACCAAAATCTGAGACAGATCAGCACTTGGCTTATCTTCGGTCACACCTATGAAGATATAGCCCTGAGCTCCCTCCATGATTGCCTTGCGAACTTGCAAGACTGATAGAAATGAGGCAGAACTCGAACTGGTCCCTTCAGAAGGTACTACAACCCTCTTCTGACAACAGTCTAGCATCACACCGTACTTGGTCATCCAATCCATACCCAAAATCATCTCAAGGGTAGGCATAGCTAGACAGAACAGATTAATCACATAAGCTCTGCCCTCATAGACAAACTGCACGTCCCTGCAGCACGTGCTCACCTGGCATCTTTCTCTAGATGCTGTGGTAACCTCCATCGGAGGGGTAAAACTGATCGTAGGCAATCTCAGCCTCTCCACAACCACATCCCGTATGAAGGAATGTGTAGCTCCAGAATCAAATAAAACTCTAACATCACAGTCATCGATCAGAACTGTACCTCTGATCAGGTCTGGAGCTCTGGCCGCCTCTCTGGCATCCACCGTATACACCCGGCCTGCTGTGGGTGCCATCATCTCCACTGGAGCTGCCCGTGCCCGAGTCTCTGTCTGAGGGCACTCTCTGGCCATGTGGCCTGACTTGCCACATCTATAACAAATGATCTAGCCTCATGCACATGCTCCTTCCTGCAAGCTGAACACTTGGAAGCAAATCTCTTCTGAGGTAGACCCCTCTTGAATTTATCAGAGGGTGCAGAGGCTCTCATCATCCTGCCCTTACCCTTCTCGGGTGGTCCAGAACCACTAGGCCTTCTCCCCTCTTGTCTGACTGAGGGAGTAGGCTGTCCGCCTCTCTACTGTCTCTGTAGGATACCCTCCACCTGGCGACTCTGTCTCACCAGGGTATCCATGTCTCGTGAACCAAGGCCGGCCACCAACACCTGAATGTCATCTCTAAGCCCCCTCAGGAACTTAGCTACTAAGGTCTCAGCATCAGGCATAGGTCTCCTGAAGTAGGCATACTGGGCCAGCTCATTAAACTGGGCCAGATACTCATCCACCGTCATAGTCCCCCGGACGAGACTATCAAACTCCGCCTGCTTCTGCTCCCGGGCATCTCTGGGAAAATATCTGTCTAGAAAGCAGGCCTCGAACAGCTGCCAGGTAATCACCTCTCCCCGGCCTCTCAGAAGTGGGACAGTTGTCTTCCACCACTTATGGGCATCTCCCTGAAGCATGTAGGTTGCATACAGCAACCTCTGGTGGTCAGGGCACTCCATCACCTCGAAAATCTTCTCTAAGGCTTGCAGCCACCCTGATGCAGCCACTGGATCATAGCCCCCTGAAAACACTGGAGGGTCATGCTTCCTGAATGTAATCAACATCTTCCCTCTGGCTGCAACATCACTGTCAGCCTCTATCTGGGACATCTGGTCCCCTCTCTGGTGACTCCCACCAGCCTGCTGGAGACTAGCCTCGCCCTCATGTGCAGGAGGTGTGGAGGATACTCTGTCATCCCTCCTGAGGTTCTTCACCTCCTCTAACAAGTCCTGGTTAGCCTTCATCAAGGCCTCATTCACCTCTCGGGTGGCAGCCGTCTCTTGCTGCATCTCCCCCTGAGTCTGTCTATTTGCAGCCATCTCCTGCTGCATCTTTGCCTATATCTGTCTGTTTGCAGCTAGCTCTTGCTGCATAGTGGCTAATGCAGCCGCAACTAGATCAAGCTGGGCACTGGTAGCCCTACTGGTGCCTCTAGGTCTCACCATAGCACTACACATG
>PYAF01001932.1:2565-15258 GCA_007407185.1 Glycine tomentella
TGGGATTTTTTGGGGCTATATATAGCAAACTGGGCACTCAAACACGCCCCATCTGGGCGTGTTTAAACACGCCTATGTTGGGCGTGTTTAAACACGCCCAGATGGGGCGTGTTTGAGTGCCCCAGTTTGCTAAATAACTTCAAATTAGCCCCCTTTTGCTAAATAAAAAATAAATTTGTATTATTTATAAAAATTAGCCTATATATGTTCATTTGCTTATAATATGAAAAAATGCATAGGCCAATCCCAATGAAATTGACAAGTTTTGCTATAGCACTCTACTTTTGAGTAGAATAATTGTATTCAGAAAATAATTTTCAAAGAAATAAAAATAAAAAATGTAAAATTCTAAGACGGATTTTTTAAAGAAATATGAAGAAATAAACCATAAATCAAGTGAAATTGCTTTGTAGTGTTGGCAAATTTTTTTAAAAAAATACATATAAATTACATTTTAATTTTTTATTGGCATAACAGATGTTATATATATATATATATATATATACTCCTAGATAAGTGGGAATAAATAAAAAGAAAAAAGAATATAGAAAAGAAAAGCAGCAGCAACAACACGTATGAATTGTAAGAACATACATAAGAAAGTTTTAATGATTAAGTTTGCTTAAATTTAGAATAACATTAAATAGGTAAGATAAATTCTACCATGTGCTGCATACCAAATAAAAGCCAAAAACAATAGCCAATGGCAAACGGGCACCTTCAAAGATGTTAGCATTTGGGTCCAATCAAGTGTTGAACACAATATATGTTTTATACTTTTATTCATAATCCAATTTATCTATGTTAGCTCCCTGCTTGTCCATGAATTTATTCTATTATCATCATTCTTTTGGCTAATGTTAATATCTTATCAATAATTAAATTGGCACATTAATTCAAAGAATATAACTAGTTGGAACACAAAATAGCTTAGTCAAGGTGGTAGCTAAATAATAAATATAATTACATACTTACAACTAAGGCTGGAGATGAAATAATATATTTGCCTACATAGCAAAGTTGGGTTACTGTTGTGTGGGCCCAAATAGATGAAAGAAAAGGTAAATCTAAGGGAACTAATTTATTAAGGCAAGACATGTAAGGGAACCAGCACAATCACGAAAATAAAGGGCACCCAAGAATCTAGCTTTATATATATATTCCATGACACTATATTTTATTCCTGAAGTATAGTGAGTCTGTGGTTATAAGGATAACTGGCTGCCTAATGGTTGTGCTAGACCATACATGGCTGAACTTGGACTAGTTGGTGATGGTCCAAATAGCTATCAGGATTGTTGATCAGCAGCTGAACCTGCTAACAGTTGATAGAAAATCTCAATGGACTACCATGTTCACTGTTTTTTTCTTCTGATGTAGATTTGGCTTGGAGGAAACCATAAACAAACATCATTAGCTCGAAGTTTCATGGACAGGGTGAATAAATAATTATGAAGCTTTTTTAAATGTGCAGGAAAGACACGAGTGAGCTATTTGCTCAATCGGCTAATCCTGATGTGGTTTGCTGTTTATCTTAAATTTGATGATTTAATTAATTACTTTTTGTTTATTTGATCATTGAGCTTGATTAGTTATGTTCAATAATTAATTTGAAAGATGGAGAATTATCACGAAATTGTCAAGCAACCAATGGATTTTGGTACCATGAGAGCCCAACTTCATCGAGTGCATGTACACAAACCTCAATCAGTTCAAGGTTAGAAAATCATCAGACTTAACTCTATTATTTTTAGAGTTATTTTTATCATACATTCATTTAATCTTTCATCTTTTTTTTATTCTCATCTCTCTTTTTGCTTCTCATCACATCATTTATCACCTCTATGACTTTTTTCTTTCTTTATATTTTTTCTATAAACCCTTTTTAGAATATATCTCACCTCTTTATTTTGTGGCTAATTGTGAAACACTTTCCCTCAGTGCCAAACTGATGCTTCATTCTATTTCAATGATGTACAGCGTGACATCTTTCTGATATGCAGTAATGGAATGAATGCTAGTCCTAAGACATCCAAATATCATGAAGTGGTATGAACAAATAAAATATAAGTTTTTAAGCTATTCAAGATTATTATTCACTATAAAATTTTGAATAAGCTTTGTTCAATGTAATTTCTTTCAGGCTGGAGACATTAATAGGTATGCAAAGGGGGATATTTGAGGCTCTGAATTCGGACTTTTGACATTTTGATTCGGAACTTTCCCTCAACAAGAGAGGTCCAAGTAGAAAGCAACAAAAGGAGCAATTGAGAACCCCATGGAGGGTTGATACTAAAAGTGCTGGTATGGAAACATGTTCCTCATTTAACCTGCATATAAACTTAACCATTATGTAGTCCAAATCCTCATTTGTTCATTCTATCATTGATAAATAAAAATTGTTTGTTAGAAAAAAATGTTCCTTCTTTCACTATATGTTAAAATGAATTCAAAATTTCCTTGGTAAGAAAATTAAGGTTGGTATTCTTATACATTAACATTTTTTATGCATATACATTTATTATCAACCCACAACCATTAATTTTTTCATCAATAACAGAATTTAGTTTATCCTCTAACGTGAAATGCTTACTATAACGTGTAACACCTCAATTTACCATCTTGTTATTATTGAATTTTAATGAAAAGTTAATTTGTCAACTTGTTAAAAATTATTGAACCAAAGTTACTATTAATTAATATTCAAAAGATTTATACGTCGGTTCATTTATAACTAAAATATACTGTAAATTACAATACAAACCGATATAGAGTCTATTACATAGTACATAGAACTAAAATATTTATTACAACAAAACATCTCAAATCAAAACATCTTCAACAAAGTCTTCCATCAAAAACAGCATGCCAACCCTTCTTTACTGTTCATCTGCTCACCCAAACCAAATCGGGGTCATAGCAGGTGTCAACCACAGACACAAAAACATAGGGTAAGTTTATGATAAACATAATTTAAGCAAATAAGATATATTCAATATGCAAGTATTCATAACAACACCCTCAAAGATGCATGGTTCTCTTAGACTCTTATCATGATGCATGATTCTCTTAAACTTTTTCAATATTTGGTACCAGTAGTCAAGATAGCTCCATCCCAGTGGCACAGAACTGAAACGATCAGTCAGGGTCTCACAGTGTTGGAATAGGATTCTCTCCCACACTCATGTGATCATAATGGGTGACGTGATTTCCCCACTGCCAAGTCACCCCCAGCTCAGACTTCTCTTATCTGAACGCTCGAACTCAGTTCCTGCAGCTATTTGACACACCTCCTCTTTGAGGCAACTCTTATATATACCTCCTCTCTGAGGTAACTCTTATATACACCTCCTCTGTGAGGCAACTCTTATACACATGAGACACATGAAACTAATTCATTTAATTCATAACTCCTTTCCTTTTATCAATTTACATTTATTTTCAACATCAGTTCTTCAATCACTGTCTCATTTATTTTACTCAAAATTTCTACATAAATTAAGTATAGAACTCAGCTTAATATACATGTATAGAATCTCAGCATATCATTCAAGTACAGAGATTTATGGAAACACTCAACAACACATGGAATTTAGAGAAATTCATAGAAACACTAAGCAACACATGAACTTCAAACACTTATTCAAACACAAACAACACTTAAAATATCTTTATCATAAAGTTTCCCTATACATACCTTGTAATCTCCTAGAAAGCTTGTTTTTCTCTTCATACTTGGCTATCTCTTCCACATGATTTCTCTAAAAGGTGGGGTCTTTTCTATTTTGTTTTAGGCTTTGAAAAAGAGAGAATGAAAGTGAAATGAAAGGGATACAAGGGAGGTAGTTCATGTGTGACTCTTGTAGAAGGGTGGCTTGAAAATGACTTTCATCCCTTGCCTTTATATAGTGATTGGAAATTAATAAAATATTCAAGGACATTTTTTCCCTTTCTAACTAATTTCTTTCATGTAGTTCCATCTTAACTTAGTTTTCCTTCATTCCATTAGATTCTAACTAAATTTATCCTTATTCTTTTAGATTCCAACTAAGTTCATTATGATTCCTTTACTTTATAAGAAAAATCTTCTAAGTTCATTATGTTTTTTACAAGTGTCCTACCACTTGTCTTTATCTTAAGGCTTGCCTTTACAAGTGTCCTACTTACTTGGCATGTCTTGAAACTTCTCCCACCTTCCTTGCTTTTCACGTGGACTATGCCTAGGCCAAGGGAGATTTTATTTTCTTTTCATTTATACATATATCATGTTATTTTGCAAATGAAGAAAAATAATCTAATTTCATTTTTACCTTATACTTGGCATTTTCTAGGAGGAAGTCAAGTTCAATTTGAATTCTTCTACCTAAAGATAATATTGAATAATGTAATTCTAAATTTTTCCAAAGACTTACTTCAATTACAATATAATTTGCCCATAAATAGTCTATACAGAGTGTTATATAGACTTTACATATAAAGCTGCTCTTTATCATAATCCTGACTGTCCCATACTACTTTTGACCATCAAAATTACTAAACCATTTTATTAAATAAGTCTATGCATCCTACAATTAAGAGAAAATTCCATAGATCTTGTCTACCATTTTTCCATATTGTTCTGATGTTTGAATTCTTCTAAATAAGGTTTCAAAGTTATTTTCTTATAAAATTCATAGACATTCTATTCTAGGATTTTCTGTCACAAAGTATTTTGATAATCTGTCGCCTAAGAGTATTCTGTAATTTCATCAGGTTTTCACAAAATTTCTAAGGGTGTCTCAGACAATTTTAGTATCAAGGGTATATGGTAATTTCCAAAGTATCCAAGGGTATTTATGTAATATTCATCCTAAGGACATTTCTGTAATTTCTGCTTAAAAGTAAGGGTAATATGACCATTTCTCTTCAAACATTTTTGTAATATCTCTAATTAGTATTTTACCCAAATAATTTAAATATAGACTATTCAAATTTCCCATAACCTAACACTTATATCGACAATTGAACAAAAATAATTCATATAACATATATTTTACAGTTATTAAAATATCAAAGTGTTACATAACGCCTCAACTTACAATTTGTTTTTATTGATTTTTAAATGAAATTTTTTTTCGATTTGCTTAAAAATACCAAACCACAAATTTCCATTACTGAGTAATATTTATAATTATTAAGTAACATATAATAAGAGTACAACAGATTTTTCCTCCCTGATTGATATTTATAAATCTGATGTACAATAAAATACAGACTGGTATCAATTTTATTACATAGTACAAACAACTAAAATACTCCGCAACAAAGAAATACATCTTTAAATCATAACCTCTTCAAAATATTATATCTTCAAACAAAATTCTCTTCTTGTAGACAGCTAATAGTCTCTCTTTGTTGTTCATCTGCTCGCCCGAATAAAATCGAGGTCATAGCAGGTGTCAACCACAGACACAAAGTACAGGGTAAGTTTATGATAAACATAATTTAAGCAACAAAATATATTCAATATGCAGGTATTCATAACAACATCCTCAAAGATGCATGATTCTCTTAGACTCTTATCATGATGCATGATTCTCGTAAACTCTTTCAATATTTGGTACCAATTGTCAAGATAGCCCCATCCCCGTGTCACAGAACTTATCCGACTAGTCAGGGTCTCCCGGTGTTGCACAGGTTCTCACCCACACTTCATGTGATCATCATGGGTGGTGTGATTCCCCACTGCAAGAGTCACCCCCCAGCTCAGACACCTTTTGTCTAAACGTACGGACTCAGTTCCTGCAGCTATCTGATACACCTCCTCTTTGAGGCAACTCTTATATACACCTCCACTTTGAGGCAACTCTTATGAGATAGATCAACATGTAGTATCAATTGTCAAGATAGTCCTATCTCAGTGGTCCAGAACTTATCCGACCAGTCAGGGTACACCAGTGTTTCCTAGGTTCTCACTCACACTTCATGTGATGTGATTCTGTACTGCAAGAGTCACCCTCTAGCTCAGACTTCTTTTATCTGAACGCACGGACTCAGTTCTTGTAACTATCTTACACACCTACGCTCTGAGGCACACCTCCATTCTGAGGCAACTCTTATGATACACATGAGATGGTTTCAATTATGCATGACTCATTCATTTTATCAACTTATATGTATTTTCCACATCAATCTCCAATCATTGTCTCACATAATTCACTCAGAGATTCAATATAAATCAAGTACAGAACTCAGCTTGTTACTCATGTACAGAAACTCAACATATCATTCATATACAGAGATTCATAGAAACACTCAACAACACATGGAATTTAGAGAAATTCATAGAAACACTCAACAATACATGAACTTTAAACACTTATTCAAACACAAACAACACTTAAACTATCTTTATCATAAAGCTTCCCTATACATACCTTATAACCTCTTATGAAGCTTTCCTATCTCTTCCTAATGGTACTAGCTTCTACACGTGATCTTCAAGGGAAAGTGGAGTCTCTTTATGCTTTGGAAAGGAAAGGATGAAAATGAAATGAAAGAGATGGGAGAGAGATTCACGTGAAGGTGTAGTAGGATGAAGTCTTGAGAATGACTTCCACTTAAGGCCTCACCCCCTCTATATATAGAGTTTGGAAAATAATAGAATATTTACAAAAATCTCCTAAGTCATGATGCCTCCATTACAAGTGTCCCTACACTTGTCATGACCTTTACAAGTGTCCTACCACTTGTCATGGTCTTGAAGCTTCTTCCTTCTTTCTTCCAAGTGTCCCTCCACTTGGCAAATCATAAAGTTTCTCCATGGTTCTCCATCTTTCACGTGACCATCCAATAAATAGGAGAAGATTTTTTTCTTTTCTTCATGCCATCTTGTACACATGTCCTTCAAGGCATGACACCTTTCTTCCAAATGTCCTCTTACTTGGTATGTTCATGAAGTTTCTCTCTTCTTCTAGCTTATTCACATGGACAACAAAGAAGGAGGAGAAAATTTACTTTCTTTCATGCTACTTTGTATAAATAATTCCCAAAGAATGATGGCTTCTTATCCCTTCATCAATGGTGGCTTACAAGTGACTAGATGTTTCTTAAGCCTTCATGATTGTATCTTATAATTTTAATTTATGAAACTTAAGATATTTTTCTATTTATCATGTTTTCATTTTCTTAAAGAGAAGAAAATTATGTGGTTTTCCTTGTATCCACATGTCACCTTTTATGAAGAAGAAGAATTCAATTTAAAGATAGCTTCACACATGGCATTCATTGGAAGGAAGTAAAATTCAATTCGAATTCATCTTTACACATGGCCTTTTATAGGAAGAAGTAAAGTTCAATTTGAACTCTTATACCTAAAGGATAATATTGAATAATAGAACTCTAGAGTTTTCCAGAAACTGACTTCAATTACAGTATAAATTGCTCACAAGCAGTCTATACAGAGTGTCACAGAGACTTTACATACAAGACTGCTCTTACCTTAATTCTGATTGGTCCATACTACTTTTGACCATCAAAATTACTAAACCATTTTATTAAATAAGTCTATATATACTACAATTAAGAGAAAATTCCATAGATTTTATTTATCATTTTCCCATATTTTTCTGATGCTTGAATTCTTCTGAATAAAGTTTCAAAGTTTTTACCTTATAAAATTCATAGAAATTATATTCTAGGGTTTTCTGTCACAAAGTATTTTGATAATCTGCCATCTAAGAGTATTCTGTAATTTCATCAAATTTTCAATAAATCTCTAAGGGTGTCTCAGACAGTTTTAGTCTCAAGGGTATTATGGTAATTTCTAAAGTATCCAAGGGTATTTGTGTAATTTTTATTTCTGTAATTTCTGCTTCAAGGGAAGGGTAGTATGGTCATTTCCTTTAAACTATTTTTTGTAATATCTCTAATTAATATTTCGCCCAAATAACTTAAATATAGGTTAATCAAGTCTCACATAACCTAACACTCATATCAAATAGTTGTGCAAGAAACATTTTGACCATACATTTGCAGTTATTGAAATTTTAGGGTGTTACACTTACTTTAGAATAAATCGGATTCAACTTGTACATATTAATTAAAGCCAAACTCATGTGAATAATTAGTAAACCAAAACTTTTCTTCTTGCTTGAATGAATAAGAGCAACTAATTGTATTTTCATCTTAACATAGGGAGAAACAATGTTACTCATTCTACAGTACCTAAAAATTAAAAAGAAAGAGGAGGTAGGTAGTATTTGTTGGGGCCTTTTTGTTTTTAGTTACATGATACATCTGGTGTAAATCTAGTATGAGGCTTTGAAAGACAATTTCAATGCTTTTAAGTTCTCTCAAAATTTGCATTGGTTTCCTCATATATGTTGGATGAAAAGAAACATAAGGGAAATGATTTCTTGAAAGTCATTTCAGCTGCTTTATATTTTAAATTTGTGATGAAGGGATGAGGAACAGTTGCCACTAGCCGTGTTGAACAAGGGATCATTAAAGTTGGTTATAAAGTGGAGGTGTTGGGTCTAATGCAGGTATCTTCATTGAGTCATTTCTTGTTTCTTGTTGCCCTCTGATTCTCATCATTCCTTTGAATTAAATTGCCAAATGCTGATTTCTTTTGTTGCTATATTTTTATTTACCACTAATGATGACTAATGATTTATGGTTGTACTTCGTTCTTTGATATGCATCAGTTTGTTTCTTTATCAGAGCTTTTCGTAAATTCCTTTGTGGTATTAGTTCCTAAAACATATTTTTCCTTGGTAGGGTGGTCCTCTGAAAACAACAGTAACCGGAGTTAAGATGTTCAAGAAGATTTTGGATCAAGGACAAGTAAGTGACTGTTATCTTCATTTAGTTGGTGAATCAACTCAACTCTGAAATTGTTTCAGATGTCTTAATTTCAGTCAAAGCTTTCAAATCCAATATGGAATTTATTAGTAACCCACAAGTGTAAATTATAACTACACCAGTGGCAAAATGGGCTACTTGTAGCTACTGCTTGAATGTGGATCAAGGTTTCCCTGATTCATATTATGGTGTTGCCTTCGTATTTTGTCAGATTTGGTTTGATATATTGAGGTATAGAGTTGCCCCACTCCACGAGAGGTGATGATGGAATACTGGCCCTGTCTTTTTTGTCTTCCTCTGTGTCTCACCTATTTACTTTCTTCTTTGTTTTTTGTACTTTCTTCTTGTTCCCTATTTTTCTTCAACTTCCTCATGGCAACTATTGGTATATGAATGGACACTATGGGAGGCATTGACCCTGGTTTAAGAATACTTTCAAGCTTACAAAATTGCATGGTTTTTCACATATAACCTATTAATTAAATCATAGTTGCAGATTATTTTTGTGAGTTATGAGCAAGATATATTTGAAAAATAGTGCTTTTGGTACTTTATTTTGTGAAACCTGGTGTTGAACTCCATTTATACAAAATTATATATAACCTGCTAAATAAAGTGTAAAGATTTTTTCTAAAAATATTTGTTTCTACATTGAATGTGAAGTCTATTGTGATTATGTTTCTTTAAGTGATCAATTTTATTATTTATTTTAAGTTTGTTAAACAACTGTGTAAGTGTGTTTTGCTTTAGTTTGAATGTTAGGCTCTTAAAAATAAGCCAAATTAATTGTATGCGTGCTCTAGGCATAAGACTTTAATCTAGCAGTAGAATCAGCTAAGCTGGCTGAATGTAAATTATCTTCTTTTGATATATAAATTGTGTATGGAACAGGGCTATATATGTAACTTAATTGAATGTGGTTGTTTTCATTTCCTTGGTCATTTAACCGGCTATTTTTACATTTCATTACAGCTGGGAGTGCTATTTTTACCATGATTATATTCCCCATGATTGAAAGAGTGAAGAATGCTTATAATTGGATTCTTCATTCAAGATATATTATTTTCTTCATAGAGGTAATATGATTTTCTTCTCAACTTTTAATGAATAAAATATAGTGTCATGTAATATATATATATATATATATATATATATATATATAAAGCTAGATTCTTGGGTACCCTTTATTTTAGTGATTGTGCTGGTTACCTTACATGTCTTGCCTTAATAAATTAGTTCCCTTAGATTTACCTTTTCTTTCATCTACTTGGGCCCACACAACAGTAACCCAACTTTACTACGTAGGCAAATATATTCCTGATTAGTGATCTCCATCAAATCAATATTGCCATATGTGTGTGTGTGTGTGTGTGTATATGCAGCAATACCTTATCAAAAACAACATGAATCCGCTTAAGAATGTTAGGTATCCCATGTTCAGCTTTAGTAATTGCCAGAGGACATAATGGGAAAGACCCAAAAGAAGCTGAAAGATAATACTTGCACATGGAAGAAGAGGTGGATATTGTTTGATCTTCCATACTGGTCTGATCTAGATGTTAGACACTATATCGATGTTATGCATATGGAGAAAAATGTGTGTGACAATGTGATCGGCACGTTGCTTAACATTCAAGGCAAGACAAAGGATGGTTTGAACACTCATCAAGATCTTGCTGAGATGGGTATACGTGAGAAGTTACATCCTAGGTGTGATGGTAAGAAAATATACTTGCCTCTATAACATCCCCAAAATTATAAAAATGTGATGATAATTGGATACAAGTATGTTTAGAGAAAAATAACTATATTGCTCTTTCCATGATGTAGAAATTACTAGAAAACCCTTAAGATGAAAATTTAAAAAATGCCCTTAGACATTTTTGAAAATAACCAAAATACCCCTAGGTTGAATGGCATAATTACCAAAATGGCCCTAGGCCAAAAATGCTCAAATAACTTTAGAAATTTTGTAGAAACTTGATGAAATTATAAAATACACTTAGCTGACTAAGTATCAACATATTTTGTGACACAAAACTCTAGAATAAAATTTCTACAAATTTTGGAAGATGACAACTTTGAGGCTGTATTCAAGAAAACTCAAGCATCAGAAAAATTTGGAAAAATGGTACATAAAATCTATAGAATTTTCTCTTAATTATAGGATGAATAGACCTATTTAATAAAATGGTTTAGTAATTTTGATGGTCAAAAGAAGTATAGACCAATCAAAAATAAGATAAAGATGTAGTCTAGAATGAAAGGTTTATGTATTGCCCTGTATAAGACTGCTTGGGATTAATTTAAACTATCATTGGGATAAATTTTTAGGAACATCTAGAATTCTAATATTCAACATTTTCTTTAGATAAAAGAATTCAAATTAAATTGGATTTCTTTTTATGAAAATACCATATTGAAACTAGATTTTTATTCATCATCAAAAATGACCACATGTAGCATGAAAGGAAGAAAAATTTGTATTCCTTCCCTTTGAGCTTGTCATTCACATGGAGAAGCATGGAGAATGAGGAAGAAGTTTCTTGAATTCAGCCACTTGGAAGATAAGCCATAGGATGAAAACAAGTGGCAAGACACTTGAATGGCATGGATGCAAGGTAACATAAAAATCAAGCCAAGATTTCTCTACACTCTTCCATCTTGCACGTGGACAGCTCTAGACATTATTTCAACAATCCCAACGGTCAAAAGTTACATATGTGAGATAGTAGTGTACCTTTCAAATTTTAAAGAGATCCAACGGTTAACGAATCCAGAATTAGAATTTTATTAAAACAAGTTTGGGATAAACTCAAGAATGAGCTACTCCACGAAAATACAAGAGAAATGGAGAAACTTCATGATTTTGGACACTTGGAAGCAAAGGAGAAGAAGCTCTAAGATCATGCCCAGTGGTAGGACACTTGGAAGGAAGAAAGGAAGGAAGCCTTAAGATTATAACAAGTGTAGGGACACTTGTAAAGGAATAATGATGGCTTATGAGATTTTTCTCTAAGTAATCATTTCTTCAACACTATATAAAGGGAGGAGGAGGAACCTTAGTGCAAACCAATTCCAAGACCACTCCTTTCTTCAAACCTCACGTGAACTCTCTCCCTCACACCACTTTCATTTCATTTCATCTTTTCCTTCAAAGCTTAAATCAAGTAAACCCCATCACCTTGAAGAAATCACTTGTAGAGGCAAACAACCTTAGGAAGGATTTAACAAGCTTAGAAGGATATCAAGACTCAAACTCATTTGAGGTAGGTGAAGCTTAAATCTCTAGTTAATCAATGGTTTGGATTAATTTATAAGCTTTAGTAGGCTGATTCATGGTTGATTTTAGGCTTGAATTTGTGATGTTCAAAGGTTATTCTTTGATGAGAATATGTTGATTTAAGTCATAAGATAGACTATGATTTATACCCATCAATATTAGTGAAGTATAGAAGTCCATTTGATGATCTTTTGAGTTGGTTTTAATGATACTTGGACTGTCTGTTTATATTTTTATGGATATGTTTTGATTTAATTTTTGAAGTAGAGGATGAATGGTATGTAGTTGAATAGTTTAAATACTTGATGATTTGATTTAAGGATTAATTAATGAGGTGGTAGGTGAAAGGAGAATAAAAGATGCATACTAGACTTTAATCTTTTACTATGAAAATTTCAAGGGATTAGAAATTATTTGAAAGACATATTATGGATTATTAGTTAGAATACTAACATAATTTTCTGTGAGGATATTCTTTGGTCATGCCTAAGTTGGTAATGATTTTGCTTGAATAGAATATGGTGGTTTAACCATACTTATAAGCTTATTGGATAAGGTATGGTGGT
>PYAF01001932.1:21588-41909 GCA_007407185.1 Glycine tomentella
TAAACCATTGATTAACTTGATTAACTAGAGATTTAAACTTCACCTACCTCAAGTGAATTTGAGTCTTGATATCTTTCTAAGCTTGTTAAATCCTTCCTAAGGTTGTTTGCCTCTACACGTGATTTCTTCAAGGTGATGGGGTTTACTTGATTTAAGCTTTAAAGGGAAAGATGAAATGAAATGAAAGTGGTGTGAGGGATAGAGTTCACATGAGGTTTGAAGAAAGGAGTGGTCTTGGAATTGGTTTGCACTTAGGTTCCTCCTCCTCCCTTTATATAGTGTTGAAGAAATGATTACTTAGAGAAAAATCTCATAAGCCATCATTATTCCTTTACAAGTGTCCTTACACTTGTTATAATTTTAGGGCTTCCTTTTTTTCTTCCTTCCAAGTGTCCTACCACTTGGCATGATCTTAGAGCTTCTTCTCCTTTGCTTCCAAGTGTCCAAAATCATGAAGTTTCTCCATTTCTCTTGCATTTTCGTGAAGTAGCTTGCCAAGGAAGATTTTTATGCATTTTTATCCCAAACCTGTTTTAGTAAAATTCTAATTCTGGATTCATTGACCGTTGGATCTTCTTAAAATTTTAAAGGTATATTACTATCTCACATATGTAACTTTTGACCGTTGGGATTGTTGAAATAATGTCTAGAGCTGTCCACGTGCAAGAGAAATCTTGGCTTGATTTTTATGTTACCTTGCATCCATGCCATACAAGTGTCTTGCCACTTGTTTTCATCTTATGGCTTATCTTCCAAGTGGCTGAATTCAAGAAGCTTCTTCCTCATTCTCCATGCTTCTCCACGTGAATGACTGTAACGCCTAAATTTTTTTTCACTTATTTTGTACAGAAAATTTAAAAATCGCTTTTCTTCATTATTAAAATAAACTTTAAAGAAAGTAGTTACCATTAAATATTCTTTAAGTACAAGATAAAGTAACAAACAGTCCTTCATAGTTTTACATAATATGATTCAGATACAGACCATAATATAGTTCCAATACAGATAAACCAAAATAGTTCAATAATTTACATGGCCTTAGAATCAATATTACACCAAGCATAGAACACCATCATCCAAGCTTCTTCATCACCATTTAGCTTAACATTTCACTGTTTCTCTGCTCGCCCAACAAATTGGGGTCATCACAGGTGTCAACCACAGACACAAAAATAGGGTAAGTATATGATAAACATAGTTAGATAAACACAACAGATTCATAGTGAAACAAAATAACATGTCGAAATAAAAATATATAATAAATACATAACAGAATACATAACATATGCATGATTTCTTGATTAGAATGATGCATGACTGAGATCTCAGATTCTCATCACATGGCCATAGTCCAGATAGCCCCATCCTCTCTTAGTGGAACAAACTTATCCATCCAGTCAGGGTAGCCCAGTGGCGCATAGGAATGTCACCTCCACCCATGTGATCATCATGGTGGTGTGGTCCCCACTGTCTCAACTACCCCCTAGTTCATAACTCCTTTGAACGCGTGGACTCAATTTAGCTATCTGACACACCTCCCCTTGAGGTCACTCCATTACCTCCTCTCTCAGGTAATTAAATGCAGATAAAATATGCAATGACTTGCTTTTATTTCTTATTTTCTCTTCACCATTAATCTCCAATTTATTTCTCGTATTCAACATAGATCCAGTACAGAACTCCACTCCATATAGAAACACTCAGCAACACATGGTAGAAACACTCAACAACACATGGATTTCATAACAATCCATATAAAATTTCAATAACACGTGGACTTCATAGAATAATTAGTAGAACATACTCATCATATAAACTTTAATAAGAACATCCAATTGATATACAACATACAAACTTTAATAAAATATCAAGTAAGTAACAAAATAACATGCAAACTTTAGTAAAACATCAAAACAAGTATTTCTTTGAAACAAAGTCATAATATTCAAGAATTAAGTTATTTAATTCCCTTTCTTACTAGATTAGATTCAAGTTATTCATTATAACCATTATTTCAAGTTACTTAGCCAAAGCATCATTCATGTACCATTACTTATTCTTGGAGGCATTTCATTAAACACATGGTATTCAAAGCTTTAATTCTTATAAAAATAAATGAGAATCTAACTTAATGAATATCTAAACCATGGTTATCATAGTACTTCCCCATACCTTGCTTTCTTAAGTTGAAATTTTAGCAACTAGTTTCCAAGACTTCCTAGCTTCTTCACGTGAAATTTCAAGGGTTGTGGGCCTTGGTTTGCTTTGGAATTTTAGTGAAAGGGATGTAGGAATGAAGTAGGTTGCTTCAAGTGTAATTGCCTTCATTTGATCCCCACCACTCCTATTTATAGGCTAGATAAAGTGGCTTTGCTAGAAAAATCTCCAAGCTTATGATTACTTTGCTTTCTATTTGGTTTATTTTCATTGGCTAAGGCTTTTCCACCATACAAGTGTCCAATTTCCACATTCTTCTTCATTCCCACTTGGATTGCTAGGCTTCTAGGGAAAATTTTACCAATTTTCTTCTTTTTACTAGGTTTTAGAGAATTTTCGTGCTTTTCTTCATTCTCAAAACCTATTTTAGCAAAATATTGATTATGGATTTGTTAACCGTTGGATCTTCTTAAAATTTTAAAGGTATGATCCTATCTCACATATGTAAATCTTGACCGTTGGGATCTTTGAAATAATGTCTAGAAATATCCACGTGTTTTACCAAAGGAGACAAAATAAAATTTGCTTCAAATATCTCTTAAGCATTTATAACCTAGCTTTCCAAATGGTCCAATGGCATTTTAAATGGCTTCTTAACCATACAAGTGTCTTTGTTCTTGAGTTTTCTAAAGCTTTCTTCCTTCTTCTTGTAACTCCACGGCCATATTGGATTTTTGGAGCAAATATGTTGCAATTTTTACAAATTTCACATAATGGCTTGAATGGCTAAGATTTTAGAGATTTTAATGTTTTATTGAAATTGATTTATGTCTTGAAATTAAATAACATTGCTTCTATAATTTATGGAAGCTTAATTATAATTGGTTTTATAGAAATAAAATTCTAGAAATCTTTTGGAACTAGTTTAAGTTTGGTTACATTTTTAAGATGTCACATGACTTTCTTTTAATATTTTTATCTAATTTCTCATTGGTTCATTTTGTTTTTACTTAACAAAATGTCTAGACTACTTTATTAAAGAATCTATTCTTCTCATAATTAAGAGAAAATTTCACAGATTGAATCTTTCCTTTTTCTGTGTTTTTATGAAACTCAGATTAGTCTAGATTAAATTCTTTTTGAAATATTTTTCAAAATTTCTAAAAATTTTATTTCATGGTTTTTCTTTATGAACAATGTTAATAATTCCTTATCTAAAAACATACTGTATTTTTGTCAAATGTTTATAGCATTACTAAGGCTATATGGCTTTATCAGGGCCAAAGGGTATTTTGGTCATTTTGCAAAATGTCCAGGGGCATTTATGTCTTTTCAAAAGGAACATTTGTGTCATTTTCAAAATGTTCAAGGGTATTTTTATCATTCTATCTAGGAATGCATACTTACAGAAAATCCACATGTATATGAAAATATGATGGTGTTACAATGACAAGCTCAAAGGAAAGGAATACAAATTTTTCTTCCTTTTATGCTACATGTGGTCATTTTTGATGATGAATAAAAATCTAGTTTCAATATGGTATTTTCATAAAAAGAAATCCAATTTAATTTGAATTCTTTTATCTAAAGAAAATTTTGAATATTAGAATTCTAGATGTTCCTAAGAATTTATCCCAATGATAGTTTAAATTAATCCCAAGCAGTCTTATACAGGGCAATACATAAACCTTTCATTCTAGACTACATCTTTATCTTATTTTTGATTGGTCTATACTTCTTCTGATCATCAAAATTACTAAATCATTTTATTAAATAGGTCTATTCATCCTATAATTAAGAGAAAATTTCACAGATTGAATCTTTCCTTTTT
This sequence comes from Glycine tomentella, assembly GCA_007407185.1. Classification (NCBI taxonomy): domain Eukaryota; kingdom Viridiplantae; phylum Streptophyta; class Magnoliopsida; order Fabales; family Fabaceae; genus Glycine; species Glycine tomentella. The sequence goes on from PYAF01001932.1 coordinate 25,577, forward strand.
CTGTGTTTTTATGAAACTCAGATTAGTCTAGATTAAATTCTTTTTGAAATATTTTTCAAAATTTCTAAAAATTTTATTTCATGGTTTTTCTTTATGAACAATGTTAATAATTCCTTATCTAAAAACATACTGTATTTTTGTCAAATGTTTATAGCATTACTAAGGCTATATGGCTTTATCAGGGCCAAAGGGTATTTTGGTCATTTTGCAAAATGTCCAGGGGCATTTATGTCTTTTCAAAAGGAACATTTGTGTCATTTTCAAAATGTTCAAGGGTATTTTTATCATTCTATCTAGGAATGCATACTTACAGAAAATCCACATGTATATGAAAATATGATGGTGTTACAATGACAAGCTCAAAGGAAAGGAATACAAATTTTTCTTCCTTTTATGCTACATGTGGTCATTTTTGATGATGAATAAAAATCTAGTTTCAATATGGTATTTTCATAAAAAGAAATCCAATTTAATTTGAATTCTTTTATCTAAAGAAAATTTTGAATATTAGAATTCTAGATGTTCCTAAGAATTTATCCCAATGATAGTTTAAATTAATCCCAAGCAGTCTTATACAGGGCAATACATAAACCTTTCATTCTAGACTACATCTTTATCTTATTTTTGATTGGTCTATACTTCTTCTGATCATCAAAATTACTAAATCATTTTATTAAATAGGTCTATTCATCCTATAATTAAGAGAAAATTCTATAGATTTTATGTACCATTTTTCTATATTTTTCTGATGCTTAAGTTTTCTTGAATACAGCCTCAAAATTGTCATCTTCCAAAATTTGTAGAAATTTTATTCTAGAGTTTTGTGTCACAAAATATGTTGATACTTAGTCAGCTAAGTGTATTTTATAATTTCATCAAGTTCTACAAAATTTCTAAAGTTATTTGAGCATTTTTGGCCTAGGGGCATTTTGGCAATTATGCCATTCAACCTAGGGGTATTTTTGGTCATTTTCAAAAATGTCCAAGGGCATTTTTGACATTTTCATCTTAAGGGTTTTCTAGTAATTTCTACTTCTTGGAAAGAGTGATATAGTTATTTTTCTCTAAACATACTTCTATCCAATTATCACATTTTTTTTTATAATTTTGGGGATGTTACATTTCCAATTTTCAAAAAGCTTGAGAGAGAGTTTGTGGTAAGTTTTGGTATTTTCCTACCTATCCAAACTTTTTTCCTATACACACCAATTCTTACATGTGCTGCCCAAAATCAAGCCCAATAACCATAAAAGAACAGTAAAACACACAATACATTAGTTCATTAAATAACATAAATTTAAATTTTGTATCCTCTAGTATTTAATCAAATAGTTATCATACATTATAAAAACTTCAATCAATGTTACATACAACAACTCACACACTATGTTTAACTAGACCCCATTTTAATATCAAAAGTGATGCATCACACTTGTTTTGTACATAGCATGTATTGGTTAATTATTTTTTTCCAAATAAATATTTACCAAATAATAAATTTTCTAAATTCATACCATGATGAAACTAACCAAATCATACCATGATGAAAATAACCAAAAGTATAGTGATGTGGCTTAGAACCTTCTCACCCACATGCTAGAACACATTTGTTTATTTTGTTTCATTTATTATGCTCATTACTTTCTTAGGACCGAGATATGAGTTGAGCATTATATTATTTGTTTTGTAGTATTTCATATTATAGAGTCAAAGAGCCGAATACTTAAAGGAAGACACAAGTAATAGGAAAATTGCTTTGTTAATCCTCACACATGAACAAAAAGAAAATGATAAATATTCATTATGATCCTAAAAGTAAAGTGGTGACAAATTGATCCTTCAAAGATGATAAATTCAAATTTAATATTTGAATGTGTAAAAAGTGCAACCAAATTAGTTTAGTCATTAATTTTATGAGATTATTTTGTCAATAAATAGTAATGTTCAAGTATCAATTTAACAATAAGTTATATTTTCTTAAAACTAATTTAATATTAAATTCCAAAGTTTAATGATCAATTCATCATTAAATTATCCATAAGATTGACACCTATTGTACTTGTTGCAAATTTGATAATTTAATTTAAATTTTTATATTTTAAGAATCAATTTATTATCACTTCATATTTTAAGAATCAAAATAATTATTTATTCAAAAGAAAAAAAAAAGAAAAAGAAATATCATGCTATTATAAAACTGCAACTTTCAATGAAAGGACGGAAGATATATTATTATTTTCATTTTAAATCATATTGAAATTATGACATCCTTAACATGACGTGAATTCACCTACTTGCCATGAATGCGCGCAACCACCAAAAAACGGTCACACTCAACCTTGCAAAATCCAAGCCATACACAGCTCATAGACTCATGAGAGCCGAACAACTTTGAGCGTCAATTTAATAAAAAATAGTTTAATAATAACAATAAAGTTATCGGATAAGTTTAGATTAATTTTTGGTTTTAAAATGGTTTTCTTTAAAATAATTAAAATTAAACATAATAATAAAAACCGAAATTTGCCTTGGATTTTCATGTGGTTTGCTTCCCTAGCTTTTCATAAGTCATAAATGTCATTGGTGATCTATCTTTGTGGTTTAACATTGTAATTTCTTAAAGCATATTAACAAAATAGAAGCAATTTGTTTGCCCCCTATGTTTGGATTTCTGGAAGTGTAAAGGTAAGAAAAGAAAGAAATTAGCTTTTTTTCTTTTGGAAGTGAGATGAAAAGGGAGTAAAGAGAAAAAGAGTGTGAGATTCGTTAATATAAAATCTCATTCTATAAAATAAAATTTGCCCTAAAAGATGATCAATTTTTGTTAAGTATATACATTTTAGTCATTACATAATGCACCTTTATTTTTTTAACATATTACATGATACACCTTATTCACTAAAAAGAGAATTTTTTTATTACTTTATACGGACATAAAGGAATTTGTATTAAAATATTATTATTATTATTATTATTATTATTATTATTATTATTATTATTATTATTATTTATTTTCATTGTTTACTCAACCAAATAATCAAATAGAAACTGAATCTCTTTTACCTTTTTCACTTTTTCTTTCAACTCATATAGCTTAAAAATTTACTTAATTTTATACTTTTCTCTCTCTGTTATCACTTTTTTTACAAAATTATATGCATCTTCAGACTTCAATAATAAATAATCTTGTATAAGCCTGATATAATTATTTAGAGTAACAACTTTTTTTCCTGAATATTTAATATACTTGTATATCTAAAATGTAACTCAAAATTACTGATTAAACTAAATTCCCAAATTCATGCGCATATTAGCACCACTAATTAAGCTGAATTTCGTGCCAATTCATACACGTGTTGAGTGGTTTTATAGAAAATTGTTTTTGTGACAAGTTGTTTTACATTACTCCTTCGTCTCTTCCTATATTGTAATAAGCAATAAGTCTTATTGTGTATTAATTTAATAATCTCCAATTTGGACTTTCAATTAAACAAGAATGCACTTTAGAAACCTTCTCAATTTGAAGTAGTAGAAACAGGATTGGAGGCAGAGTAATTTCATATATATTACTTCGGAAAAATCTTAATGCTATGTACGACTTTGAAGGGTTAGAGAGAGAGAGAGAGAGACATTTTGAAACACAGAAGAAAAACATAGAAATTACAAACAGGAAAAATAATAGTCAAACATTACCGGTGGCGCCGGTCAACGGTTGATAAACCTCTCTCTCTAAAGCTCTTCTCACTGTCTCTCTCTTGCTTGGTCTTTGAATTCTGTGGAGGAGCTTCTTGGGTTGGTTCTCTGAGTTTTTACCTCTTCTGGGTCTGATCCAAAAAGGCTTAATTTTCTTTGTTCCGAGGAAAAAATTCTGCTTTTCAATTTGTGGGTTTTCAAGCTTTGTGTAGAAGGAAATGGCAGTAAGTTTTTTTTTTTTTTCTTTTTTTCTCTTTTGTATTTTTTTTCATTTGTTATGGTTTGGTTGTGTTTCATGTGTCTGTGACTGCTGTGAAAATTGTGGAGAAGGGTAAGGGAAACTCAGTTTAGTTTCAATCTCTTACATTATTGTGTTGTATGTTTTGCTGTATTATATAGAGGTTCTTTTTTCCTTCCTTCACATGTTATCTCTTTTGTTCATCTTCTGAATCTTCGATATGGTTGACCAAAATTAGAGGCTTACTTTTTTGGTCAACCCTTTGTCTCTAATCAACCATTAGCAACTTCATCTTTCTGCTTCTTGGAAACATGAAGCAATTCAATTAGGATCTTATTATGTAGACTTTTCTTGGTTTTCTTTTGTTTGCTTTGGCAGCTAGTTTCATAAATCATGTTAACAATTTGGCTTAGCCTTGTGAATACTAAATAGAGGTTTGTTTTCGTTTCATAGATTTCTGACTTATTCTTTGTAAGGTTTGGATCATGTAACAACGCAGTAAAATTTATAGTTGGATGTGTTGTGACTTGTTAATTTAGTTTTTCTGGAATGAAAATATGACAAATTAAGCAGCTAACTGAATTGTATCTATGAGTTTGTTCTTTAGATATAGAAATGACTTTGATGAACTGCAGTGTGAACATAGGAATTTGATGCTTTGGTTTTCAACTGTTTGCTTTTTTGGACTATAAATGATTATCCATAATGGGTGTGTTTGTTCTGTTGAATGTTTAACAGTTAAGTGCAAACAATAGTGAAAATGTCTGTTCAATGATTGCGGGATGGATAGCTTACTGCTGTGTCAAAAATAGTCCTAATTGGTATAAGTAATTAATTGTTGCAGCCTGAATGCATTTTGGCCCTTAAATTTAGATTTGAGATATCAGTTACCGAAAGATCAACATGCACACAATGTATTGTTTACTTACATGTTATTACCAACAAGTGTGACTCTTAATATTTTTACCTTACAGGGGTGAAAAAAAAACAGGACAAGCTTCTTATAAACTGCTTGTGTCCAATCTTTTTTTTTCTGATAGTTACTTGGTGTACAGAATAAGGATATTTTGATAGCTCTTATTAAAATATATCTGAACAATCTCAAGTTTGATGTGACATGTTATTGGGTGTCAAATACTGATCATATGACTTATTAAGGGAATTAAAATGTCATTAATTGTGATTTTTATTGTGGAATACCATAACTTCCCTGCTTGAGTTCAGTAAAAAGAGAAGAAAAAAAAGAGATTTATTCAGAAAGAGGGAAATACATTCAACTTATATTGACATTGATGATTGATGAATACTAAATTTTCCTCTTACAGAAGTTATATAATTTTACATGTTCAGCAAGATAAAGCCACATTAACAAAATAAAGTTTGTGAATAAGTTGTCCTTTAATGCAAGATGACATTTTTCTTAAGAACTAGGAGCTTTTGTCTTTGGTATCACAGGCCAAAAAACATGTTTCATGATTTATAAGAAAGCAAATTTGCACACCTACAAGTTCAAGGAAGTTACTTTCTTCGTTTGATGGTAAATTATCTCATTGTTGTTCCCAAAATGTTTCTCATCACAAGGCATTTAGGTTTGGAGTTACTTTTAATGTGTGAATCAAATCAAGGTTTCTGACAATTTTGTACTGAAAAAGAAAATTTGGAAAATTGTGCAAACCAGGTATTGAAATTTGTAGTCAACAATCACTTATTTCATGTATAATACACTGCTATTTATGCAGATAACTATGTCGATGTACCATGATTAGATAAGATTACTAACCTACAAAACTTCAGAAACCTATGCAACAACCCAATGGTCTTCTATTGTTTTTCAGCAGAAACACATCTGAAATCACGTTTGAACCAAAATGGTCATACATGAAATCCACAATTACATACACATTCCTTCATGGTTAGAGGAACACCTTATGGCCTTGGAATTGGTTTTATATAGAGAGTTACACTAATTTTCAATATATTTGGACAAGTAAAGAAAGAAATAAGACGAACAAAAATAGAAGAGAAGAAAATTTGAGTTCTTTATCTGCTTTTTTTGTTTGGCTATTTCTCTCTTGACTATTTCTTTCCTTCTAACTTATCATGATCCAAACCAAGCATTAATGTATTCATGCACAAATGCATTGTATTGATTAGAAATATAAAATTGTCATAAGTTGGTCTTATTGGGAAGATTCTTGTGTAAATTGTTCTGATATTCACAGCCACAGTTTCCTCGTTGGTAGTGATTTTGTTTTATGTTGAATATTGTAATATGTTTTCAATTTGATATATTCTGTCCAAGAATCTGCTGTAGTGGAAAGCCTGACCTTAGGCCGAATTTGTGTAAGGCCTTTGTGTTCCAGGCACTGGTTCTGAGTGCAAGAGGTGTTGGCACAAAAGGCACTCCTAAACTCAAATTAGAGGCAGTGCTGGGCGGCACTGTCTGAGGTTGAAGATTCTATTTTTTGCCTTATATTTGTAGCAGATATAGCTTATTTGGAGAGCAATCCTTTTGACTATAATCCTTTTGATTTAGGGATTGAGAAGAATCTTTGAGATTTTTTCCCTTAATTCCTTGATACTGGTAGATTTGGTGTGATCTATACCAGTTTCCAGATTTGGTGGGGCTGAAATCATTGGTTATCAATTTTCTAGGCCCTGATCTGAAAGTAGTATAATGTATTCCCTTTTGCAATGAAACAAAAGGAACAATACTGCTGTTTTTTTTTTCTTTGTTGTTATTTGCATTATTAATGACTCTGATTCTTGATTTTGAGTTGGAATAGAACATTTATTAGCATTTGAAACTTGTATTCTGGGGTCTATTTATTGAAAGTTTACATAACAAGGAATTTTCAATGTGTCAATTTGGCAGCAACGTTCTCATGTACCCAAATTTGGCAATTGGGATAGTGGAGAGAATGTTCCTTATACAGCATATTTTGACAAGGCACGGAAAGGTCGAACTGGGGCAAGGATAATAAATCCAAATGACCCTGAGGAAAATGCTGATTTAAGTCTGGATAATCCATCATCTGATCACCTACCTCCTACAAGACCCAGAGCCAATTCAGAGGATCAATCTGGAAAAGGATCATTGCCTTTGGAAGATGATCCTAAGCATTTTGTCGACTCTCCAGCTTGTCATGACAATGTAAGCAGCAGGAGTGGAAGTAGAAGCCACGGAGTAGGTTCTGCTGATAACCGTAGAAGACATTCGACGCAAAGTACTGGGTCTGAGTACAGCATTGAACGTTCACCGCTTCATCGCCAGGCTAGAGCCCCAGGCAGAGACAGTCCCCAGTGGGAACCAAAGAATTCATATGACAACAGCCAGGGAACACCAGGAAGATCTCGGTTAAGACCGGTTAATCGAGGAGATGAAACAGTTAGTTTTCTTTTCTGCTTCCTTTGTTTTACTATTTATGGCATGAAAAAAAAACATATATGGTACCAAGGAGACCAAGAAAGACATTGGGAGAAGTTGTTTAGAGGAACTTCATGGTAAATAGTATTTCTAAAAATTTGTTCTTTAAGTGAGCTGAATGATGTCATATGATTCATGTAGCCAACCTCACAGACCAGGATTCTTTGCAGTTTGAAAGCAACTGCAGGGTCTTGCAGTCAACATCTGAGGGTCCAAGTTTTTAGTCTTTAATTATTTAATATTTTTTTATGGCCAAGCTGTGACTGCAGAGAATCTGTTTCCCCAACCTCACCTTGTGGGATAAGGCTTTTGTTGTTGTTGTTATAGTACCAAGGATTTGACCTTGTTATCTTAGTGAAATTTTCTTTTGTAAGTATTTTTTGATTTTGACATTCTGATAATGCAGCCGGATAAAGGTGCAGCTGTTCCAAAGTTTGGTGACTGGGATGTAAATAACCCTGCATCAGCAGATGGCTTTACTCACATTTTCAACAAAGTGAGGGAGGAGAGACAGGGTGGGCCAGGACAAGTGCCGGGAACGCCTAATGAGAGACCACAAGCTATTAGGGGCCAATCTAATGATGACAAAGTCCAGGTATGTATGCTTACAATGAGATAGTAGATCTGTTAGTTTAGTTTCTATATACTGTGGTGCTTATCTTTATGCTATTTCTTGCTTCTTCAGTGCTGCTGCTTCGCATGGGGGGGCAAAAAATGATTTCTTGGATTGGAAGTGTGAATGATAATATTTGAAAAAAAATGATGGTAAAGAAAGTGTTGTGAATGTCATGAGGTGTGTGTAGCTCTTGTAAATATCCAAGGCTCTCTCCCCGGGTGGGAAGACATCGATGAAGTAAATTGATTGCAACTACTTTGTTCCTTTTCTTCTCCCTTTTGTTTTTCTTTCAAATATTCAATGAGACTCTTTGGATGCAGGATTGTGTTTTTTTCTTTGTTTTTTCTTCATTTTGAGCCTTCTGTTGTGTTACTGTTATGCTTTACAATTCAAATAACTGTATTTATCTGAGATATAGAGGGAGATTGGTTATATAATTCTTTTCCAATGAATTGATGGGTTGTGACTCTAGTTTAATTGGAGAATGATCCGGTAGCCAATTATTTCAAAAAGTGATCTTATCATGTCTGTTTGTTTCAGTTAAATAGATATTAATGTCATTAAGTTCATATTCTATTTGAATTTGTCACTTTTTGACCAGATTACCTTTTGATTGCTAGACCATGTTGTTCCTCTAAAACTTTTGGCTGATATGGTGGGACCACTACTTTTCTTGAAGGCCATTGCGGGAAAGTTATGTGCATTCCATGAAGAAAGTTTCATACCTTTCTTCATTCATTTACCTAATGATTACAATATACCTTTTGGTAATCAAACTTGAAAACATTGTGGGGTTACTATTTCCATACCTAATTAGAGGGCAGAAAAACTTTATAACATATAGACAAAAGAATTTTCAATCTCAACCCAAACAATGATGCATTTAGTCCCCTACCTTGACCGTATCAAACTTTTACAATTTATGTACCCGTAAAGCTGTTATCGTGAGAAATCTTAATTATTAGCTGAAATGAGCTCGGTTATAACTACTTCAACATAATCCAAAATTTGAATGAAGAATCAAACAATTTGATTGTCAAGAGGGAAAATGTGTCTGTTGACCTTTTGTGGGCTCTCAAATTATTAAAGAAAGCATTTGATTTGTGGTGAATCTTAACAGGAATATGAACAAACTAAAGTAAAAGCGGAATTCGAATGAAAACAGTAAATTTGGCAAAGATAACTAGAAAATAATTGCGCTGATTGATTATTTATGGTACAAGTTTCCTACAAACGTTTATGAAACATCTATCTATATTATAAAATCTAAACTAACTTAATCTAAATCGTGTCTCATCCATGTTCGTACATTCAACTAATTCGGCTACTTGTGTTTAGGATAAGTAGCAACGCAATGCACATCCCACGTTTCGATTTTTCAAGAATTGCTTCCTAGATCATGGGGTTTTCACAAACACAACAGCTTTCATCCAAGATATCGTGATTTTAGCCTTCAAACGCTGATGCATTTATATTCTAAGCTTGAGATAAACCTTTGAATTTTCAAAAAAAAAGGCCAAATTATCTTTACTAACAACCATATCTTATTATTTATCTGAAATAACAAACAATCCCCTTTTCGGCTAATTGGAAATATTTCGGCTGGTAGCAAAAGCCAAGCTCCTAAGACAAAGAAACTGAATTTGTTGAATTTGAATGATTATTTTGCTCTTGCAAAAGAAGAAAAATAGGAGGAACAACATGCTAGTTCTCCTCAAGGTTTTCTTCCAAAGCTTAGTTGAATCAGACTAATATTCCTCTTTTTTGGGTTAATATTTTTAGGGGGGGTTTATGCATCAAAAAGTAAAAGACACAAAAAATACAAAGAAGGACCCTAGCGCTCCCTAGACTTTAAAAGGAACACCATATGAAGAACCTTTCTTTGTCAGGCCATCTGCCACTTGATTCCCTTCTTTCGGGTAATGTCTGAAGGTAAGAGACCACTGCCAATGAATCTTATGATCTTGTTAACCAGAGGGTACATAGATGATAGATCCCGACGTCTTCGTGAATCATGTTGATGGTTGATTGAAAGTCGGACTCACATATTAGAGTAGTAATTCCCTCCAACCAAGCTATATTGAGACCATTAAAAATAGCCTACAACTCCACATTGATAATGGTGGTAAAACTGCACGAATCTTGAAAACTATTGAATAATATAAACTTAATTTAGCCCATTAATCAAGTGTTAGGCCCATTTAAGTTTGTGCTACTACTCCAAAGAAGAATCTAGAGAAGTGTAGAGATAAGTGAAAGTAATATTTAATAAGTAATTGGAAGAAGTGTGTAGAACTAAATAGTTGGGAGAAGTGTGTAAAACTCTCCCTTGAAGTGTGTGGAATGTTTTCTTGATATATCCAGAACTCACCTTTAGAACCTATAAAAAGGGGAGAGATTGTCATTCGTAAATGAAGTCAAAATCAAAACATTTCTCAAGTAATAAAAAGTAGCCTTCTTTCAAATATTCTTTCCTCCATTTCTTTCAAATACTTCCTATAACCTTCTCCTTACCAACAGAAACCAATCTTCATCGACCCCAATGATCTCGGATAATTCCACCAAAACCCAAGACCCTAGGGTTGCCAAGAGAGCTCGTCCGCATTCAACTTGAGGTACCTTCAGGGGGAGGTGTCCATCTGATTTGAGATGTAGTCCTAGAAGTTGTGTGATACTTGAAGGCTTGAGAAACACCATCAAACAAATTGTGGATTTGGTGAAGAACTACCAAAGTATTTGTTGATTCGTTCTGAATGACCTCTTTATTTATGGATTTCCAGATAATCCAGCAGGCAATCATAAACAAAAGGCCATAGTCTGAAGAAGCATGGGAGTGGAGCCAATCTGCAATATTCATGTCCCCTTGGTGATGGCTAACATCCAACCGCAAGGCACTCCTAACTCCCACCACTTTAGGACATTCCCACAGCATGTGCACTACAGATTCTTCACTTGAATTGCACCTGTGACAAAGAAAATCAAAAGAGACGTGACGGTTAAAGCAAAATAGATTTGTGGGAATTTTTTTCATTGGCAATGAGCAAAAGAAAGAATTTGATATTCTCTGGGATTTTTTTAGACCAAATCCAAGACCCTCTCCCTCGTAAACTAGCTGTGGATAATCGGGGCTTTTGTGAGCCAACCAAACGCGGATTTCACTGAATAAATACCATCAGAAGAATTGCCCCAAACAACAACTCCAGGAACCATACTATTGATGAACAAACCCTCCACCTTTTGCTTAAGCCACACTGGGATAGGGGTAGTAATGTGATAGAAACTAGTTTAGAGAATAAGGGAAAGAATGAATTTTATTGCTAAAAAAGGTAGCTACTGATACTACAAGGTGAATTCGAGGCACTCAACCTCCTAGTACATTTTCGATGCCTTTCTCCACCTACCCAACATCTATATATCTATTCTGACCCACCCACTAACTGTCTAACAGTCCAGTTAGTTATAACTAACTGTATTTTGCTAATTGTTCCTCCTTTGGTACACTTGACCCCACCTCCTACTCCTATCAATACCCCCCCTTCAAGATTGACCTTGTCCTCAAGGTCTAAATAAGGAAAAACCATCTTCATATCTTCAGCCCATTCCCAGCTATCTTTCATGATGTGGTAAGTCCTGTCACTTAATTAGGACTTCTTCTCTGCCATTTGCTGCAAACCCTTTTCTTCCTAATCCTTTCAGGATGTACCTGTAACTCCCAATCTTCATTTAAAGCCACAGGTAAAGGCTGTGGGGATCAACTAGGTTTAATAGCCTTTTTTAGGAAATAAACATGAAATACTGGATGTATTTTGCTTCCAGGTGGCAGCTCCAACTAATAAGCCACTTCTCCTATCTTTTGCAGTACTTTGTATGGTCCATATTATCTAGGACTTAATTTTTCATTTGGCTTCTTAGTTAAAGATTTCATTCTATAGGGTTGTAATTTTAGAAAAACCCAATCACCTTCTTGTAGCACCAGCTCCTTCCTGTGCTTATTGGCATATTTTCTCATCTGATCCTGAGCTTTCAACAGATTGCTCCTCAATTCCTGCAACAGCTCATCTTTGTTTCTGCTAAATTGATTTACTTCTTCCAGCTTAGAAGGACTATCCCTACTCTTAATCAACAATGGTGGATCTTGTCCATGTAATGATTTAAAAGGGGACATGTTAGCAGAAATATTGAAGTTAGTGTAGAACCAAAACTCAGTCCAAGCTAAATGTTTTACCCACTGCTTGGTATGGACCCAGTTAAGCACCTTAAATATGCCTCTAAACACCTATTAGCCATTTCAGATTGCCCATCTGTTTGTGGATGATAGGTAGTACTCATTTTTAATTGAGTCCCTGCTTGCCTGAACATTTCTTTCCAAAAGAGGCTCATAAATAGCCTATCTCTGTTAGATACAATAGAAACTGGAAAACCATGCAGCTTCACTACCTCTCTGATGTAATTAGCAACTTCCTTGGCTGTATAAGGATGACTTAAAGCAAAGAAGTGAGCATCTTGGTCAACCTATCAATTACCACCAAAATAGTTGCTTTTCCCTTAGCTTTTGGTAGCCCTCCTATAAAGTCCATGGAAATGTCAGTCCATACCATAGTTGGAATAAGCAAGGGCTGCAACAGGCTAGCTGGAACTAAAGTGCTGGCTTTATTCCTTTGACAAATCTCACATCCAGCCGCATACTCTCTTATAGTTTTCTTCATTCCTTTCCAAAACACACATTAGCAATTCTTTTAAAAGTTCTAAAAAACCCCGAGTGTCCTCCCACGGCAGAATCATGTAAATCTTCTAGCAAAAGAGGAATTCTAGCAGAAATTTTTGATAAAACCAATCTACCATTAAAATATAGTTTACCACCTTTAATAGCATATCCTGCTTTCTCTGCTATCCTAGTCAAATCCCATGGTAAATTTCATGCAGCTGAGGGCCAGCTTTTAATTCTTCCTCCCAATCTCCCCATTCATCTTCTTGTACCCTTCAAATAGCATAAAAGGCAAACTGCCTGGATAAAGCATCAACCACAATATTCTCCCTTCCTGGCCTAAACTGAATATCAAAACTATAACCAATCAGTTTAGTAGCCCATTTAAATTGTTCCTCACTCAACAATCTTTGTTCATTCAGAAATTTCAAACTTTTTTTTTTATCAGTTCTTATAATAAATTTTATGCCCAACAAATAATGTCTCCATTTTTTTACTGTTAAAACCACAGCCATTAATTCTCTTTCATACACTGATTTCTACTGGCCTCTTTCTGAAAGGGCTTTGCTCCAAAAGGCCAAAGGCTTATCCACTTGTAGTAAAACTGCTCCTAACTCAGTTCCTGAAGCATCAGTTTCCAGGATGAACAGTTTAAAGAAATCGGGTACCATCAAGATGGGCAGTTGCTTCATTGCTTCCTTCAGCTGAGCAAAAGTCATGGCATCCTCTTCATTCCACTTAAAAGCATTTTTTTCAATAATGCATTCAAGGTTTGTGCTAGCTTCCCATATCCCCTTACAAACCTTATATAATACTCTGTCAATCCCAAGAAACCCCTCACCCCCTTAACATCCTTGGGAATCGGCCACTTAGACATGGCTTCCAACTTACTTCGATCAGCCTCAACCCCCTGCCTGAAATAATGTGGCCCAAATATTCTAAGGATCTTTGGCCAAAATGACACTTCTTTTTATTCACCCGTAGCTCTTGTTGCTGCAACATTTGTAAAACTGCCTTTACATGCATAATATGGTCCTCTAAAGTCTTACTGTATACCAAAATATCATCAAAAAAATACCAAAACAAATTGCCTTAAAAATGGTCTAAGTATCTCATTCATAAGAGCTTGGAAAGTAGAGGTTGCATTGGTTAACCCAAAGGGCATAACCAAAAACTCATAATGTCCCTCATGAGTCCTGAAAGCTGTCTTGTGAATATCTTCTTTCTTCATATTTATTTGGTTACTTCTTTCTTCATATTTATTTGGTGATAACCAACCCTTAAATCTAGCTTGGTAAACCACTCAGCTCCACCTATCTCATCCAGCAACTCCTCTATGACTGGTATAGGGAATTTATCAGGCACTGTGATCTTGTTTAAAGCCCTATAATCCACACAAAACCTCCAGCTTCCATTTTTCTTGTGGACTAAGATCACATGACTAGCAAATGGGCTAGTACTAGGTATGATAATGCCCACAGACAGCATTCCCCCTACCAGTTTTTCTATCTCATCCTTCTGGTAGTGAGGGTGCTTATAGGGCCTCAGATTTGGGATTTTATTCCATGGTTGAATGGTCACAACATGTTTCTTGTCTCTATCAGGAGGAAGATCATGAGGTTCTTGAAAAACTTGTTCAAATTCCTCCAATATTTATCCCACCACTTCAGATTCCCCTTATGTTCTTCTTGTTCCATGGTTTTCAACTCCACCACATACCCTTGATCCTCCTCCTTCCAGGTTCCCTTCATCAATTTTAAGCTGATTGCAGCTTTAATTAATTCAGGATTAGCCTTAAGTGTCACTCTTCTATCTTGCACCTTCACAGTTAGAGTGAACTTCTCAAAGTTAGCCTCTACTTCACCCAATCTAGCTAACCACTTCACCCCCAACACCACATCAGCTCCTCCTAACTCAAACTGGTAGCAGTCCTGAATTATCTGCAATCCCTGCAGCTCCATGGACAATGTTCTACAGACTCCTTTACACCTTACCTTATGCCCATCTCCTACTTCCATTGAATATGGGCTAGTAGATGTCACCTTTAACCCCAATTCCTTCACGAACTTTCTGGAAATGAAGTTATGGGTAGCCCCACAATCAATTAACACAATTACCTTTCTGTTCTTAATGCTGCCCCACAACTTCAAGGATTTCTTGGTAGTAAATCCTTCAATGTTGTGAAATGACAATTGATGTGGCCCATTCCTTTCCTCTTCCTCATCTCTTTCTCCTTCTGTATCTTCTTCTTCCTCCTCTTCCATCAGCATGACTCTCAATTGTTTATTTTTACAAACATGTGTGGGATGATATTTCTCCTCAAATGTAAAGCACTCCCCTTTTTTTCATCTTCTCACTTACCTTTACCGGAGACAATCTTTTGAATGGCCTCCTTCCCTTCTATTCATTCTCCCCACCCCTGCTGCTTTGCATTGGCTCAGCCTGCCTACTACTGTAAACTTGCCCTTCTTTTCCAGTTTTTTGACTCATGAAACTGGGCCTCTGAACAGTGAAACCCTTGCTGTAACCTCTGTTCATATTTTCCAAGACCCTATTCTTCTCTTCCACTTGCCTTGCCTTACTCATGGCATCCATCAAACTTTTGGGCTCATGCAATCTCACTTCAGTGCTAATTTCCTCCTTCAATCCTTTGAGGAAAATCTCCATTAAAAAAAACTCCTCCAACCCCTTCACTGTCCCTACACATTTCTCAAAATGACTAATGAATTCCTGCACTGTTGCCTCCTGTTTCAAAGCTAAAAGCAACTGAAATGAGCTGGAACCTTTGAGCTATAGAAATCTTGAACCCTTCCCAAGAATGGTTTAGGTTCCAAGATTCCCACCATTGATACCAACCCAGTGCCTCTCCTTCCATTGCCATCATCACTGCCTCCAACATATCCTCCTCACGTGTAGCTTGCAGTTAAAAGTATTTTTCCATTTTGGAGAGCCAGCCCAATGGGTCTTCACCCATAAAAAGGGGTAATTCAAGATTCTGCCATTTACTACCTCCTATTCTGGCGTTTTCCTTGCTTCTGGCTCGCGATTCCTCCTCCCCAACCTTCGCCGCAACAGATGGTTGCTCCCATACCGCTGCCAGCTTCTAAATCGCATCTTCCATGGATCTCAAATGTGTTTCCATTATATCACGTGTCTCTTCTATGGCCCGTTCCATCATGTCCATCCTCGCCTCCATTCTTGCGTTGCTTTTCTGCACCATAAATCAACCCACAGCTCCAAGATCAGAGCTCTGATACCAGTTTATAGAAACTGGTTCAGAGAATTGTTAGACTTTTGGCAAGCGTACCAATTGTCGTTGTAAGTTACAAAATTTATAAAAGTTCGTCTCCACAGGGACTTGTGCTACTCAGTTAATCCAAATAGAATTCACAATTGAATAGTTATGTACAACGAGTATGGTCGAAGTTTTGATGATTTTACGGAAATAACGAAAGATTACGAAAGATTACGGAAGCTAATAAAATGATTTTAATTAACTAAAGAAAAGCGTAGGATTGGATTTCATCGTTCATACCCTTAGTATTCAATTAATATTACCATGCATAAGTTATTTTCTATTATTATTGATGCACACATAAAATCACCCCAAATCGATGTCTCGCATTTGAGAATCCTAAGAATATTTATCAAATA
>PYAF01001932.1:45031-57952 GCA_007407185.1 Glycine tomentella
ATGTTTCACAGAGAGGTTCATTATATCCTTGGGAAAAAGTAGCAATTGCTGACTTTGCATTTATGAATCTAGATGGAGGAAAGAATCTGGCAATAAATTTCTCCTCCACTTCTTCCCAAGTGCTAAGACTTTTATTAGGTTGGGATTGAAGCCATACCTTTGCCTTACCTGTCAAGGAGAACGGAAAAGCTCTGAGATATATAGCCTCAACATCTGCATCAGAGGCTCCCATGCTACTGCACAGCTCCATGAAGGTGGACAAATGAGTGTATGGATCTTCATGATCTAGTCCGGAAAAAGGATGTGGTCCAATTAGACTGAGCAATGCAGACTTCAATTCCACAACTTTTTTACTGAAAGGAGGAATGACTATGCTGTTGTAATGCTTTGGTCCTTGTTGATACGCATAATCACCCAGAGTCCTCCTTTGTGGTCTATTTTCTTCTCCCCCTCCTTTATCAGCCATAATATAAATTACATGTGGCTTTACTGGTGGAGGAGAATCAAAATAGAAGAAGATTTACTCGGTAGCTTTTTGATTGTTTTGTTTCTTTTCCTTTATGGTCTAGGTAATTTCTAAATTTAATAATGATGTATCTGCAAGAAATTTACCTCAAAAAGGAAAAGGACAAACTTCCAATAAATCGTAAGTACCAAGGTTAGGAAAAATAAAATAAAATAAAATACAAAAGAATTTATACAAAATTAAAATAACGAAAGCAAAGAAAAAGTCCTATTCAATTGAAAAAATCGAAAGCTCAATTGTAAATATCACTAGTTTAGTTCCATTAAGTCCAGGTGGCTTTTGAAAAATGTCATGGTTGGGCCTTTTCAGTATAGGATGTGTTACGGATGTTCATAGTGGGCTAAATCCTAAGAGGCCCAACAAGACCAGTGCATCGTGATTTTCGGTAAACTTCAGGGGAATCATCTTCTAAATAATCACCCGAATCAAGAGAAATAATAGAGAATATTTGCATGGTAAATAAGGAAGATATCTACTCATCTTATTGAAGATTGCGACCAAGAATTGGAAGGAGTTTCCCCATTTTGCACAGGTTAGTGAGAATAAATAGAGGTATCACCAAGAGGCAAGGCACACACATTCTGACTCTCTCTTTTCCATTCACACTACACACACTGGCACGCCACTCGTGTTGTGTATCCCTGTAGTGATCTTCTTCTTCCTTGAGGTGCTTCAACATCATAAGCATCTTGATTGAGAGAGAGTTTGATCCTATATCAAGCATCTGGCATTGTTGCTGGACATCTGTTCTTGAAGGACAGAACATTGGCGCCGTCTGTGAGAATGTTAAATTTTGACTCCCACTATGGTAAATACTAGAAGACACCAACATGAAGACCCACCCATGCACAGAACGTCGCTTTCAGTCCGGGTGGAGGGCGCACTCTCGGACACTGCATCATCCTGGCCGCAACATAATCCGCTCCCCGTGCCGACTGTTTCAGGGAATCCACTCCTCACGCTGGTCGAGGTCGAGCAAGAATCGGTGCAGCGCCTCACCAACAATGCGCTACAATCCATTCTATCCCGGATCGAACGACTCGAACGGCGGCACGCCCTTCAACGTCAGGAATATGAACAACATGATTGCACAACTAGATGAGCGTTGTGCAAGATGGAGGCATGATGAAGAACGTCGATTACAGCAGATGAAGCAACACATCGGCCACATAGAGATTCCGACACAAGAACAAACATTTTGCCCTGTGCATGACGTCGACGCCAGGGTGCTAGAGCAGAATGTTCACTTTGAACTAGGAGCAGCGTCTCACCGACAAGCACAAGAGGTCAACCCGGAGCAGCATAATGTGCCCTTCAGAGCCGAGATCCCACATCAAGTCGCCGAAACCAGAAGAAGCCCGGCCAATCAAAGCAGAGGAGGGGTCGAGGTATATAGAAGAAAATACCGACGTGGACAACACAATGACAGTCCGTTTGTGGATGACATTGTTAACGCCCAGTTCATTGAAGATTTTGATGGGTCCTTCCTTTCAAAGTATGATGGAAGTCAGGATCCGCAGGTGCATATTGACGAATTTGATATGCAAATGTGCGTCCGGGGGATCAATGAGCTGATAATCTCCCGGATTTTCGTTACCACTCTGACCAGCGCAGCACAGACGTGGTTCCACACGCTGCCACCCCGATCGATCCATAATTTTGAGGATTTCGGCCAGAGGTTCTTGCTCAATTTTGCAACGAGTAAGAAACAACCCAAGTCTGAGTTTGTTTTGGGGAAAATCCATCAACACCTGGGGGAAACGTTGCAGAGTTATTTGGACCGATTTAAGGAGGCTGCCCTGCAAGTACAGGATTTGGAGGAAAATGTGCATGTCCACTTGCTGTCGGCCAGACTCAGCGGATCATCGTGGCTAGCAAAATCTATTTATTAGGACCTGGTGAAAACACTACTGGCATTCAAGGTTCGATCGAAGAAATACTTGGAGTTGGAGCAGATGGAGATTGCTAATACTGCTTCCAAAAGGAAAGGTTCACCTTCGAAGCATCGCCAACACCCCGGGAATGCGCAGCCCAACTGAAATAACGATGTCAGTCCTAGATCGGGGTGGTACGACACCAAATATGATAGATATACCCCGCTGAACACTTCCCGAGCACAAGTATGGAGAGAGTTAGCTCTGACGGAGATGAAGAAAGTATATCGACCTTGGCCTATATTTAAAAAGGTTGGTCTTAACTGTACTCGTTTCTGCGAGTTTCAAAATGGGTCGGGTCATACTACTGGCCAATGCTGGGATTTGCGAGACGCTATAGAAAAGTTCATCCCGGAAGGCAAGTTACGGCGGTACGTAATCAAAACCCAAGGGTAGCAAGGAAAATGCAAAGGCAACCCAAATGATGATCAAAAGGTTCGAGATGAAAAAAGAAAGAAGCGGGAGGATGAGGAGTTCCCAGAACCAGAATTTGAATGCAATGTCATTTCTGGAGCTATGGGAGGAGGAGGTGATACGGCCAATCAACGCCGGAAATACCTCAGAGAAGTCCTTGCTATGAGGGAACGACCCAGGTTCAAAGGCCCTAATGACAAAGCCGAGCTCCCCCTGCTCTATTTTACTAAGGAGGATATGGAGGACGTGATTCCTGGGCATGAGGACGGCCTAGTCTTAACTGGGACAATAGCCAATTGCCGAGTCAGAAAAATGTTCGTGGATAACGGCAGTTCTATGGACATCATATCTTGGGCTGCCTTCAAAAAGATGAATTTGGATGAAGAAGATCTAAAACCGTGTCAAACGGTGTTATCGAGTTTCAACGGCGAAAATGCAACGCTCAAAGGCTCCATTGAGCTACGGCTTACGCTGGGAACAAAGGAAGCTTTCAAATCGGAGAGGGTGAAATTTGTCGTGGCCGAGTTCCCATCTCCGTATAATGTGATTCTCGGAAGACCGACGCTTCATAAGTGGGATATTTTGATGTCCACCAAACACCAGAAAATGAAGCTGATAGGGAGCAATTGTAAGGTAATGACCATTTGTGGGGATCAGAAGGAATCTCGCCAATGCTACTTCAATGCTGTAAGAGGATACGAAGTCGGCCCCTCATCATCCCAGCCGTGTCAAGAGGGCAGAGAAGAGCCCGAGCGGAGGACGGATAGAAAGCGGCAGGTGGAGCTCGACGTCAGAGAAGATGTGGAAGAATGGAGACCCGAACCAGCAGACGAGCTCATGGAAGTCCAGATAGGTTCTGAAGCTGCCCAAGTCACCAAGGTCGGGAAGATAACTGACCTGGTTGCACGAGCGGAGCTAACGAAATGTCTCAGAGATAACCGCGACGTTCTCACCTGGATAGCCTCAGAAATCCCGGGGATAAGACCAACTTTCTGTTGCCATAAGTTGTCCATGTATCACGGTGCGAAACCAGTGGCCCAGAAAAAGAGAAATCTCGGACCTGAACGAAAGCAAGCACTGGAGAAGCATATCCAGGAGTTGTTGGAGGCCGGCTTCATACGAGAAATCCAATACACCACGTGGCTATCCAATGTGGTGATGGTCAAGAAACCCAGTGGCAAATGGCGGGTATGCGTTGACTACACTGATGTCAACAAGGTCTGTCCCAAAGATTCATATCCAATCAGTTGGTCGACAATTCTTCCGGGTTCAAGCTATTGTCATTCATGGATGCCTATTTCGGATATAATCAGATTCCTATGTATCCAGAAGATCGAGAAAAAATGGCATTCAGAGGAGGAGAAGCAAATTATTGCTACAACGTGATGCCTTTCGGCTTGAAAAATGCTGGGGCCACCTATCAGTGCATGATGAATAAGGTTTTTGCCCAACAGCTCGGCCGAAATATACGACATGATTGTTAAAATAGATTCAAGCGGGAGTCACGTCCGAGACCTGGAGGAAACTTTCCGTAGACTGAGAGAAAATAACATCCGATTGAACCCGCTCAAGTGCGCGTTTGGAGTAACCGCGGAAAAATTCTTGGGGTTCATGCTAACCCATAGGGGGATCGAGGTTAACCCAGACAAGTGCGCGGAAGTCTTGAACATGCAATTCCCGGCCACCAAAAGGGAAGTACAACAACTAACTGGTAGATTGGCCACGTTGACATGGTTCCTCCCCAAGTCAGTGGAAAAGGCTCTTCCATTCTTCAGGCTACTGAAAAAGGAAGCCAATGTCGGTTGGAGCGTGGAAAATGAGACCGCCTTCCAGGAAATCAATAAATGCCTCGCCTCCCCTCCAATATTACCCAAGTCAGAGCCCAGCGAGACACTGATATTGTACCTATCAGTTGGCGAGGAGGTGGTAAGCGCTGTACTGGTTAGAGAAACCGGCAAGATCCAACTGCCCGTGTATTTCGTAAGCCGGGCCCTGAAATGTTCGGAGTTGAGATATCAAAAGCTAGAAAAATTGGCATTTGCACTCCTGGTGGCTGCTAAAAGACTACGTCCATACTTCTAGGGTCACACCATAGTACGCACCAACCAACCAATTCGGAAAATCTTGCACAAGCCGGATTTGGCAGGGAGAATGATGAACTGGGCAATCCAGCTATCTGAGTTCGATTTAAAATATGAAGCCCGACATGCGATCAAATCCCAGGCCTTGGCTGACTTCCTGGTTGAGCTCACTCCATCATCGTCGGCAAACGAGGAAGCCTGGACGCTTTACATGGACGGTCGTCCAATGCAAAGGGAAGCGAAGTTAGGATCATAATAGAGAGCCCCCAGGGAATATCCGTTGAGCAATCTCTGCGGCTCAACTTCTCAACGTCAAATAATCAGGCTGAATACGAAGCCTTAATAGCCGGATTGGCTTCAGCTAGAGAACAAGGAGCTTAGAAGCTGAAAGTTTTTACATATTCCCAACTCATCGTAGCCCAGATTGAGGGAAAATACCAGGCTAAAGGACCTTTATTGATCAAATACCTGGCTAGGGTCAGGGAGATAATTGGAGGCAGCCTATAGTTAAATACTTGGAGCAAAGAGTAATCCCGGATGACGACGCAGAAGCTAGGAAGTTGATCCGAGATGTCGCCCTGTATACCACACAGGAAGGTGAGCTATATCGCAAAGGCCCACACACCCCTATGTTACTTTGCGCAGGGCCCAACCAGAATGAATACATACTGCCCGAGATACATGAGGGCATCAACGGCCAGCACATGGGAGCTAAAGCTTTGGCAATAAAAGCTATTCGGGCAGGTTATTTTTGGTCGACTATGAAGGTAGACGCCCAGGATCACGTGAAGAAATATGCGAGCTGCAGAGGCATGCCAGAGCAATATGGTCCTCCCCATCCGAGCTAACAGCTATAATATCCCCTTGGCCCTTTTACAAATGGGGAATGGACCTTTTGGGACCCTTTAAGGCGACAGAGGGACAGCTGAAGTGGCTCATTGTAGCTGTTGATTACTTCACTAAGTGGATAGAAGCAGAACCGTTAGCTACCATTACCTCGGCTCGGGTCCAGAAGTTCTTTGAAAGAAACATCATTTCCAGATTCGGGATCCCGGCAGAGATCGTCACGGATAACGGAACTCAATTCACCGATAAAAAATTCAGAGAGATGATGTCTGGCTTCCAAATTAAACGTCATTTCTCTTCCGTGGAGCATCCGCAATCCAACGGACAGGCCGAGGCTGCAAATAAGGTCATTTTGGAGGGCCTCAGGAAACGACTACACGACACTGGGAATAACTTGGTAGAGTAGTTGTACTACGTCTTGTGGGCACATAGGACCACAACTCAGTCATCCACTCAAGAAACCCCTTTCAGAATGACCTATGGATGTGAGGCCATGATACCGGTAGAGGTCGGACAACCCTCTTGGAGAAGAAAGATTATACTCAAAGAAGGAGAGGACGTAAGTAATGAGGCGCTGGTCAACGAACTTGAATTAATAGATGAAACCCGAGCCAAAGCGCACATCCGAGATATTGCCGCAAAACAGCTTGTGGCCAGAAGATTCAACAAGAAAGTCAGACTGAGAACCTTCGAGGAATGTGACTTAGTTTTACGAAGGGCCGACATTGGGAACAAAAACGCTCGGGATGGGAAGCTGGCAGCCAACTAGGAAGGGCCATACCAAGTTACACAAAACCTCGGCCAAGGGGCATACATATTGGAAACGCTGGATAAAAAGGTAGTCAAGCGTACGTGGAATGCCGACAAACTGAAGACATATCATAGTTAGTTATGAATATGCGTAGAAGACAGTTTTTTGTGTTATTATCTATGTGTTTCCCGTTAATTGAGAGGGGTGGGGTCTGAACATTTCGACACCCTCACTTCATATAATCTCTTTCATCGGGATCATGGATACAAATAAATACGATATTCATGAATAAACAAGTCATGAATTGACATATTCCTTTGGAACGATATTTTTTATACATGTTATATATATCATCCCACGCGAATCCGAGGTGTTTCCAAACCCTAATCAGGTTGGCATGGTCCCCAGCGGCCGTGATACACTAACGATAACTTGGGATAAAAATCGAGAACCGAAAACCATCGCGTAATTCGGACAATATTATACTTGGTCATTGGAGCCAAATGAATATTTAATGCGCATACAAACAGTTCTAAAAAAAACACTATTATAAAAATCAATTGTACTTCAATTATTCAATAGAAAATTGTTCAAGGATTAGAAAAAAGTAGAAAAGTACAAAATAAACCGGCATCCTGGTCCTTCAAACACCGCCAGCAGGAGTCGAGGTCTCTTCAGCACTAGCCTCGGGCACGTCCCCAGCCTCAATGACAGAATCATCTTGCTCGAAGTAGGGAACAACTGCACCATCACGAATGAATGATTGAAAGTGCAACCCTTCAGTATTCAGAGTGATTCCGGCATTGAGGCACCGGACCTGTGCCAAGGCATTGTTGAAAGAATCTTCAGCTACCGACAACATCGTCTCCTGCAGCTTGGCCGCCTCCTTCTCCGCGTCCAAAAATTTGGACTCAGCTCTCTTGGCCTCTGCTTGAGCCCCCTCAAATAAGGTTTTGACCTCGTTTAGATTTTCAGTCATGAGGGCGGCCTTGGCAAAGGCCTGCTGAGTTTCATTTTGGACATCCTGAAGACCGCGCTCAAACTCCTCTCGGGCAAGCCGCAACTCTTCCTCGACCTTCTGGGTCTTACCCTGGGCAGCAGCCAACTCCTCTTGACTCCTGGTGTATCTAGCCTTTAAAGTGACTAGACTATCAACAAGAGAAGCAGCCTGGTAAGCATGGAGTTGCATTTGATGGAGCTGCACGATGGTCTTGTCAGAAAGTGGGGTTGAGTCAGAAAAATGCTTGGGAGCCCGGACAAAAGGGAAAAGGTCTTCAGTCCCCTTTTCCCATAGATGCCCGGGCGCCAGCTTCAGTTCAGGGAGCGCGGTCGTCGAAGGCTCTGTGGCCAGAGGATCAGTAGCCGGGGCAATAGGAGAGGAAGAGTCATCAGCGGCGGGGACAGAAGGAGCTCAGATGGGGACAGTCGGGGCCGTCGATACAACGACTGTTCCCGGGACTGATTTCGCCACCTTTCTCCTTTTGAGCTTAGAGAAGAAGGGAGGGGCATCGTTGGCATCGGAAGTCGGCTTAGACGCGCCGGAAGTTTGGCGGGACCGATGTCTCAAGTCGCCGGTCTGATCTTCCATCTCAATAGCTGCAAAACAGAACAAAATGTTAGCACAAGAAACAAAAAGTGATACAACATATTTCAAATTTCGGACTAACAGTGATGGGGAGCAGGAGGGATGTCGCAAAGACCCTGGCCCTCTCGAAAGGCATCGATCTGGATCACCGAATAAGCATCCGCATCCGACAACCCCGTCTCGTCACGATGGTAGAAGATGGGAAGGAATTCATGGTGGGCACGGGTCCAATAAAGTGGGAACTTTCACTTTGCCCCGGCAGACTCCGACCCTTGGAGGAAGAAAGGTTGTTGGCCAGGTTTGGCACAAACTCGGAAATAGTTGTTTTTAAACTTCTTAAAAGACTTGGTAAAGAGGGGAAAAAGCTTACGCTTGGGACGACTCCTCAAGGAAGTCCATCCTTTCCGATTGGAAGGTTCTCGGCCGGTGCGACCAGTATGAGCAGAAAAATAATACATAAAGAGGGGACCGTGCAGGGGATTCCCAGATTTATACACAAGTCCTCAAAAGACTTTACAAAAGCCCAACCGTTTGGGTGAAGTTGGGAAGGGGCTAAAGACAGATGCTTTATGATCATCATCTCGAACTCGGAAAGGGGAAAGTGGACACCCAAGCGGGTGACCACGTCGGTACAGAAAAAGAAAAAATTGGATTCGCCTTGTTCAGCACATGAACAGATTGGCTCATTGGGGCCGGGGTGGCGAATCGAGAACCCTTCCTGGTTCCCGATAGGGAGAGCGGCGACACTCTTCGAACTCATAACGGATGAGGTGTTAAGAACCTCGTAAGTGACCCAGGAAACTTAGCTATTAATGTTGGAGAAGGGTTGTCGGTGTGGGAACCGGTTGACCGGGACTCTTCAACTATTTCCACTGATGGGACATCCACAATGATCTACGGCAAAATATAGAAAAAATAATCAGTAAAAATACCTGGAAAAACGACGGCAAGGCTTGAAGTATCAGCCGACGCTGGGTAATCAATACGCCCAGGCGGCACCTCGGTCCCAGGTGTCTGCTCAGGGAACGAGATCGATGTCCCGGTCCTCGCGGGCATAGGTGGGGTGATGACTACAGGGTTGTGCCGACACGCATCTAATACGTCATCGGCCTGCTTGTTGAAACCCGAGCTAGCCAGGTATAGAAACCTATAATATTGTTGCTAAAGGGTTTTTGGAAGGTTTGGAACTTCCAGAAGGGGTGCGTAATAGATGTTTGGCTTTTTCTTCCTCTGAAAGAGGTAGACCAAAAAACCAAAAGGCTGAATGAGGGGGAACTGTCCTACGAATGTGCGCTTCTTCCTTAGGAGTGAATCCCATTTGCAAAAGGTTGGAGGGGATTCGAAGCACAGGAGGAAAAGAGTAGGGGATAAAGGTAGACTCTGAAGAAACAGAAAAAGAAAGGCGAAACCCAGAGGTTGGGCTAAGAAGAGAGAAGTGTAGAAAAATCGAAATAAAACAAGCACAATGATGAAAAATGGAAATGCGAAAATCACAAGTAGGAAAGAAAGGTAAGGTACCTAGAGTAGAAGGATTCTGGAAAGGGAAGGCTGAAGCACCAAAGATGAAGATGAAGAATAAAGGATTGGTGTGAGGGCAGATAGAGGAAGGGAAATGATCTATGGATTTTGAAAGTAGTGGAAGAAATGACAAGGTAAGGCCTATAAAGATAAAAAGTAACTGTCGAAGCCCATAATATTGAAAAGAGTAACCGTTGAAATACGAATCGATGAGAACAAGTAACTGACAGATGTGACTCACTAGAGGGGCAAAAGTGACTAGCTCACCAAAAAGCAGGTGCAAAATGGAAATTGGTTTAGGATAGTCATGATTGAAACGTGCAAAGAAATGACAAAGCATTAAATGTCTGGGAGGCGCATCGCTTCGTATGTCTGAATGGTAATGAGGACGCTTCATTGTCTTGAAGTCAGAGATCAGGAAAAGAGATCGGCTATTTCGGAGAAAATGCGTGGTCACGGCATAAAAGCTCCACTGAGGTAGCAATCGAAGACCGAGAAAGGTATCGAGCTCGGAAATTTGGTAACCCGGCCGACAAGGCCGAGATAATCATCCCAATCATAACCCAACATCATCTCGGTATAAAATCAACCCGGTCATCCAGATTACTCGATAACCGGGCTGAGGGGCAACTGTTACGGATGTTCACAATGGGCCAAATCCTAAGAGGCCCAACAAGACCAGTGCACCGTGATTTCCGACAAACTTCAGGGGAATCATCTTCTAAATAATCACCCGAATCAAGAGAAATAATGGACAATATTTGCATGGTAAATAAGGAAGATATCTGCTCATCTTATTGAAGGTTGCGACCAAGAATTGGAAGAAGTTTCCCCATTTTGCACAGGTTAGTGAGAATAAATAGAGGTATCACCAAGAGGCAAGGCACACACATTCTGACTCTCTCTTTTCCATTCACACAGCACACACTGCACGCCACTCGTGTTGTGTATCCCTGTAATGATCTTTTTCTTCCCTGAGGTGCTTCAACATCATAAGCATCTTGAGAGAGAGAGAGAGAGAGAGAGAATTTGATCCTATATCAAGCATCTGGCATTGTTGCTGGACATCTGTTCTTGAAGGACAGAACAGGATGGGTTTGAGACAACTTGAAAATTATATTATTTTGATAATCAATTATAATTAGAATTAATTTTTGTTTGGGCAAGTTTGCTAAAAAGTGATTTAATTTGAAGATGATTAAATTTGTTTGGATGTAACAAAAAAATCAATTTTGACATAATAAAAGAGTATACAAACAATTGGAAGAAAAAATAAATAAACTGTTAAAAATAATCTTAATTAAGTTACAAATTTTCAGATTCATACAAATAATTTATTTCTCCAGAATTTTTTTTATTTATTAAATTTCAGCTGATGTCCAAAACATCAAACTTATCTTCCTCTAATAAAGACAGATTAAATTGGGGACTAAAAGTTAAAGACCTACATTATATTATTTACACTAGTCTCTCCTGCAAATATCTAAACTCAAAATAAATGAGAAAAAATAAAATTAATAATTCTGTAAATAAAAAAATGAACAATGTGCATCACGTATTAACCTAGTTTTGTTCAAATAAAATATGAATATTAGTTTATTGTAACATAAAAGATTATTTTAATGAATTTAATTTATATACACGATCAATAATGAATCTACGTACATGATGGGTTTTGGGGGCAATTACTCCCACTAGTTTTAAATTTTTTTCTAAATGTAATATACATGTGTACTTATAAATTGTATCTGTTAATTTATTTGTACGAATACTATCCTCCCAATATAAATTTTTTGGATCTGTCACTCACTACATTTTCAACATAAAACCTTCTTAATACAAATGTATAGAAAGCCTTAATTATTTTAATTTAACACAACGTTCTATTTATTAATATAATGTAGTAATAGAATAAATTTCTATTAGATATGTATATAAAAATGCTTGTTAAACTCTATTTCATCAGAGATGAAGAAAAATCTTCCAGCCATGCTCTAACTGATATGATACCCCATGCTGGCGGTTAATTAATGCGTGGTACCAAAATTGCTTTATCTTGACAAATGGTATTGTTGGAACGAATGGAACAGCCGGTCCCTGTTTTGAAGATTATAAAAAAAGCCTAAGTGCAATACTCTAATTAACACGCCATGCACAATCATAGGCATTTATAGATAATAAAATAATTTTAAAAAATAACTTGACAAATGGTTTTATCACAAGCTTTGTTAATTAATTTTGCTTCTAATTACTAAATGTGTTTGTATATTTATTAATATGGTTGATGCATTTATAGCAATAGTAATTATGGCAATAGTGTAACATCCTCGGTATTCACAGTTATAAATAAATTTATGGAAATGTGATGATACTTGGATACAAACATGTTTAAAGAAAAATGACTATATCACTCTTTCCTTGAAGTTGAAATTACAAGAATACCCTTAAGGTAAAAATTACAAAAATACCCTTGGATATTTTGGAAATGACAATAATACCCCTAAGATGAATGACAAAATTACCAAAATGCTCTTAGGCCATAAATGCCCAAATATCTTTAGACATTTTGTGAAAACTTGATGAAATTATAGAGTACTCTTGGCTGACAGAGTATCAAAATATTTCGTGACAGAAAACTCTAGAATAGAATTTCTATAAATTTTATAAGATAACAACATTGAGACTTTATTCAAGAGAATTCAAACATCAGAAAAATATGGTAAAATGATAAATAGAATCTATGGAATTTTCTCTTAATTATAGGATGTATAGACCTATTTAATAAAATAGTTTAGTAATTTTGATGGTCAAAAGTGGTATGAACCAATCAGAATTAAGATAAAGAGCAGTCTTGTATATAAGGTTTATATATAGCACTCTGTATAGACTGCTTGTGATTAATTTAAACTGTCATAGAGATCAATTTCTAGGAATCTCTAGAGTTCTATTATTCAATATTACTTTTAGGTAGAAGAGTTCAAATCAAACTTAACTTCCTACTAGAAAATACCATGTGTGAAGCCATATTTGAAACTAGGTTTTTCTTCATCATCAAAAATGACACATCTAGCATGAAAAGAAGAAAAATTTGTCTTCCTCCCCTTTATCTTGATGAATCACGTGAAGCATAGTGTAGAAGGGAGGAGAAGTTTCTTGAATAGCCACTTGGAAAGACAAGCCATAGGATGAATACAAGTGGAAGGACACTTGTATGGCACATGATGAACTTAGAAGATTTTTTCTTATAAAGTAAGGAAGTCATCATG
>PYAF01001932.1:58052-71102 GCA_007407185.1 Glycine tomentella
GTTATCATTTAGGCTTGAATTTCATGTTATTTCAAGGATATTCTTTGATGAGAATATGTTGATTTAAGCCATAGGATAGGTGATGATTTATAAGCATAAATATTAGTGATGTATGGAAGCCCATTTGATGATCTTTTGAAGGTGATTTTGATGATATTAGGGCTGTTTGTTTATATTTTTATGGAAATGTTTTGAATTACTTTTTAGAAGTAGAGGATGAATGGTATGTAGATAAATGGTTCAAATCCTAGAATGATTCAATTTTGAGGATTAAGTAGTGAGGTGGTAGGTGAAAAGAGAGTAAAGATGCATACTAGGATGAAATCTTTTATTGTGAAAATTTAAAGAGATTAGAAATTATTTGAAAGATATATTGTGGATTATTAGTTAGATTTCTAACATAATTTTTCTGTAGTTGAGGATATTCTCTAATCATGCCTAAGTTGGTAATGATCTTAATTGATTAAGGTATGGTGGTTTAACCATACTTATGGTACGTATGATGGTATGATGAAAATATTTTCCATAAGGGATATGTATTTTGCTTATGGATTTTATTATAAAATGATATTGATATGATGATAGGTTGATTCATGTTTCCAAGTCTAGTACGAGATTTTGTGAAACAGAATCTGATACTACATACAGTACATATGTAGTACCCAGGTGCAGATACATGGTAAAAATTCATGCATGTTTGCGTAAGACGATTGCAGCGTCTACATCCAGTACGAGGTGTAGCTACATACAGTCCAATTTCATGAAACCAGTGATCAAGTAGAATCAAGCATTAAGAACATAATGAAATCACCAATAATTAGTAGAAAAGATTCATGCATATAACAAATATAAAAGAGATACATAAGGGTACGAAGATTACAACCAATCTTTAGGAGATATTAGCCGATCATTGTGGAGAGTACAAGATCAATTGAAGACATGATGAAGGAAGCGATCACTGATCCTTTCCGGCAGAGTCTCTACACCAATTTCTCTCTTCTCTCACCTCTCTCTAAGGCTCCTTGCTTGCTGATTTCGTTCATGGCTTCTTCTTCATTTTGCATGGCTATTTATAGAAGAAGGTGAGCTGCTCAGGCCCACTAGCCTAGGCGAGTTTTTAACACAAGATTCACTTGCCTGGGCGAGTTTAAACTTAATGGTCAGGAAACCAATTCACCCAGGCGAATTATATGTGCATGAATAACTAGCCCAGGCAAGTTAAAGACTTAATGCTGAAGAAAGATGTTGGATTTTGTTTCCAGAAAATTCCTCTTCTGACCTTTTTGCCCTTTTTGCTTGTCTTGATTGCTTTAGATGCCCCAGATACACTTAATACCTATCAAAACATCAAATTTGAGTGATAACTATTTATATCTGTACAAAATACAAAACAACTAGGATTAGGGCAAGTTTATAAGATAATTTACTGTGCCAACATTATAATCTTGGAAATAATTAAAATATGGCACTTATGAGTTACCAAGAGCTGGTCTTGGGTTTCGTAAAGTGCCAAGAGGTGTTCTCAGGCTTTGTAAGGTACAAAGGGTAGACCTTGGGTTTTATATGCCAAGAAATGTTCTTGGGCTTTGTAAGACACCAAGGGTCTACATTGGGTTTTTGTTGAAGGTCCACCCAGGGAAGTCCTAGGGTTTACGCACATGTAACCGACCAAGGGGCTGCCTTGGATTTTGCTGGAGGTCCACCTAGGGAAGCCCTAGGGTTTTGCAGACCTTTGGAGAGTACCAGGGACTGGCCCTGGGTTTTGTCAAGGTTCACCAGGTTAATGGATTTTAAGAACCTGTAATCAACCAAGGGGCTGCCTTGGATTTTGCTGGAGGTCCACCTAGGGAAGCCCTAGGGTTTTGCAGATCTTTGGAAAGTACGAAGGATTGGCCCTGGGTTTTGTCAAGGTTCACAAGGTAAATGGATTTTAAGAACCTGTAATCGACCAAGGGGATGCATTAGATTTTGCTGGAGGTCCACCTAGGGAAGCCTTAGGGTTTTGCAGACATTTGGAGAGTACTAGGGTCTGGCCCTGGGTTTTGTCAAAGTTCACCAAGTTATTGGATTTTAAGAACCTGTAATCGACCAAGGGGCTGCCTTGGATTTTGCTGGAGGTCCACCTAGGGAAGCCCTAGGGTTTTGCAGACCTTTGGAGAGTACAAGAATGCGTCCGCCCTTGATTTAGTAAGGCTTACCAAGAGTAGACGTTGGCAAGTAGTACCAGGACATGACCCTGGGGTTTTTTCAATGCTGGACCTAGGATAGTATTCAGGCGATAGTTCTTGAATTTAGTTATGTTCCTGCAAGGTTGACATAAGTACATGTAAAAAGAAAAGAGGAATACACTTTATTAATGTTGCAATCAATGTACATATTCCCTTTGTTCCTCGAATGGGCCTCATTAAAACCTTTCAAGTGAAAACCCAGTGCGGAAAAAGACTTGAGTATGAAAAAGAGTACACCACTCGACCTTTCATTCTTAAGCTGTAGTAGAACTTCAAGTGGGTAGCATTCCAAGTTCTTGGAATGTCTTTACCACTTAGTTCCTGTACTTTGTAGGCGCCATTGTCCAGGTTGGTAATAATCCTGAACGGGCCTTCTCAGTTAGGTCCAAGCTTGCTTGCACGGGGATCTTTTCTGGCTTCACCTCGGACACGCCAGACTAAGTCGCCTGGCTGGAAAGTTCGAGGTTGCACCTTGGAATTATATTTTCTTGTCATGCAGAGCTTAGCAACTTTTTTGATTCTGGCCATGTCTTGAATTTCTTCAGCAGATTCTAGCTCAACCCTCATGTTCTCCTCATTGTACTATTCTTATAAGAGCATTCTTCTTCTTGATGGTTCCCCTAGCTTGACGGATCATGGCGTCATTTCTATATGTGAGGTGGAAAGGAGTTTCCTTTGTAGTACTTTGAGGTGAAGAGTGGTAAGCCTAGAGTATGCTGGGGAGCTCTTCCTTCCAGAGACCTTTAGATTTGTCTAATATGGTGCGAAGGGCTCGGAGGATGACTCTGTTACTTCCACCTGACTATTAGTTTGGGGATGTTCAACAGAGGTGACCAGGTGTTTGATACCCAGTCGTGTAAGGAAATTTTCATAGGTCTGTGCCTTAAACTGCGTAACATTGTCAGTAATGATAACGAAGGGTAGACCATATCGACATATGAGATGTTTCCAAGTGAAGGTTTCTACTTCACTGGTTGTTATCTCTCGCAGATGCTTTGCTTCAATCCACTTGGTGAAATAGTTGATGACCACTAGTAGAAACTTGACCATTCCATGAGCTCTTGGTAGGGGTTCCAAGATGTCCATTCTCCACATGGCAAAGGGCCATGGGGAGGTCAGCGTGTGAATATTGTCAGGGGGAGTTCGGGGAATGTTCGCAAACTCTTGACATTTTGTAAACTTCCGAGTGAAGTCGAAAGCGTCGATTCTGAGTGTTGGCTAGTAGTATCCAGCTCTTACTACCTCAGTGGCAAGGGAGTGCCCCCTTGTATGGAGGTGATTACCAATGTTGTATCACTTCAAAATAAATAAACTACGCTAATTCTGTAGCATAAGATTAACCTAGGTCAACTCAAAGACACGATCAATTTGGTTTCAACTTCAATTCACTAATAAACAATAGGGGGTTTTTATCGAACAATTTTCATGTGATGAATAAAAATTGTAGAAAATGTATAAACTGACAGAATGGATAAGAGGTATTATAAAATAGATTAAAGAACATCAATCCAATTCACCAAACCAAGTAATGCGAATTATCATAGTTCTTAGATAATGATCTTGTTATGAAAGTTCATTTAATTTCATTAGAAGCAGTTCAATCAAATTAACTCCTAAATTAATTGAAACCACAAACCTAATTGAAATATCATCCAAATAATCTGTGATTAAAATTTGAAATTAGGAAATGAATCCATAACCTAATCTATTTTCAATCATAAACAGATTCATAATCATGAAAACTGAATAGAGGATTGAAGAAGAAAATGAACATTCACACAAAAATTAAAATACCAAACTAGAACTCAAATTCTCCTTGCTTGGACTGGATCACTGGATTAATTGATTGTTTAGCCTTCCGTGATCATCATTGTAACGACCTAGATTTTATGATGATTTCTATCAATATTATTATTACTTACTTTTATTAGGGTTAAATTGTTAAGAAGCGTATATTAGTGAAAATTTTAAAACATAAAACTTACAAAAAAAAAAATTGAGACTAATATATCATACATAGCCACAGTCCTTATTACAAAAGTCAATATTTTACAGATACAATAATTTCCATACTCCAGCCTAATACATATCTTCCTTCTTACACCACCACTAATCCAAAGATTCATGGAAATTAACCATTGTTGCCATCTAAAAAAAAGTGAAACAAATCTAGTGAGAAATGATAATTTCTCAGTAGTCAAAGCTAAACCACTGAACACATTAATATGTTAGTAAGTCATCAATATATTCAAACAAAATCCATAAAATTATGCAAACTATATGAATGCATGAAATGAACTATCCCAGGGTGCACATGGCCACTACATATCGTATTGTATGTAGCTACACCTCGTACTGGGTGTAGACGCTACGATCGTCTTACGCAAACTTGCATGATTTATGCCATATACGTGCACCTGGTTACTACATATCGTATGTATGTAGTATTTGATTATGTTTCACAAAATCTCGTACTAGACTTGGAAACACGAATCACCCTATCATCACATCAATATCCATCCATAACAAAAATCCATAAGTAAAATACATATCACCTTATAGAAAAATATTTTTATCATAACATCATACGTATCCAAAAGTATGGTTTAAATAATCATACCTTATTCAAGTAAAAATCATACCAACTTAGGCATGATAATTGAATATTCTCAAGCTACAGAAAAATCATGTTAGTAATCTAACTAATAAGCCACAATATGTCTTTCAAATAATTTCTAAATCCTTTAAATCTTCACAAGAAAAGATTAAAACCTGGCATGCGTCTTAGTCTCCTTTCACCTACCACCTTACTACTTCATCCTCAAATTTAATCACTCAATATTTGAACCATTTAACTACATACCATTCAACCTCTACTTCTAAAAATTAATTCAAAACAGTACCATAATAAAACTATGAACAAACGGCCAAAATATCATCAAAATCACTTCTAAGATCATCAAATGCGCTTTCATACATCATTAATATTTATGTGTATAGGTCATCACCTATCTTATGGCTTAAATCAACATATTCTCATCAAAGAATATCATTGAAATAACATGAAATTCAAGCCTAAATGATAGCCATAAATCTACCTAATAAAGCATATGAATTAATCCAAACCATTGATTAACTAGATATTTAAGCTTAGCCTACCTCAAGTGAGTTTGAGTCTGGAAAATGGAATGGATAAATGGCTTTCTTCCTTGGGAGAATCCTCTAAGAGATGAAGCCTTGATATCCTTCTACTAAGATTGTCAAACTCTTCTTAAGGTTGTTAGCTTTACACGAAATTTCTTCAAGATGGTGGGTTTTCTTTTCTTACTTGATTCAAGCTTTAAAAGGGAAAGATGAAATGAAATGAAGGTGGTGTGAGGGGGAGAGATTCACATGAATGAGGTATAGGAAGTGCCTTGAGAATGGCTTGCACTTAAGGTCCCCCCCTCCCTTTATATAGTGTTTAGAAAATAATTTAATATTCAAGGTCATTTTTGCCCTTCCTAATTTAATTACCTTCATTTAGTTCCATCCTAACTTAATTTCGTTCATTTAGTCCTATTCTAACTTAATTATTTCTTATTCCATTAGATTCTAACTAAGTTCATTATGATTCTTTTACTTTATTAAGAAAAATCTTCAAGATTCATTATGTTGCTTACAAGTGTCATTACACTTGTCTTCATCATAAGCCTCCCTTTCCAAGTGTCCTTACTTGGCATTTCTTGAAGTTTCTCCTACCAATTGTCCACTTTCATGAAGATTCTCCCATCTTCTACATGGTTCACGTGAAGACTAGATAAATGGAGAGAGATCTTTGCTTCATTTTCATGTTACTTGTATCCATGCCGTATAAGTATCCTACCACTTGTATTCATCATTGAGCTTGCCTTTACAAGTGGTTTTCATGAAACTTCTCCTCCTTTCCACACCATTCCACGTGATCTTCAAGCTTAAGGGGAAAGGAAGACAATTTTTGCTTCTTTGAATGCTACATGTGTCATTTTTGATGATGAATAAAAATCTAATTCCAATTATGATTTTCCATATGGCATTTTCTTGTAGAAAGTCAAGTTTGATTTGAATTCTCCTATCTAAAGATAATATTAAATGATAGAATTCTAGGGATTCCCAGAAATTGATTTTAATGACAATTTAAATTACTCACAAGCTATCTATACAAAGTATTGCATAAACCATACATACTAGACTGCTTTTATCTAAATTTTGATTGGTCCATACTACTTCTGACCATCAAAATTACTAACTATTTTATTAAATAGGTCTATACATCCTACAATTAAAAGAAAATCCCATAGATTTTATTTATCATTTTTCCATATTTTTCTGATGCTTGAATTCTCATGAATAAAGTTTCAAAGTCATCACCGTATAAAATTCATAAAAATTATATTTTGAGGCTTTTTGTCACAAAATATTTTGATACTTAGTCAGCTAAGTGTATTCTATAATTTTATCTAGTTTCTACAAAATTTCTAAAGATATTTGGGCATTTCTAGCCTAAGAGCATTTTGGTAATTTTGCCATTCATCTTAGGGGTATTTTTGTCATTTTCAAAATGTCCAAGGGTATTTTTTTTAATTTCTACTTTAACAAAAAATATCCAAGTATTATCACACTTCCACAATTCAAGATATAATTTTGAGGATGTTACAATCATCAATGGAAGACCCAAAATTAGTGCAAGAAAATGGAAGAACAGAAATGAAAATAAAGAAGAAAATGAAGAACAGTGAAGAACAATGAGAGAAAAAGTTTTAATTATGAAACTTCTAAAGAAAATACAAATTTTGTTTTTGCTAAAATGTAATGTGTTTTTTCACTAACTAATTGCACTAGCATATAGTGAATGAGCTAGTAGGAAAGGATGGGCCATGATTAGGCCCACATAATCTAATTAATTATGCTAATTACACCAATAAAAATGCAACTCGAAGCCCAACATTCAAGTGTAGAACTTCTGACTTTCAAGCCTAAAATGACCCTTAAAATGACAACATTGGCCTTGGCTTATCTCTGATAAAATTGTAGATCTTTTCCTTATCTTCCAGGGACTACTCATATGTGCCATTTGAATTTCTTTAGAGTTCTCTAGGTCTTACACAAAGAAGATAGGTCAAGTGAGCATAAAATATGAAAATAAGCAACAATTAGCAATTAAGCCCTCTTGTTTGCCTAAGACAAAAACTGAATTAGAATGAGAAAATAAAAGTCCAAGAGAAGTCAAATAAATTAAGAAGAATATAAAAATATTAACTAAAAATGCTCACACATTTTTAAAAAAACTTTTGCACTCCTGGGAAAAACTAAAAGAAAGACTAAAAGAAAAATTCAAACTAAAGTAAACCAAAAACTAAAAGAAAGGTATGAACAAGGCACACACATTTTTCAATGGATCCTAACAATGCACAAAAGTGAGAAAGATGAAAGATAGAAGAATGATATTAAGGTAACAAACAATCCATGAACACATGATTATAAAGTGCAAAGTGAAAAAGTAGTCAAGTTAAAATTAAGAATGCACCAAGGTGATAGAAATCTCTCAAAGAACAACACTCCACCTAATCTTATGTGTATGACTTATTAGATTTACAGGAAGCTGCAAGAAGATTAAAGGATGGCTTGGAGTTTTAACTTTTTACATGCCCAATCATTTTGATGACATTTGTAATTGTCTAAGTGACTCAAGTGTATTTCCTTGTGATCCTTCATTGCATTTGCATTCTCATCCTCATGCATACATGTCTTTAATTAGTAAACTAAAGTTGTTAAATGATTTTAAAAAGTCAAAGTTCTTATGGCTAAGTTTTTGGAAAAAGTAAAACTTACTGCTTTAATCAATTACACCGTATTTTAATCGATTAAATGTCTTTGTTCTAAACCTGGAAAAGCCTTGAAGAATAGTTTAATGGATTACAGGCTTCTTGTAATCGATTACATGGTGTAAAATGAAAATCATGCACTGCTGCTTTAATCGATTACCATGCATCGTAATTGATTACATAGGCTATTTTCATATTTTGAGCTTTGCTGGATTAATCGATTACCAGTATCATGTAATCGATTATTACTCATTGTTTCACATTCAATACAGTCTGCTTTAATCGATTACATCACGTATTAATCGATTAAATTGTTCATGAAAGATTTCCAGAAAGCTTAAGAAGAGATTAATCGATTAAATGATGTATTAATTGATTACATTTGTTAAATTAATCGATCACACTTTCGATTTAATCGATTACATCCTGTTAAAACTGTTTTTCTATAAAAAGCTTCTAGGTCTATTGTTTTAATATTTTTTAGAATTCATTTATGTGAAATACCCAATACTCCCAAAGCTTTAGAAGTTAAGAAAAATTTAATTATGAGTGGATAACATTCTACATCAAAACTTAAGATTCACTATTCATTGACGATGAAGTTTTGAACAAAGTTTTAACAAGAGTCTTCAAGAAAGTTGTTCTCTGCAATTCATTCATTCAAACTTTGTTTGATTGGTTACATTCATCTCATTCATATGCTAAGGATCATGAGGTGATATCTTTCTTGAACTCTAGACTGTGATAGTTTTTTGTTTGTTTAAAAGTTTGTGTATTTTCCTAAGAGCAAATACTTTCTTTAAAGCTGTTTCTGGAGCAGGGTTCTCTAGAGGGTAGAACAGAGTAGTGTTCTCTGGTTCTTGATCTTAAGAAACCTATAGGGTTTAGATTTTGATTGTTTGTCTGAGTTTGACAAGGGAGATCTGTTGTAATAGCTTGTAAAGAATTATATTTGTTTTAGTGAAATCTCTAACCAAGAGTTGGTAGGAAGTCACTGAATGCAATCTTTTTGAAAATTCTTACTTAGTTGATCTTTTAAAAAGACTCTATAGAGGAAAATGTAATTTGAATCAAATGCTTAGTGTTCAAAAGTATGCTGGAGATACTTCTGGTTTGGGTACAAACATGGATCAAAATCTTTTGGAAAAACAAAGTTTGTACCACCAAAATAGAAATACCAAAGAAGTTTTTCAAAAGACAAGTATCATCATTTGACTCACTTTAAAATACATCAAATTCTGTTACTTGCAATTATTGCATGAATAAAGGTCATACATCTATTAGATGCTATGCTAGGAGATACTATGTGCCTAATGGTGAATGCATTTGGGTGCCTAAGAGAAAAAGGATTTCAACTAACCCGTATGGGCCCAACTCACATTGGGTACCTTTCTTTGTCAATTAATCTGAATTTTGCAGGTGTGTCTAAGAGCAAAATCTATACTATGGTATCTTGATAGTGACTGCTTTAGGCATATGACAGGTGACATATCCATGCTTACATATGTCATATTAAAAGATGGAGGATTTGTCACTTATGGCGATAATAACAAAGGGAAGATAATTGGAGAAGGAAACAAAGGAGATAGCCTAAAGACTATGATCAGAAATGTCTTGTATATTGATGGCTTGAAACATAATCTTCTAAGCATAAGCCAACTATGCGACAAAGGGTTCAAAGTTTCCTTCAACAATAATTGCTGTTTGATTTGTGACAATCAAAGTGGTGAAGTTATCCATGTTGGCAAAAGAAAGGGTAACATTTATGTTTTATCCATTGATAATGCATTCATACATAATACTAGTTGCCTTATAAGTAAAATTGATGAAACTTGGTTATGGCATAGAAGAGCTAGTCATGTAAACATGCATTATATGAACAAGCTTGTAAGACAGGACTTGGTTATAGGATTGCTTAAGCTTAAGTTTGAAAAGGATAAAATATGTGAAGCTTGTCAAAGAGGTAAACAAACAAAGAATTATTTTCAAAGTAAAAATATTGTTTCTACTTCTAGACCTCTTGAGTTGCTTCATATGGATTTATTTGGTCCTTCTAGAACCATGAGCTTGGGGGGTAATTTCTATGGGCTTGTTATTATAGATGATTACTCAAGTATATATGGACTTTATTCATAAGATCCATGAGTGATGCATTCACAACATTTAGAAAATTCGCCAAGAGAATTCAAAATGAAAAAGCTTGCAATATTGTTTCAATTAGAAGTGATCATGGTGGAGAATTCCAAAATGAACATTTTGAAAAGTTTTGTGAAGAATTTGGAATTAATCACAATTTTTCAGCTCCAACAACACCCCAACAAAATGGTGTTGTGGAGAGGAAAAATAGATCACTTGAGGAAGGTGCAAGAACACTTCTAAATGAAACAAACTTGCCTAAGCACTTTTGGGCAGATGCTGTAAGTACGGTTTATTATACTTTGAATAGGATTCTCATAAGGCCCATTTTGAAGAAAACTCCTTATGAAATATACAAAAGAAGGAAACCAAACATCTCTCATTTTAGAGCTTTTCCCTGCAAGTGTTTTGTGTTAAATAATGGTAAAGATTCTCTTGGCAAATTTGATTCTAAAGCTGATGAAGCAATTTTTCTTGGTTACTCTTTACAAAGTAAAGCTTATAGGATCTTTAATAAAAGAACATTATGTGTTGAGGAATCTGTCCATGTTATATGTGATGAGACTAACCTTTCCACGGAGAATTTGGAGTGTGATGTTGATGCAGGACAAATTGAAGAATTTCTGCAACTTAATGACTTGAATGAAAAAGAAAAAGTTGAACCAAATGATGAGATGGAACAATCAACTCCTTTACAAAAGCACAAGGATTGGAGAACTACTAAAGATCTTTCCCTTGACAACATAATTGGGGAAGTATCCAAGGGAGTTTCTAATAGATCTTCTCTAAGAAATCTTTGTTGTACCATGGCTTTTATTTCACAAATTGAACCAAAAAGTGTTGATCAAGCTCTATTGGATGAACATTGATTAATAGCTATGCATGATGAATTGAATCAATTCAAAAGAAACCAAGTTTGAGAATTAGTTCCTAGACCATCTACTCATATTCCTATTGGCACAAGATGGGTTTTTTGAAACAAGCTGGATGAAAGTGGCATCATAATAAGAAACAAGGCTAGATTGGTTGCTAAAGGATACAACCAAGAGGAAGGCATTGATTATGATGAAACTTATGCTCTTATTGCTAGATCAGTAGCCATTAGATTAATACTTGCACATGCTTGTTTGATGAACTTTAAATTGTTTCAAATGGATGTTAAAAGTGCATTTTTGAATGGTTACATAGATGAAGAAATATATGTAGACCAGCCCCCTGGATTTATTGATTATAAGCATCCTAACCATGTTTTCAAATTAAGAAAAGCTTTATATGGTTTGAAACAAGCACCAAGGTCTTAGTATGAGAGATTGACCAAATTTCTGCTTGAACAATCTTTCGTAAGAGGACAGGTTGATAAAACTTTGTTCATCAAAAGAAGAGATAATGATATCTTGTTGGTTCATATTTATGTGGATGACATCATATTTGGTTCAACTAATCAATCCATGTGCAAAGAATTTTCTATCTCAATGCAGAGTGAATTTGAGATGTCAATGATGGGGGAGCTTACATTCTTTCTAGGATTACTAGTCAAGCAAATGAAGAATGGAACTTCCATTAGCCAAACCAAATATTGTCTGGAAATGATAAAGAAGTTTGAAATGGAAAGTTGCAAGGATGTTGCAACACCAATGGCAACATCTACCTATCTTAATTTAGATGACAAAGGAAAAAGTGTTGATGAGTCCAAATATAAGGGAATGATTGGTTTTTTGCTATATTTAACTGCAAATAGACCTAAAATTATGTTAAGTGTATGCTTGTGTGCTAGATATCAAGCAAATCCCAAAGAATCTCATCTAACAACGGTCAAAAGAATCCTAAAATATCTCAAGTCTACACCAAGAGAAGGACTATGGTATCCAAAAGGTACATCTATCAGCTTGATTGGATATTCTGATTTTGACTTTGCAGGGTGCAAATTGGATAGAAAGAGTACCAATGGTACATCCCACTTGTTAGGAAGCTCTTTGATTTCTTGGCACTGCAAGAAGCAATCATGTGTTGCCTTATCTACTGCTGAAGCTGAATACATTTCTGCTGGAAGCTACTGTGCACAAAGCCTTTGGTTGAAGCAACAACTTCAAGACTTTGGTGTTGAGATACAGAAGATACCCTTGCTATGTGATAACACAAGTGCCATTAACATGTCCAAAAATCCGATTATGCATTCAAGGACAAAGCACATTGAAATAAGACATCACTTCATCAGAGATCATATCTGTAACACCTCAAAATTTTAAAACTACAGTCAATTGATGGTCTATATTCAAATTTCTTGGGTAAAATGTTAATTAAGAGGCAGCACAAAAAGATTTGGGGGAAATGACGAAAATACCCCTGGACATTCCAAAAATGACCAAATTACCCCTAGGTATTTTAGCAAGATATTTTAAGGAGGAAATTTTAGAAATATCCTTGGATGTTTTGAAAATAACTAGAATACCCTTAGGATGACAATTGCAGAGATGCCCTGAAATGACAATTATACCCCTAGGGTGAGTGGTGAAATTACCAAAATGCCCTTTGGGTCTAAAATGACCATATGACTTTAGAAATTTGTGGGTACCTGAGTATTGGATAAAATACTTTTAGACAACAAATTATCAACATGATTGGTGGCAGAGAACCATAAACAGTAATTTCTAGGAATTTTGGAAAATAGTTTGAAAAGAGCTTAATATAGACTAACTCAGGTATCAGAAAATTATAAGAAAAGTATGGACATAATCTACAGAATTTTCTCTTAATTATGGGAGGAATAAGTGTTCTAAATGAGTTGGTTTAGTAATTTTAATCATTCAAGGCAAAATGGACCAATAAGAAATTAGAATCTAGCT
>PYAF01001932.1:74033-88232 GCA_007407185.1 Glycine tomentella
TTCAAAGAGACAAAAATGGTTTAAAGTGTTGTTTTGATTCAATAAATAGTTGGCATATTTGTGTCATGAATATGTTATGAACATTTATGGATTTCATGAGTTCTTATGAAGCTTTATGAGACAGATTGTGTAAGGGTTGTTTATTTGAATAAGTGTTCTTATGAAGCTCTTGCAGTACGGAATCACTAAGCATGAAAGTGTTCGTGTAAGTGAGAACCTAGAAAACACTGAGGTACCCTGACTGATCGGATAAATTCTGGTAGGCCACTGACATGGGACTTGATATTACATGTAGATGAGTTTCATGGAGTTGTCATATGCATATGCTCGGCGGGGTTAATCCGTGATGTTGACCTCAAAAGGAGGTTTATCAGATAGCTAAACTGAGTCCATGCGTTCAGAGGAGTCTGAACTGGGGGGTAGTTGTATCAGTGAGGACCACACCACCATGATGATCACATATGTGGAGGTGACATTCCTACGCGCCACTGCGCTACCCTGACTGAATGGATAGGTTCATTCCACTAGAGAGGGTGGAGCTATCTTGACTATGGTACCATGTAATGAGAATCTGAGATCTCAGTCATGCATCATATAAAGAAGATGAGCATGCATTACTTGATGAGTATGTTGTATATCTGTGTGTTGTGTGAATGGTATGATTTGAACTATGTGATGCGTAGATGGTGTGATTTAATCTATGGGTGAATCATGCGTACATATTATTTTATAAATGCTATTATAACCATCTGGGTATATATTCTTTTATATGTGCTTTTATTCAAACTATGTTTGCCATAAACTTACCCTATTTTGTGTCTGTGGTTGACACCTGTGATGACCCCAATTCATTTGGGCGAGCAGAGAAACAGAAAAACAGTGGATGACTATGAAGAGAAGATGATGAAGCTATTTTGATGAGTTGTACTAAACTTAGATCAGTTATAAATTGTGTTGGCATGTATTTGGGACTGTATGATGAACTATATTTTGGACTGTATTGATGGACTGTATTCTTATTATAAAAAACCGTGGTGAGGGAGAATCGTCTATATCACAAATAAATTGTAAAATCGAAGCAAGAAGAAAGAAATTTTTTATGAAATTTATAACTAAGATAATTCTAATACAAAGTGGAAACGAGATTTCATTTAAAATCAATCGAACACGAGAGAGTAAAAGGAGGCATTACAATATCCAAAAGGGTGACATCAAAATTGAGTTTGTTGATACTAACAACAAATTAGCTGATATTTTTACAAAACCTTTGGATAGAGATAGATGAAAATAATAGGAATACTTCACAACAACCAAGAGGGGGGTGAATTGGTTGAACCTTAGTATTTTAAAAAATAAAATTCAAATCAGAGTTTCAGGATCTTTATCACTTTAAAAACCAAGAAACCTTTTACTTAATCAAATAGCTCAGCCCAAGAATTCAATACATGAAAATAGAACTTGTTGAACAATGGATATGACTCAAAGAATTAAAGATCAATGAATAAGATGAGAATAGAGATATAGAAATAAGAACACAAGCAATTTATACTGGTTCACTTCAAAACCTGAAGCTACATCCAGTTTATTCTAATTCACATTGAATTAGAGTTCCACTATTATAAAATATTGTTACAAGCTTTTACAAGAACCTCCTCTTTATCAACTCTAGATAAAGAACAGAAATCTAAAACCCTATAAGACTTCTAAGGAGGAATATTCAGAGAACACTACTCTAATCTTTATGCTAGAGAATCCTTCTCTAGTCCCAAGCTAGAAGAATCCTATTACAATAGCCAACATCAACAAAGTATGTAAACAAAATTACAATCAATGAGTTAAGGAAAGAAACAACCTGATGATCCAGTGAATGACATGCATATGAATGAACAATTCAGGTTGAAAGACAAAAACAAATTCAAAACATTCTTCTTCCTTAACCTTTTGAAAGAAACTTCTTGCTTTAAAAAATCACTCAAAAACCCATGAGTGTTTTAGTTGATGCAAGAACTCATAGAACTCAGAAAATCACTTTGAACGTGTTTAGAAAGCTTGTGTATACTTAGAATACGAATTTGATAAAGTTCCAAAACAAGCTGAGCTTTGGTTCTATTTATAACAAACTTTTGTAACTGTCAGTAATCGATTAAACGTGCCTAATAATCGATTAAAACGCTCATGTAATCAATTAAAATAACCTTGTAATCGATTAAAGTGTTCTACAAGATTCTGGACATGAGCAATGAGCAAAATAATCGATTATTCTGTCTTGTAATCGATTAAGACAACAACTTCAAATATCAAAATATACTATGTAATCGGTTACGATCTTTGGTAATCGATTAAATCAGGAAGCTTTATAAAACAGAATTAGCTAT
The DNA here is from genome assembly GCA_007407185.1 of Glycine tomentella. Lineage (NCBI taxonomy): Eukaryota > Viridiplantae > Streptophyta > Magnoliopsida > Fabales > Fabaceae > Glycine > Glycine tomentella. Next base: position 76,409 of record PYAF01001932.1, read on the forward strand.
GTAATCTATTACAACATTTGGTAATCGATTAAGACAGGAAGACAACTTTTTCATTTAAGCCTGTGTAATCGATTACTACCTATTGGTAATCGATTCTTCCAGAGAGTCTTAAAATCATGTATAGCAATGTAAAGCTTTGTAATCGATTACTACCTATTGGTAATCGATTAAAGTGTTTCAATAAAGCAGTTTATATGAAAGCAAAGGTCAAATAATTGATTATTCCAATAGGTAATCGATTACATTGTTCTTAAAAGCTTTTGCAGAATGAACCAAAAACAAAATAATCGATTATACCTTTAAGGTAATCGATTACAACAGTATAAAAACAATTTTTCCAAAAACCTTTGAATCAAATTAAAACCTTAGTTAAATCTTAAAAGATTTGTTTGATTTTCATGAAAAACACTTAGTTGAATCAATGAATGAATAAGTGAATGCATGAATGCATGGATCAATCAGATAACTTTCCTTTTACATAAAATTCCAAGTCTTCAAGCATGTTGAAGCACAAAACTCATCTTGTATCAAAGACTTCCAAACTTCATGAAGCTCCCCCTGTATCCAACAATAGATTCTTCACACTTAGAAACATGCTAGGGATTCTAGATGAATCTAGTGTGTGTTAGCATGTTGTTTATGTGCTCATCTACATGAAATCATATCATTTATTGGTCATTCATCTCAAATAAATGCAAATTCGAAATTGCTGCAAAAATACTGTTCATGCTGATAAATTCACTATAATAATCGATTAAGCCTCGGGATAACCGATTAAATGGACTTCAAAAGCTTTTTAGAGTGAATTTTGTAATTATGTAATCAATTATTCTTCTTTCAAAATTATTTCAAAAGCCAAAGTTCACTGGAATAATCGATTACGCCTCGAATTAATCGATTACACATGCTTAAAAATCTTTTAAAATATCACATTTCACTGGAATAATCGATTACCACGTATTGTAATCGATTATACTTCATCTTCTTGAAATGAATCTCACTGATTTAATCGATTACACCTTGTGTTAATCAATTACAGCCCTTTGCAGAACCAATTTTGCTTACGAATTAATCAATTACAGATGCTTGTAATCGATTATTCATGGAGTTATTGCAAAATTTGCGAGATTTCTTGGAAATTGTAACGACTCAACTGTCACCAAATTCAAAATTTGAAACTTCAGTGCTTTTATGTTAGTGGGTTAATTCGAAATAACAATTATATTTTCAAATTTTCAAACTAAAACCTCTAAGAGAAAAGCTATTGAAACCTCTTACCCTGCTGTAAATAGGTTAGATCATTGGTTTCCTACTGAGCGTTTCAAAATTACCTACCTACAGTTTAATGCCACTAAGCTTATTTTCCCTCCCAAACACCTTGACCTTACCTGGTTCACTAGAGAAGGTTTCCAATTCCCTACTTTGATTGAAGCCCAAGGATTGAAGAAACTTGTTGAGATAAATGGTACCTTTTACCCTAAATTAGTAAAGGTGTTTTACACCTATGCGATGGATGGGACTATCTTGTCTCAAGTTAATGGGGTAGCCATGGAAATCACCCCTGTAGTTTGGCAAGAAGTTGTTGGCATTTCCTTTGTAGGAGAAAGGAAATTTGATGAGGAGGCTGGGGGTTACAATAGGGTAGATACCTATAAAGGAATGCTTCTTGATCCTAATATGAGGCTAAAACCAAGCCTTAGTACTGGCCCTATGACCCATAAAGATAGACTTCTTCATTATGTCATCACCTACATCTTGACCCCTAGGTCCACTAATAATGTCCAAGCCACAGATGATGACATACAACTTGTGTATGGCATGAAAGATTCCATTCAGATGAACTGGATCCTCATCATTGAGGAAACCATGTTGAAATCCAAAAGATTGGTGAATTATCCATTTCCTTATGCTGTCCTTGTGTCCAGATTCATTGACTACTTTAAAATAGATGTATCTAATGACTTTAAAATAGATGTATCTAATGAGATTGTTGTCAACACAAACTCCAGCAATAGCCTCATCAAAGAGAAGCATCTTAACAAGCTTGGGATAGTCAAGACTCCCTATGGATGACAAATGGCTGGACAACAAGTTCCTCCTGCTGGTGAACAAAAAGAAGCTGATGAAGAAGAAGAAGAAGAAGCTGAAGGCCCTGCTCAACCATCTTACAACCCTTTTGAGTCACTCAGATTCAAAAGATGGATGCTCTACTATCTTTGCATCATGAGCACAAGGCTGAGACAAATTCATCTATGGAAGAGATGAAATCTAGATTGGAAAACATAGAGGCTAAGCTTGTCCTTGATGAATTTGATAAACTAGTTTAGGTTGCTGTGTTTTCTTTCTATTTGCTTTGTTATGTTGTGGTTTGCTGGCTATTTTTACCTTTAAAGTCTACTAATTAATGTAATGCATCATTTCTATTAATGAAAGTTCTGTTTTCACCTCCTAATATTCTCTCTATAAGTATTTGTTTTGTCTTTAATAAGCCAAATAGGGGGAGAAATAATTGTAATTAGTAATTATTGTAATTAGTAATAATGATAAGGGAGAAATAAAATAATGAAATAACTCTGCCAAAGTGAGGGGGAGCACTTATGAGGAATGACTTGTGCTTATGCTTGTTCCTGCAAAAAGCTGACTTTGATTTCAGGATTTCAAGTATAATTTTTTCCTATCCTTCATCCCTCAAATGCAAAGATAGACAATAGGACAATTGATATTGGGCATGCTCAATGTAACACCCTGAAATTTCAATAACTGCAAATATATATTGTATGAATTATTCTTGTGCAACTGTTGATGTGAGTGTTAGGTTATGTGAGATTTGATTGGTCTATATTTAAATTATTTGGGTGAAATATTAATTAGAGATATTACAAAATTGTTTGAAGAGAAATGACCATATTACCCTTCCCTTGAAACAGAAATTACAAATTGCCCTTGAGGTGAAAATGACGATAATGCCCTTGGATATTTTTGGTTAGATATTTTAAAATGAAAGTTACAAAAATACCCTTGAGCCAAAATTACACAAATATCCTTAGATATTTTGTTGAGATATTTTATAGTAAAAATTATAATCATACCCCTAGGGTGACTGACAAATTACCATAGTACCCTTGAGGCTAAAAATTACCAAGACATCATTTGATATTTTGTGAAAGCTTGATGAAATTACAGAGTGCCCTTAGATGGCAAATTACCAAAATATTTTGTGACAAGAAGCCTCAGAATAAGATTTCTATGAATTTTATACTGTCATAACTTTGAAATTTTATTCAGGAGAATTCAAGCATCAGAATAATATGAAAAAATGATAAATAGAATCTGTGAAATTTTCTCTTAATTGTAGGATGAATAGACTTATTTAATAAGATGGTTTAGTAATTTTGATGATTAGAAGCAAAACAGACCAATCAGAATTAAGATAAGAGCAGTCTTGTATGTAAGGCCTGTGTAAGACTCTGTATAGACTGCTTGGGAGCAATTTATACTGTAACTGAAGTTGGTTTCTGGAAAACTCTAGAGTTCTATTATTTAATATTATCCTTTAGGTAGAAGAGTTCAAATTGAACTTTACTTTCTCTTAAGGAATGTCATGTGTGAAGTCATGTTGGAATTGAATTCTTCTTCTTCATGAAAAGGTGACATATGGACACAAGGAAAACCACACAATTTTCTTCTCTTTAAAGAAATGAAAACATGATATAGAAAAAGGAAATGAAGATAAAAATCTTCCCCTTGGCTAAAGAGAATACACGTGAAGAAGAGAAGAAAAAAGGCTAAGAAGTCATCATGCTTTACAAAATATTTACACAAGATAACATGAAAGGAAGAAAATCTTCTTTTCCTTCCTTGTAGACCACGTGAAAATGGAGAAAGAAGGAGAAGCTTCATGACTTAGACAAGTGGAGGGACACTTGTAAAGAAAGCTTCATGTAACACCCCGTAGGCCTCCGGTGCGTTATCATTAATAATATCAGATTAGCGCTTAAAACATCATTTTAAAACGTAGCGGAAGCATAGAATCATCTTTCTTGATTCATTATGTATGGAATAAACATATGACATAGAATTCACACACACAAGACATATTTTTCACACCACTGTTGATCCAGTTTCGCATCTCATACACATATAGACAGATAACTTGAACCTATAGGCAGATAGTCAAATATACAACAATTATACTCAAGAGGAACATCATATACATATCATCATGAGTTCTGTACATAAATATACATCATAGTCCACACTACAGCGTGGTGATACAAAAGAATATCTGCCCTCACCGAGGGTGTACAGAACTAAACAACTCAGGTGTACATACACACCATCCCTTGTCAAGGGTACAAAACATAATCAAAACAAAACTGAGCCTTCAGCTCTCCCTGCTGCTCCTCAGTCAAGCAGCCCAAGTCTCTACTGGGGCCTCCTACCCTGAGACTGCTCTCCTCTGCCAGAAGAGTCACCTGAAATCATAGATCCCCACACGGGGTGAGATACACATCTCAGTAAGCTCAGGGTCCTTGGAGGAATCTCCTCCACCCTGGCCCACTTTCCATAACACATACATCAGGCAATCACAACAATTGGCCCACTGGCCAGGCCCTCTGGCCCTCATAACAATATGAGCAAGTCATCTTGCTCCAAACATGGCGGAGCTACCTCAACGCCTGGCAGATATCATCAACATCTGTCTCAGCAAACATGGCGGAGCTACCTCAACGCCTATCTCAGTGTAAAATCGGAACTCACACCCGTGCCGTCCCATCGGGAGCTACCCCTTACGCATGGACGCACTCATATGGTACCTCTAAGAATAGAAGGAGCTGCCTCAACCTCTATCCCCTTGGTCTGTAGGAATCACCGATTCCCTAGGAGCTACCTCAACCAAGAGCCAACCATACTAGGAGGAAACCCATCTCCTAGGAAGGTCCATATCTATCTACTGGCCAATAGATCTATCTCAAGCATATCACATAACAAGCACAAATGCACACACATATCATTATGAGGATGCAACAACTAAATGCATGCATCATGAATATGACCAACACTCCTTCAGAGTGTGGTGTGGCAACCAAGTGGGAAATCATCCCTAGGGACACAAAACTTACCTGGCAAGGTCTCACTCTACGATCCTGTCCCTGCTCTGTGGCTCCCGCCACTGACACCCTCAGTGTCAAGCCCTAATCAAGGCATATGAATTCATATCAAAACCACATACACAGGCATTCAAGCACAGCAATACATAGCATATTCAGAATTCTCCTATACTAGGGTTCAACCATTTCAGCCTAGCGCATCCTAGGCCATCACAGACATATACAAGATCCACTAAGGCTGAGTACCAAGCATCTGAGTCCTCCCAGACTCAATGCAAACACATGACTGAGCACCAGCTCATCTCAGCCTCATAATTCAATAATCACTGAAACGGTCTAAACCTCGATCAAAGCACCGTTCAACTAGCCTTTCAGGCTCAACACAAACTTAATCAAGGCTCTTGCATGTCCAGAGAACAACTAGTGACTCATTCCACAGCCACACATGCATATCACAGAGCCAAGATTCAAAGTTAACTAATATGAATTCTGAAAGCTAATCCTTCATCTCTAGACAGTTCTAAACAATTTCTTCTACAGGACCCTGGGCTAATTCTAGCCCCAGCTCATATGGGTCACTATTCACAGAAAACCCCAAATTCTAAATTAACCAGAGAAACTCGAGTTTCTTACCTCAGTGGCGACCAAGAAGGCTGAAGGATAGTTTCCTCAAGCTCTGGTGTCCGCTCCAAGCCTTGGGTCCTTGCCAAACTCAAGTTTCTGAGCTCTTCTCTGGAGAAAAGGATTTTCACTCTCAAGGGGTTTTCAATGAAACGGATGAAGGATTATAGCTCTCACAAGGTTCCTCACAAATTTAATAATCATGGGGAGGTGTTTAGGTCAAGAAATGAGGTCCTAGGAAGCTTGGGTTCATCAGTCATGGAGGTTAGGGGCGTGGGGAAGAAGAAAACTGTTTCTCTTCCCAGAAAATCGCGTTTTGCCTTTTATACTGGGCCTGCCCGAGGTTTGGCGCGGATCGTGCCACCTCTGGCACCAGCCGTGCCACCATGGCGGTGTATGTGGCGCCATCAGCGCCACTCCCATGCCCCCAGCGCCACCTTCCAGAACCTGTGGCACCACCTGCGCTACACTGGCGCCGTCAGCGCCAACCTACCCTGGCCTATGGTGCCATCCACGCCACACTTGGCGCTGACCACGTGGAAAACCAGTGAAACATGGTTTTCCAGACCACTTCCAGCGCCACCCGCGCCAGCCATGGCATGACTTGCGTGGGCTGGAAAACAATGGCGCCCCTCGCGCCAGATTGACGCCTTCAGCGTCAAATTCCAGAGCATCTGGCGCTCCCAGTGCCAGCCTGGCGCCCTTGGCGTCCAGTTCCAGTGGGTTTGGCGCTACCAGCGCCACCCCGGGCGCTACCCGCGCCACAACCCTAGCAGGGTTTTCTTCCCAAGATCCCTGGCGCTATCAACGTGGGATCTGGCGCCAACCGCGCCATAATGAGGGTCCTTACACTTCATGACACATGACAAGTGGTAGGACACTTGTAAAGGAGTCATCATGGCTTAGAAGATTTTTGTAAAGTGGGAAGATATTTAGCAAAGAGTCATTATGAGCTTGGTTAGGATGGAATGGAATGATATGAAACTAAGTTCTAATGAAACCAAATGGGAGTAACTAGCTATGAAGGGTAGAAATGTCCTTGAATATTTTATTATTTTCCAAACTCTATATAAAGGGAGAAAGGCCTTAAGTGAAAGTCATTCTCCAAGCTTCCTTTCTACCAACATTCACGTGAATCACTCTTCTCCCATCTCTTTCATTTTACTTTCATCCTTTCCTTTTCAAAGCCTAAATCAAGTAGAAAAAGACCCCACTTTCTTGAAGAAATCATGTGTAGAAGAGCTAGCATATTAGGAAGAGATAAACAAGCTTAGCAAAGAGGTTATAAGGTATATATAGGGAAGCTTTATGATAAAGATAGTTTAAGTGTTGTCTATAATAAAGATAATTTAAGTGTTGTTTGTGTTTGAATAAGTGCTTGAAGTTCTGTGTAGTATGACTTGTATCTAAGAAATTGTTGGACTCGAGTTATAGTTATATGATTGAGTGCTTGAATGAAGTTTCATGTGTTGTTGAGTGTTTCTATACATGGGTGATATGTTGTGTACTTGAATAACAAGCTGAGTTCTGTACTTGATTTATGTTGAATTTCTGAATAAAGTATATGAGACAGTGATTGAAAATTGATGTTGAAAATAAAATGACTGAGTTATGTATAAGTCTCATGTGTCTCATAAGACTTGCCTCAGAGTGGAGGTGTGTAAAAGAGTTGCCTCAGAATGGAGGTGTGCTTCAGAACGGAGGTGTGTCAGATAGTTACAAGAACTGAGTCCGTGCGTTCAGACAAGAGAAGTCTGAGCTGGGGGGTGACTCTTGCGGTGAGGAATCATGCCACCCATGATGATCACATGAAATGGGGGGTGAGAATCTGTGCAACACCGGGGGACCCTGACTGGTCGGATCAGTTCTGGACCACTGGGATGGGGCTATCTTGACAGTTGGTATCAAATATTGAAAGAGTTTAAGAGAATCATGCATCATGATAAGAGTCTAAGAGAATCATGCATCTTTGAGGATGTTGTTATGAATATCTGCATATTGAATATATTCTATTGCTTAAATTATGTTTATCATAAACTTACCCTATATTTTGTGTCTGTGGTTGACACCTGCTATGACCTCGATTTTATTCCGGCGAGCAGATGAACAACAAAGAGAGACCACTAGCTGTTTACAAGAAGAGAATTTTGTTTGAAGATGATATGTTTGAAGATGTATTCTTTTGTTACAGAGTGTTTTGAATTAGTTGTACTATGTAATAGAACCAGTGTCAGTTTGTACTCTTATTATAAGTAAGTTGAAAAGAATTTTCATTAAAATCAATAATAACAAGATTGCGAGTTGAGGTGTTACACTCAAAGCCAAAAAGGGGGAGATTGTTGGATTTAAAGGAAGCTGCAAGAAGATTAAAGCAAGGATGGCTTGGAGTTTTAGCTTTTTACATGCTCAATCATTTTGATGGCATTTGTAATTGTCTAAGTGGCTCAAGTGTATTTTCTTGTGATCCTTCATTGCATTTGCATTCTCATCCTCATGCATACATGTCTTTGATTAATAAACTAAAGTTGTTAAATGATTTTACAAAAATCTATGTTCTCATGGCTAAGTTTTTAGAAAAAGTAAAACTTATTGCTTTAATCGATTAAATGTCTTTGTTCTAAACCTGGAAAAGCCTTGAAGAATAGTTTAATCAATTACAGGCTTCTTGTAATCGATTACATAGTGTAAAATGAAAATCATGCATTGCTACTTTAATCGATTACCATGAATCATAATTGATTACATAGGCTATTTTCATATTCTGAGCTTTGTTGGATTAATCAATTACCAGTATCATGTAATCGATTATTATTCATTGTTTCACATTCAATACAATCTGCTTTAATTGATTACAAAACGTATTAATCGATTAAATTGTTCGTGAAAGATTTCCAGAAAGCTTAAGAACAGATTAATTGATTAAATGATGTATTAATTGATTACACTTGCGATTTAATCAATTACATTCTGTTAAAACTATTTTTTCTATAAAAAGCTCGTGGGTCTATTGTTTTAATATGTTTTTAGAATTCATTTATGTGAAATACCCAATACTCCCAAACCTTTAGAAGTTGAGAAAAAGTTAATTATGAGTGAATAACATTCTACATCAAAACTTAAGATTCACTATTCATTGATGATGAAGTTTTGAGCAAAGTTTTAACAAGAGTCTTCAAGAAAGTTGTTCTCTTCAATTCATTCATTCAAACTTTGTTTGATTGGTTACATTCATCTCATTCATATGCTAAGGATCATGAGGTGATATCTTTCTTGAACTATAGACTGTGATAGTTTTTTGTTTGTTTAAAAGTTTGTGTATTTTCCTAAGAGCAAATAGTTTCTTTAAAGCTGTTTCTGGAGAAGGGTTCTCTAGAGGGTAGAACATAGTAGTGTTATCTGGTTCTTGATCTTAAGAAATCTATAGGGTTTAGATTTTGATTGTTTGTCTGGGTTTGACAAGGGAGATCTGTTGTAATAGCTTGTAAAGAATTATATTTGTTTTAGTGAAATCTCTAACCAAGAGTTGGTTGGAAGTAATTGGATGTAGCCTCCAAGGTTGTGAGGTGAACTAGTATAGATCGTTGTCTTTTATTCTAATTATGTACATTTCTCATTATTTGCTTTTGGGTAATCAAGAAGTTATAAACAAGACATATTTTCTGGCATTACTTGCATTACAAGGTGATCTTGGTTGGAAGAAAAGTTTTGATTTTAAAAAGATTTTAAGTGATACGATCCAGATTACAAATTCCACAAATTATTTTAAGTAAAATTTTAAATATCTATTTTAAACCAATTCACCCCCCTCTTGGTTAATTTTGAGTAACGTTTATTGTATTTTCATGACTTTGTGTTTACACTCAAACACCACATGTAACTAGCACATCCAAATTTTGACAAGACTCTAGTTCATTCAACTTGAAATACACATGCATCAAAAGATCAAAAGGACTTTATTGGTTTCTAATGTATGGGTTAGGTAAAGCGTGGACAAGAGAATGATATTTAGGCTAAAACTAAGAGAAAAGAGGGGTAATGGGGAGTAAGCCAACAAGTAAAAAGCAAGGTAGAAAAAAAGAAACGAAAATAAAAAGAATTTACAAGGATGAAAATGAACCACAACAACTTTTATTGCATTTTTTTTTCTTTTTCTTTGCTTGTACTTCTTTTTCTTTGTTTATACACATTTTTTTCTTTGAACTTTTGCTTTTTAAACTCTTTCTTTTCTTCCCAAATCAAAACAAAATAAAATACCCTACACTTGTTTAAAACCTACTCCCTAAACAATTCCAAGTTCCCTTTTTCTCCCTAAAGCCAGGATAACAAGATTTTCCATATGTTTAGTTTTTAATGAGCTACACAAGAAAGAAAAGGTTAAAGGCTCAAAAAGGGTGACAATGGATAACAATGCAAGGATAGGTTTACTTGGCTAGTGGATAAAAGAAATAATGCCTAAATCATCTCAATCAAAGCATGTGCAACAAGGAATGTCAAAAGAGGCAAGGCAAAACATAGAGTAATCTAACACAAGGGAGAAATCACACATGAAAGAACATGAATGAAATAATGTTATTCATCCACAAAGGCCCAAAAACTCACAAGGCATAATTCTATCACACATAATCCATCTTAAATTCTATTTCTCAAGCCTACTTATCACTTCAACAATTGCAACAATGATTCACATCAAGCATGAAACCTCTCAATCCAACAAAAATTTGTACATTTCTCACAATTTATACAAGTTAGAAATCCTATGAAAAACATGAAAAAGTTCCTAAATTCTATTTTTTATTTTCTGAATGTAAAAATAGAAAAAATAACAAAACAATAACAAAAACAACAACAAAAATAGAAAACAGATAGAACATAACATATAGACTCAAAAACTAAAACAGAAAATAGGATATAAAAATAGAAACATAATACAAACAAAAAAAAATAGAAAAGAACAAATAGAAACAGATAAACAGAAACGTAAACAAAAACAAATTTTTGTAATCCTTCACCCTGTAAAAGAGAGGCGTTACACACCCCACACTTGAAATGCACATTGTCCTCAATGTAAGCATGCAATAAAATGAAAACAAAGAGACAACAAATAAAAGAAGGGAAAAGACAACTCCTCAAATGTCATTCAAGATGCATCATCACATAAAATTGGCAAGACCAAAGAGAGGTCCGCCACAAGTTCCTCCTCCACTTGAGGACTCTCATGAAATAGCTTGATTTAGTAACCATTCACCTTGAAGATCTTACTGGTAACTTCATTTTTAATCTCAACTGCACGTGCCATGGGGAAAACATTAGTAATGTAGAGACCCTCTATGTAGTTGTCTATCTGAGGCGATCGATCTACATCTTTCCTCATGGCCTTGGGGCTGTGTCTCGATCTCCTATGTGTGAAATCTGAGGGACTAGTTCCTATGGAGATTCCCCTCTCTATAATTCCATGCCTTATGACGTATTTGAACTGGGAGGCCTGGAACAAAAGGTCCATCCCATCTAGATCGAAGTTTATCAGAAATAAGCTTGAGGCGGGAGTTAAACAAAAGCACTTTTTGGCCAATATGGAACTCCTTCCTAAGAATCCTAGAGTCGTAAAATTTCTTCACTTTCTCCTTATAAATCTTGGAGTTCTCATAGGATTCTAAGCGGATCTCTTCAAGTTCTTGCAACTGAAGCTTCCTTTCCATACCCGCTTCATCAAATGCCATGATACAACTCTTCACCGCCCAATAAGCACGGTGCTCAATTTCCACCAGAAGGTGGCATGACTTACCAAAAACCACCCTATAGGGAGACATCCCCAAAGGTGCTTGGTAAGCGGTCCTATGAGCCCATAAAGCATCTTCAAGTAGCTTGCTCCAATCCTTCATGTTGGGTTGCACCATGTTGCGCGCTAACGCGCAATTGATACGGCAAGTGCACCGATCGTTAACAAGTAATAAAAGTAGGTAAGTAGAGTTATCGTCTCCACAGGGATTGGGGTAATTTTCACAATAATATTAATTCTAAATGATTGGAATTAATAACAGAAAAATAAAGAACAAAGAGTTGTTGGATAAATTTGTGTTTGAATAAAAATAGAA
>PYAF01001932.1:107958-118701 GCA_007407185.1 Glycine tomentella
CTGCCTATGTTTGGATGTTTCTGGTTATCTGGATCAGTAGGGTTTTGTTTATGATGTTGTGTGTTGTGTTTTATTTTCTATACATAATGTAATCAAGAAAAAAATCGATTCTTGAGTTTCCGCACTGCGTTGATGTAACGCTGATAGCGTGACTCTGATATTATTGATGATAACATACCGGGTGCACACGGGTGTTACAGGGAGGTTTCTCATGTGAAAAATAAGGAAGAAAAGGTGGAGAGCTCAAGCAAAAAAATTAGGGATCCTACTCCAACATGATCAAACAATATCAAGTATTTAGAGTGCCTTGGTAAAGGTCGCATTGCTTCTCAATGTCCTAACAAGAGAACCATAATTTTGCTTAAGGAGGGAGACATAAAGAGTGAGTCTTCAAGTGACTCAACAAGTTCTTCAAGTGACTAAACAATTTCTTCAAGTGAAAAAGAAGAAGAACTTACACTAGTGGAGACCGAAGAGGGTGATGATCAAGAATGGTAAAGACAATGCAAGAGCTGGAAAAAAATAATGCACTTGAAAACAATATTGCACCTACAAAAGAGAATAATAGTGAGCTACCAAAGAGAAAAACAAGTGAGAAGAAAAGCAAAGAGAAAGAAAATGAGAGCAAAAAAAATCATGAGATTAAAGAGAGCTTATTCTTGAGTGAAAAGAAAATCAAGAGAGTGTTGTTGGAACAACAACCTCTTTATTATATGATTCCTAACTCTCTTTGTTTAGATGTTGAAAAGGAAGGAGAAAAATGGCACAAAGCTATGCAACCTTTTTTGGATGAAGTTGCTTTCCAAACATGGAAGGATAAGTTGTATCATCACCTATTCTTGCATTGCCTAATTTTAATGCTTCTTTTGAATTGGAATGTGATGCATCTAATGTAGGCATTAGGGGGGTTGATTCAAGATAAACATCCTATTGGTTGTTTGAGTAAGAAATTGAAGGTGCATGTTTGAATTATTCCACTTATGATAAAGAGGTGTATGCACTAGTTAGAGTATTGCAAACTTGGCAACATTATCTTTTACCTAAGGAATTTCTTATCCATGGTGATCATGAGTCTCTTAAATATTTGAAAAGTCAAGGCAAACTCAACAAGAGACATGCTAAGTGGTACATCAACGGCAATTTGAGGACTTGGGAGGAGTGTCTACCTCACATTGAGTTTGCTTACTATAGAGTAGTTCACAAGACTACTTCCTTATCTCCTTTTGAAATTGTTCATGGCTTTAATCCTTTAACCCCTCTTGATTTTTGTGGCCTCTCAAAACATGCAACAACTTCTCTTCATGCTCAAGTGACAGGCTGCTAGATATGATGACTGGATGCTTCTGAGCATCATCTCAATATGCATATTTAAGGTGCTTAGGTAGTGACATAGCTCCAGTAAAGGTGGCTGAATGGTGGACGCCAAGGAAAGGTTTGTGGCTGATGGAAGGGAGATAGGAGAATCAGCATCTGTACCTATATCTGCAACACAATCAGAGTGAAGTACGGAGGAAATCTTCGCACAAATACTACACACCACAACAGAATCATCACAGGTACAACCAGGATTAAAATAAGAAAAATCACGAGAAAGTATATCAGAAATATCTACACTATCTACTGCAACATCAATGATATCAATAATAAAGACAGAATGCTCCTCTACAGGATGTCTCATGGCCTCAAAAATGTTAAACTGGACAACGTCATCACCAAAATCCATGGAAAGAGTTCTTACATAACATCAATTTTGGTCCTGGCTGTCATCAAGAATGGTCTTCCTAGGATCAATGTGGAACCATGGCTGGAAGACTCATTCTCCATATCCAAAATGTAAAAATCTGTTGGAAAAATCAAATCATTAAATCGCAGCTGAACATCTTCAATAAGTCCAAGTGAAAGCGCAACACTCCTGTTGGCCAAGTGAATGACAACACTAGTGGGTTTCAAATCACCAAGATGTAATGATCTGTAAATTGATGTGGGCATGACGTTAATGGAAGCTCCAAGGTCACATTAATGAAGTAATAAGATCAAGGAATCATGCCTTGATTAATGAATATGAGATATTCAAGATAAACACAAGTAAAAACATATCTCAACTCCAAAACATATTCACACACATTGTAAATCATCATCTTGGTCTTGGAAAGACATTTGATGCTAAGGAATTAAACATCAAAATCTTGAAGTGCCTAACAAGACCATGGCAACCAAAGGTGACAGCAATCAAGGAGTCAAAATATCTATCAAAGATGTTCATGGTTGTACTATTTGGTAAGTTACTTGAGTATGAGTTAGAAATGTCTCAACTAACACATGCCGAAGATACAAACAAGAAACAAAAGAAGATGACTCAAGTGAAGATGAAGGTGACGAGAATCTGAACCTAATGGTCAAAAGATTCAGCAAATTCATGAAGAAGAACAAGAATAGAAAGCTCACAAAGTTCAACAAAAGGAGTGACAACAACAACAACACCGACATCAACTGCTTCGAATGTGGTAAGCAAGGCCATATTAAATTTGAATGCCCTATATTTTTGAAGAAGTAGTTAGGAGAAAAGAAAGCAAAGAAAGAAGGAAAATCCAAGAAAGCCTACATAGCATGGGATCAAAATGCCTCAACAACTTTTGAATCATCAAGTTGTTGATTAGGAAGATTGCTGAACTAAGGGGGAGCTTTTTGAAGATTAGAGATCTGTAAAGACTTGGAAAAAGTTTTGGCTTTCAACATGCTTGAAGGCTTGAAGATCAAAATTGTGATTCAATGTAAAAGGAAATGAAGTATTCTGATGATCCAAGTTCCAATATGCATACCATTGATAATCATTCATGCATTACATCATAAAAGTTTTAAGTAATTGATTTAGAACTTAAAAAATAAGTACAACTTTTAGGAAAAATAGTTCTAAGTGTTTTTAATCGATTACCATACTTAGATAATCGATTACATTGTTCTTCAGAATTTCTGGAAATGAGTTAGAACAAATTAATCGATTATTGCATCGTTTTAATTGATTATTTCACTATTGCATTCATGCAGTTTTAAATGAGTGACTGGTTTAATCGATTACCATTTAATTGTAATCGATTACATAGTTCAATCATGGTTTATGCATTTCTGTCTTAATCGATTACCATATTTTGTAATCGATTACACTTCACAAAACCTGGATTTTACAAAGTCTTATTTAATCGATTACACATCGGGATAATCGATTAAATAACCCGTTGCTGTAACCCAGAACTTATTTGGAACACTTTAATCGATTACGGGAGCATATGTAATTGATTACATTTGCTAATTAATCGATTACTGGAGCTGAATTAATCGATTATTTCTGTTACAGCTGTTTTATATAAATAGAACCTTGCCTTTTGTGAAAAGCTTAACGAAACTAAAATTGATTTTTGAGCACTAAATGTTTTGAGAGCTTTGTAACAAGTGATAAAGGCATTCTTTGCGGTTCTAAGGTTCTTGCTTCCATCCAAACCATTATGGGTCACTAAGTTTAGTGAAGCAAGATAAATCTTTTCAAAGTCTAAGGAAAGGGCATTGATTCTGCATGTTGTAATTCATTCAACCTGGTATATTCTTCATTTTGCATATGATTCTTGGATCATCAGGTGAATTCTTTCCTTACTCTTTGATGGTGTAAATTCTTTGTTTGAATTTCTGTGTAATTGTTCCTGTTACGGAATTCATATATTGGGCCACAAAAGCAATGAGCCCAAGAAGATTAGTTATTTGTAGAAAGATTAAGGCCCTAAATACATACCAAATCTGGGAGATTATTTTATTAACAAATAAGTAAGATATATTATTTATCTTGTGCAGATTATGATCAAGAATTGACAAAGCTTCCTCAATTAAACACAGGTTAGTGAAAGCATAAATAGCCCATCACCAAAGGTGAAAGGTACACACATATTCTGACTCTCTCTTTTCCTTTCACACAAGCACACACTGCACACCACTTGTGTTGTGTTGTTTTGCTGTGATCTTCATCTTCCTTTGGATGCTTCAAACTTCATACGCATTCAGAGAGAGAGAGAGAACCTTGATCCCACATCAAGACCCAGTTTCATTACTGGACATCCGTTTTCTGGAACGGAACATTGGCGCCGTCTGTGGGGAACGTTAAATTTCGATTCCCACCATGGTAAACACGAGAAGACACCAGCGTGAAGGCCCACCCGAGGTCGGCCGATCATGTTCGATCCGGGTGGAGGACGCTGTGACAGATACAGCTTTGTCCCAAGCGCAGAATAACCCGCCCCCAACACCTGTTGAGAACCCGCTGCCCACTCCGGCCGAGGCAGACCAAGAATCCTTGCAACGTTTCACTAGCAATGCGTTGCAGTCCATTCTGTCGCGGATTGAACGGCTTGAGAGACAACATGCCCTTCAGCGGCAAGAGGATATGAATCACATGTTGGCACAGTTAGATGAACGCTGTGCAAGATGGACGATGGGCGAGATTGGCCGACTACGGACGATGGAGCAGCGGCTTGGCCGTATGGAGTTACTGCAGGAACCGACCATTCACCCCGGCTTGGCCAATCCGGCCGAGAATATGCATAACGCAGAACTATACCGTGAGCCGACTAGGGCCGAGATACCATGTCCTGTGGCATTCAGAAACCCACAGGAGGCAGAACGAAGCTACCAGCCAGAGGGAGGCGCCGGGGTCTACAGGAGGAAGTACAGGCGGGGGCGATATAATAACAGTCCGTTCGTAGACGACATCGTCAACGCTCGGTTTTTAGAAGATTTTGACGGATCTTTCCTGAACAAGTACGATGGGACCCAGGACCCGCAGGTGCACATAGATGAATTCGACATGCAGATGTGTGTTCGGGGGATTGAGGAGCCGATCATATCCCGGATATTCGTTACTACCCTGACAGGACCGGCCCAAACATGGTTCCATTCACTACCTCCTCGGTCAATTCGTAATTTTGAGGACTTCGGCCAGAAATTTTTGCTCAATTTTGCAACGAGCAAAAAACAACCCAAGTCCGAGTTTGTGCTGGGCAAAATCCGACAGCAGCCGGGGGAGACACTGCAGAGCTATTTGGACTGATTCAAAGAAGCTGCCTTGCAAGTACAAGGTCTGGAGGAAAAGGTGCATGTCCATTTATTATCGGCCGGCCTTAATGGATCATCTCGGCTGGCGAAATCTATATACAAGGACCCCGTTAGAACTTTGCTGGATTTCAGGGTCCGATCTAAGAAATACCTGGAGCTGGAGCAGATGGAGATTGCCAACACTACTCCCAAGAGAAAGAATTCACCGCCAAGACATCGCCCACACATAGGAAATGAACCCTCGAACAGAAGTCTTGAAGTCGGCCACAGACCGGCGAAATACGAGACCGAATATGACAGATATACCCCACTGAACACCTCTCGGGCGCAGGTATGGAGGGAAGTAGCCATGACCGAGATGAAGAAGGTAGCCCGACCTCGACCGATATTCAAGAAGACCGGCCTTGATCATTCCCGTTTTTGTGAATTTCACAATGGCCCGGGACACACTACCGATCAATGCTGGGATCTGAGGGATGCAATAGAGAAATTCATCCGAGAAGGAAAGCTGAGGCGATATGTGATAAAAATCCAAGGGCAGCAGGGAAAGCGTAAAGACGATCCCAATGATGAGGAGAAAAGCCGAGATGAGAAGAGAAAGAAGGTAGATGAGGAGGAGTTCCCAGAACCAGAGTTTGAATGTAACGTCATTACTGGTGCCATGGGAGAAAGACGATAGATGAGGAAGAGTTCCCAGAACCAAAGAGGGCGATCAAACGCACATGGAATTCCAACAAGTTGAAGACATATTAAATTGTTTTTATGTGTTTTCCGTTAATTGAGTAAAAGTGGCGGCCAACGGCTTAAGACACCCCCGCTTCATCTCTTTCATCGGAATCATAGAAACGAATGAAGTTGATGAATAAATGAGTCAGAAATTGACCAAGTTTCTTTTGAACTGTGCTTTGATATCTATACATCAACTAAAGCTCTTTGAGCAAATATCTACACCGACTAAAAGTTCTTCGAACAATATCGTTCCATGTGAATCCGAAGTGTATCTGACTCTGATCAAGTCGGCACGGTCCAAAGCGGCTGTGATGCACCAACGATAACATGGAATATGCAAAAACCGATATACTTAAGTATAAATCGGCCGATATCATGTTTGGCCGTTGGAACCAAATGAATATTCAAATGCGCATACTTAGAAAAATGTTGACAAGAATATAGGAAATATAATATGATTTCCAGAAATAAAATATCATTGTTCAAAGGATAAAAACCTTGTTCAAAATAAAAATAAACAGTTACATATTGAAACCGGCATCTCGGCTCTTCAAGCATTACCCCCCTGAGCTGAGTTCCCCTCAACACCGACCTCGGAAATATCCTCGGCCTCAATCATGGAATCATCCTGATCGAAATAAGGGACAACAACTCCATCTCGAACAAAAGATTGAAAATGAAGTCCCTCAGTGTTCAGAACGATCCCGGGGTTAAGACATCGGATCTGCGCGATGGCGTTGTTGAAAGAGTCCTCAGCCGCTGAAGAAAGGGAGTCTTGCAGATCGGCCACCTCTTTCTCGGCCAACAAGAGCTTCGACTTAACCTCCCCTGCCTCGGCTTTTGCACCTTCGAGCAAGGTTTTCACCTCATTCAGGTTTTGAGATAGAAGGGCAGCTTTAGCAAGAGCTTGCTCGGTCTCGAACCGGGACGCCCCTAGATCCCGCTCAAACGCTGCTCGGTCTTGATCGGCCTGTCCCCGAGCAGCGGTCAGTCCATCCTCGGCCGCTTGAAGCTTAGTTGTGGCAGCTGCAAGCTCCTCCTTATATTTATGACATCGCTCCTTGGTCACAACAAGACAGTCGACCAAGGAGGCCGTTTGGAGAGCTTGCCTTTGCATCCCCTGAAGCAAACGAACGTCCTCATCCGAAAACCGAGCAGAGTCGGCGAAACATTTTGGGGCCTGGATGAAGGGGAACAGAGCCTCGACCCCCCGCTCCCATAGGTGGCCGAGCTCCAGTTTGGAAGCGTCAGGAGGCAAGGCCGTGGAGTATTCGTTAACCGGAGGATCGGAGACCGGAGCAGGCGGAGAGGGAGCAACATCTTCAGCAGGAGGGGCAACCACGGCAGGGACGGTAGAAATCGAAACTGCCGGTACAGCCGAAGCAGTGGTTCCCTCGGCAGCCGATCTAGAAGTCTTCCTCTTCTTAAGATTTTTGAAGAAAGGAGGGACTGTGTTGTCTGCAGGAGGAGGCCGAGGGGCACCGGAGTTCTTGCGAGATCGGGGGCGGAGATTGCCGGATTGATCTTCCATCTCAGCAGCTGCAAAACAAAGCAATATAATAAGCAATTGCCGAGAACAGAAGAAAACAAGAAAATATATTTATTATAAAAAAGACTAACAGCCGGGGAGAGTCGAGGTAAGTTCACATAAACCCTGACTATCTCGGAAAGTATTGATCTGGATGACTGAATAAGCATCCTCGTCCGACAACGCCGTCTCGTCCCGATGATGGTAAGAAGGGTGAATGTCATGGTGGGCGCGGGACCAGTAAAGTGGAAACTTCCACCTCACCTCGGCCGATTCCGGCCCTTGAAGGAAAAAAGGTTGCTCGCCAGGTTTGGCACTAACTTTAAAATAATTATTTTTGAATCTTTTAAAGGAATCAGCAAAAAGGGGGAAAAGTTTACGTCTAAGGCGATTCCGTAAGGAAGTCCAACCCTTTCTACTGCCCGGATCTCGGCCAGAGCTACTGGTTTGGGCCGAAAAATAATACATAAATACAGGAACCGAACAAGAAATTCCTAAGTTAATACACAAATCCTCGAAGGATTTTATGAAAGCCCAACTATTCGGATGAAGCTGTGAAGGAGCTAAAGACAAGTGCCTCAAAAGCTTCATCTCGAACTCGGACAAAGGAAAACAAATACCCAAGCGGGTGATTACATCGGCACAGAAAAAGAAGAAATTAGACTCGCCCTGCTCGGCACTAGAACAGATCGGCACATGGGGGCCGGGATGGTGAACTGAGAAACCTTCTTGGTTTCCTACTGGGAGGGCAGCTATGCCCTCCGGGCTCAGGGAAGACGAGGTATTCAAAACCTCAAAGGTCACCCAAGGAAACTGGTTTATCAACGAAGGAGAGAGGTTGTCGGCACGAGAACCACTTGACCGAGATTCCTCAACAATTTCCACAAAAGGAAGTTCCATGATAACCTACGATAACAAAAAGGAAAATAATCAGCAGAAGATACCTGGAAGGGGATCGTCAAGTCGGATGGGATCGGCCAAGATATTTTCAGAGGATATCTCGGCCCTAGGTGGGGGCTATGAAGGGACAACAGCTACCGGATTATGCCGGCACGCGTCTAGCACGCCATCGGCGTCCTTGTCGAAACCCACACTGGCTAAGTACAGGAACCTGTCCATACACTTTGTGCACGGATCAAACCGGACTTCGGAAGGAGTTTCTGACGGGAGAGATTTTAGAGGAAGGGCGGAGGAAATCGCAGTACGAACCCTAGCTTCTTTGGTGGGTTTAGTACCAGGATTTTGCACAGACTCGGAAAGGACCTTGACATTTTGTGAAGGAGGAATGTGACCTCTGGATTCTCTAACAAGCCCAATCCTAGGACCTGTTCTAACCTTAGAAGGGTTTGGTACGGCTTTAGAGGAAGAGAATTTATTAGTTGAAGGGTCTTTAGTGGATTTGGAGCCACCACCAGGTATACGAAGGAAGCGTTTAGCTTTTTCTTCCTCACTAAGAGGCTTACCATAAAACCAAAAGGCTACGCTGGGAGAGACTTTGTCAGCGTCAGCCTCTTCCTCAGGGGTAAGTTTCACCATTTTAAGACCAGGGATGAAGATGAACAAAAAAGGGGCAGAAAAACAGGAAGGGAATTCCCGGAGAAAAATGGGTATCACCCAGGATAAAATAAAAAGGGAAGAAGATGGAAAAAGGAAATGCAGAATCACAAAGTAAAAGGAAAAGAAAAAAGAAAATACCTGGGTAAAAGACTTGTGAGAAAGGGGCAAGAACACAAAGAACGCAAGGAGAAGAGGCTGGAGCAGAGAGAAGCAGCAAATGCAAGAAGTCAAGGATTTTGTGAAGAAAGGGGGGAGAAGATGGGTTATAAGGGTAAGTGTGAAGAAAAACCGCCAAGCCCACGAAATTAAAAAAGTGGTAACCGTCGAAAATCAAAAAATTAAAAATAATAACTGACAAAACGTGCCTGATTAATGGGGCAATCATGACCAGTTAATCAAGAGACAGGGGCAAAAGAGACTTTTGACAAGAAAAGTCATGATTAGAACGTGCAAGGTAATGGCAGAGCATTAAATGCTAGGGAGGCGCGTCATTTCAGATGTCCAAGAGCCAGCAAAAGTACTTCATTACCTTGGGGGTCGGAAACCGAAAAAGTAAGTCGGCCTTCGGGGGAAACGCTTCATTATCTCGGACCGGATTACAGAAAGAGCTCGGCCTCGCAAAAAGCGGTGTCAAGACATCTCGGTCTAAGTCGGACAAAAAGTGGCACATTGACCGAAGGAGAAAAGTTCGCATGTTAAACATCTCGGCCAAACGGCAAAGAGATCGGTCCAAAAACCGAGATAAAAATATGTCGGCCACACATTAACTTCAAAGTCGACTTGTTAGAAATGAACAAAGTATTTTCGGCTACGAAATTAAGGGCGAGAACATATTCATCTCGGTCATCCAGAGTCCTCAATAACCGAGATGAGGGGCAACTGTTACGGAATTCATATATTGGGCCACAAAAGCAATGAGCCCAAGAAGATTAGTTATTTGTAGAAAGATTAAGGCCCTAAATACATACCAAATCTGGGAGATTATTTTATTAACAAATAAGTAAGATATATTATTTATCTTGTGCAGATTATGATCAAGAATTGACAAAGCTTCCTCAATTAAACACAGGTTAGTGAAAGCATAAATAGCCCATCACCAAAGGTGAAAGGTACACACATATTCTGACTCTCTCTTTTCCTTTCACACAAGCACACACTGCACACCACTTGTGTTGTGTTGTTTTGCTGTGATCTTCATCTTCCTTTGGATGCTTCAAACTTCATACGCATTCAGAGAGAGAGAGAACCTTGATCCCATATCAAGACCCAGTTTCATTACTGGACATCCGTTTTCTGGAACGGAACAGTTCCATTGTAATTTGTTTTCTTGCATGTGTAGAGATAGTGTTTCTCTAAGGACAGCTGAGTAGTGTTCTCAGTGTGGGTTTTGGTCTCTAAGGGTCTAATAGGTTTTTAGACTTCTGAACTTTATCTAGGGTTGATAAAAAGAGGCTTGTAATTTTTTGCTTGTAAGAATATTTTGATATAGTGGAACTCTACTCTAGTGTTGAGTAGAAGAAACTGGATGTAGCCTCATAGGTTTTGAGGTGAACCAGTATAAATCTTGTGCTCTCTCATTTACTGCATGTTTGTTAATTCTTGGTGTGATTACTAAAGTTTAATTTGTGTGTTGAGACATTACAAGTCTTGGATTGAGTTTGAATAAAGTTTCTTTATTGATTTGTGATAAAGATCCAAAGGGAAATTGTACTCTGATTTTGATTAAGAAAGAAATTTTTAAATTTACCAAGGCTAACCAATTCACCCCCCCTCTTGGTTAAGTGTGAAGTGTTCCCTTATTTTACAATTGGCATCAAGAGCTAGGTCTTGTAAGA
>PYAF01001932.1:130224-144849 GCA_007407185.1 Glycine tomentella
ACATTTCAAGTTCATATTCAAGAAGCTTACCAAACAATGCAGCCATAGAGATCTTTGATAGATCCTTGGACTCCTTGATTGCTGTAACCTTTGGTTGCCAAGGTCTTGTCAAGCACTTCAATATTTTGATGTTTAGTTCTTCAGTGTCAAAGACCTTTCCAAGACCCAAAAGATGATTTACAATATGAGTAAATCTGGTTTGCAGCTGAGAAATGCTTTCATTGGAGTTCATCTTGAACATTTCATACTCATGGATCAAGGCATGCATGCTTCCTTGATCTTCTTACTTCCTCAGTTCCTCCATGAGTAATTTCAAGCATCTCCCACATTTCTTTAGCACTGTTACATCTTACAGTCCTGAAAAATTCATCAAAGGAAAGTGCAGAGGTGATCATATTTTTTTGCTTTAAATCATATTGGGCAGCCCTTTGTTCAGCCTCAGTCATCTCATCCCATTCTTTGGGAATCAATTCATCTGCCACAGTTTTCTTTGGAATAAAAGGACCCTTTACTATTGCATTTCATGCTTCTGGGTCATTTGATTGAATAAAGATTTTCATTTTATTTTTCCAAAAGCTGAAATGTCCCCTTCAAACATAGGAGGTCTGTTTAAAGAGGCACCCTCCTTAAAGGTTATTTGTGAAGTATTCATATTTCTTTGTGAAAAGAAAAAGTGATATTGAGTAACTTACAAGAACCAGCTCTTGATGCCAATTGAAAAATGATAGGAATACTTCAATACAACCAAGAGGGAGGGTGAATTGGTTGAACCTTGGTATTTAAAAATTTTGTAATCAGAGTTTCCACAAGATCTTTATCACTTTAAAATTGTTTTGAAACCAACAATCTTATATTCAATCAAATTCCTCTGTCAAGAAAATCAATACACAATTGAAATCTTTTCTGTGCAAATAATTTGATTCACAAAGAAAAGCAATTAGGAAATGAAGAGAATCGAATAAAGATCAGCCACAATTTTATACTGGTTCACTTCAAACACTATAAAGCTACATCCAGTTCTTCCACTCAACACTAGAATGGAGTCCCACTATTGCAAATAATATTCTTACAAGATATTACAAGCCTCTCTTTATCAACCCTAGACAAAGTTCAGAGATCTAAATCACTATTAGATCCTTAGAGACTAACCCCACTGAGAACACTACTCAATAACTCCTAGAGAAACCCTATCTCTAGTTATCATGCAAGAAACCCATTTACAATAAGCCAATCTTTACAGAAATTGAATAACAAAGATACAACTTCAAAGTTTAAGGAAAGAAGTCACCTGATGATCCAATGAATGATGTACATATGAATGATTAAATCAGGTTGAAAGTTGAATACAGATTCAAAATAATGCTTCCTTAAAACTTTGAAAAGACACTTCTTGCTTTTTTACATCAATTTAACAACTCATGAATGTATTGTGAAAGCAAGAACCTTATGAACCCAGAGAATCACTAAAGAATGTTTGAAAAGCCAAAAAGCTTCTAAGCCAAGATATGCATTGGGTAATTGATTATAACAGAAAACATTGCAAGTATAGCATATCATGTAATCGATTACTATCTTGGGTAATCGATTATGACAGAAAGATGATTTTAAGTTTTGTCTGAGGTAATCGATTACAGTTCATAGATAATCGATTACTATGTTCATCAGGGCAGTTTAAAAAGTAAATCAAGTGAAAATAATTGATTAACCCGACATGTAATCGATTACATTGTTCTTGAAAGGTTTTCCAGAAAATACAAAGATCAAAATAATCGATTGTTTTATTGAAATAATCGATTATATCAGAAAGAAACTTATTTTTTCCAAAACCTTATGATTTGATTTAAAAACTTATGCAATTTTATCAATTCTTTTGAACTCTTTTTCATAACCACATAGATTCAATGAATGATATGAATGCAATACACTTGGATCACCAGAAATGCTTTCTTCCTTTTACATTCAATCACAAATTAATCTTCATGGCATGTTGAAAGTTCAAAATCTTCCTTCTTGAATCAATTTATCCTTTGTGCTTCAAGTGGCTCCCCCTCAATTCAACATATTGGACATTCAGATTTGATGTGCCCTTGTTTTCCACACTCAAAGCAGTTGAAGCTCTGTTGTTGTTGTTGTCATTCTTTTTATTGAACTTTGTGAACATTCTGTTCTTGTTTATTTGCATGAACTTGCCAAATATTTTAACAATTAGATTTAGATTTTTGTCACCTTCATCTTCACTTGAATCATCTTCTTTCTCAACTTTTGAAGATGCGGCTTTCTTGGCAATGCTTTTCTATTTTTTGTCTGCATCATCTGCATTTGTTAGTTGAGAAATTTCTAATTTATATTCAAGCAACTTGCCAAAAAGTGCAGCCATAGACATTTTTGACAGGTTTTTGGATTCTTTGTCAAGCATTTCAGAATTTTCATGTTGAGTTCCTCTACATTAAATGTTTTGCTAAGACCAAGTAGATGATTGACGATGTGTGAATCTAGTTTGGAGCTGAGAGATATTTTCTACTGTGTTCATCTTGAACATTTCATACTCATGGATCAATGCATGTTTTCTTGATCTTTTAACTTCTTTAGTTCCTTCATGAGTTATCTCCAGCATTTTCCACATCTCTTCAAAGACATTTCCAAGGCTATAAAAGTGTTGATGACTACTACAAGGAAATGGAATTTATGATGATAAGGGCTGAAATTGTGGAGAGCCCAGAAGCAACTATGGCTAGATTCTTTCATGGCTTGAATAGAGAAATTCAAGATGTGATGGAGCTATACTCATATGCAACAATTGAGGAGCTAGTCGACAAAGCTCAAAGGGTGGAGCAACAAATAAAAAGAAGAAAAGCTTCCTTTTCCAAGACCAATGGGGCTGCAACTTCCAGCTGGAAGGACAAGCCTAAAAGGGAGGTTTCTCATGTGAAAAATAAAGAAGAAAAGGTGGAGAGCTCAATCAAAAAAATTGTGGATCCAACTCCAACAAGATCAAGCAATATCAAGTGTTTTAAGTGTCTTGACAAGGGTCACATTGCTTCCCAATGTCCCAACAAGAGAACTATGATTTTGCTTGAAGATGGAGGTATAAGGAGTGAGTCTTCAAGTGGCTCAAATAGTTTTCAAGTAAAGAATAAGAAGAACTCACACTAGTAGAGGCCGAAGAGGGTGATCTCTTGATGGTAAGGAGAATGTTGAACAATTTTTTCCTAGAAAAGAGGAGACTCAAAGAGAAAATATTTTTCACACAAGGTGTTTAGTTGAAAAGAAAGTTTGCTCACTTATCGTTGATGGGAGCACTTGCACCAATGTGGCTAGTACAAGACTTGTGGAGAAATTACAATTGCCAACCACAAAACATCCAAGGCCATACAAGCTACAATGGCTTAGTGAAAGTGGAGAAGTAGTGGTAAATTCTCAAGTGCTCATTCCTTTTTCTATTAATGCTTATAATGAATACTTTCTTTGTGATATTGTACCTATGGAGGCTAGTCATATCCTTCTTGGTAGACCATGGCAATATGATAGAAAAGTGATACACAATGGCATGGAGAACACTTTTGAATTTGAGCAATTAGGCAAGAAAATTCTTTTGAGGCCTTTGACTCCTAGACAAGCGTGTGAAGATCAAGGAAGGATGAAAGAAAAGAAAATTGAGGAGTTGAAAAAAATAATGCACCTAAAAAAGAGAAGAAAAGTGAGCTACCAAAGAGATTAAAGAGAGCTTGTTCTTGAGTGAAAAGCAAATTAAAAGAGTGTTATTGGCACAACAACCTCTTTATTTTATGTTTCCTAACTCTCTTTGTTTACATGTTGAAAAAAGAAGGTGAAAAATTGCCAAAGCTATGCAATCACTTTTGGAGAAATATCAAGATTTCCAAAAGAGGTGCCTAATGGCTTGCCTCCTTTGAGAGGCATAGAACACCAAATTGACTTGATTCCAAGTTGTTCTCTTCCAAATAGGCCAGCATATAAGACTTCCCCATGGAAGCAAAGGAGATCCAAACACAAGTGGAAAATCTACTTGACAAAGGGTGGACCGTGAGAGCATTGAGCCCTTGTGCTTTGCCTATTATTCTTGTGCCTAAGAAGGAGAGAACTTGAAGAATGTGCGTGGAGTGTAGGGTAAACAACAACATCACCAAAGGTATAGACATCCCATCCCTAGACTTAATGATCTTTTAGATGAATTGCATGGTGCTACTAGTTTCTCTAAAATTGATCTTAAGAGTGGCTATCATCAAATAAGGATGAGGGAAGGGGATGAATGGAAAACGGATTTCAAAACAAAATTTGGGCTTTATGAATGGTTAGTTATGCCTTTTGGTTTGACTAATGCACCTAGTACCTTTATGAAACTTATGAATCATGTTCTTAGACACTCTTTAGGAAAATTTGTTTTAGTGTACTTTGATGACATTCTTGTTTATAGTGCCAATTTAAATGATTATTTAATGCATGTAAAAAGTGTCTTGGAGGTGCTAAGGAAGGAAACATTGTATGGAACAATTGATAAATGTTCTTTTTGCACTTCACAAGTAGTGTTTCTATGTTTTGTAGTAGGTGCTCAAGGAGACCAAGTGGATCAAGAGAAAGTGAAAGCCATCATGAAGTGGCCAACTCCAAAAGGTGTGAAGGATGTGAGAAGCTTTCATGGTTTAGCTATCTTTTATAGGAGATTTATGAAGGAATTTAGTACCATTGCTTCTCCATTGAATGAATTGATGAAGACAACCGTGAGCTTTTCTTGGAAGCAAGAACATGAAATTGCTTTCCAACCATTGAAGGATAAGTTATCTCATGCACCTAATTCTTGCATTACCTAATTTTAATGCTTCCTTTGAATTGGAATGTGATGCATCTAATGTGGGCATTGGGGAGGGGGGTTTAATTCAAGATAAACATCCTATTCTTATTTTATTGAGAAATTGAAGGGTGCATGTTTGAACTATTCCACTTATGATAAAGAGTTGTATGCACTTGTTAGAGTCTTGCAAAATTGGCAACATTATCTTTTACCTAAGGAATTTGTGATACTTAGTGATCATGAATCTCTTAAATATTTGAAAAGTCAAGGCAAACTCAACAAGAGACATGCTAAGTGGGTTGATGAGAAGTTTTGAGTAAAGTCTTAACAAAAGTCTTCAAGAAAGTTGTACTATGAAATTCATACATTCAAACTTTGTTTGATTGGTTGTATTCATCTCATTCATATACTAAGGATCATGAGGTGATATCTTTCTTGAACTCTAGACTGTGATAGTTTTTGTTTGTTTAAAAGTTTGTGTATTTTCCTAAGAGCAAATAGTTTCTTTAAAGTTGTTTCTGGAGAAGGATTCTCTAGAGGGTAGAACAGACTAGTGTTCTCTGGTTCTTAATCTTAAGAAATGTATAGGATTTAGATTTTGATTCTTTGTCTGGGTTTGACAAGGGATTATATTTAGTGTTGGTTGAAAATTCTTGATCACAAAATAGCTTGTAAAGAATTATATTTGTTTTAGTGAAAATTCTAACCTAGTGTTGGTTGGAAGTCACTAGAGGGAGCTTCTCTTAATCGTCCACCGATGTTTGAGGGTGAGCATTTTAGTTTTTGGAAAAATCGCATGCAGATCTTTATTCAATCTAATGATCCTGGAGCTTGGAATGCCATTGAGAAAGGTCCTTTAGTTCCAATGAAAACTGTTGATAATAAATTGATTCCTGAAGAATGGAATGAGATGACAGATGCTGAAAAAAGACTTGTGCAATATGATTTTAAAGCTAAAAACATGATTACATCTACTTTGTCTTCTGATGAATTTTTTAGAACTGTGAGATGCAGAAGTGCAAAAGAAATGTGTAGAATGTTGGAGGTAACTCATGAAGGAACAAATGAAGTAAGAAGATCAAGTAAGCATCCCTTGATTCGTGAATATGAGATGTTCAAGACGAGCAATACTGAAAACATATCTCAGCTGCAAATAAGATTCACACATATTGTCAATCATCATCTTGGTCTTGGAAAGACATTTGATGCTGAAGAATTGAACATCAAAATACTAAAGTGTCTAGCAAGACCTTGGCAACAAAAAAGTTATAGCAATCAAGGAATCCAAAGACCTATCTAAGATATCCATGGTTGCATTGTTTGGTAAGCTACTAGAATATGAACTTGAAATGTCACAACTAACCAATGCAGAAGATGCAGAAAAGAAACATCAAAGCGTAGCTTTGAAACCTACATCCTCTAAAGTTGAGAAAGAAGAAGATTCAAGTGAAGAAGATGAAGATGACAACATGAATCTAATTGTCAAAAGTTCAGCAAATTCATGAGAAGGAACAAGAACAGGTTCACAAAGTTCAACAAGAAAAATGACAACAACCACAACAACACCTCTACCTACTTCACTTACTTTAATGTGGAAAGCCTGGGCACATTTAATCTGAATGTCCAATATTCTTGAAGAAGCAACAAGGTGAGAGGAAGATAATAAAAGGAAGGAAAGATAGAGAAGATATACATTGCTTGGGAAGATAATGAATTAACTACTTCTGGATCAGCTAGTGAAGATGAAGAAGAAGCTAATGTTTGTATCACTTCAACAGTAAGTGATGCTGAAGAATTCTCTAGTTCTGAATCTGAGGTAAATTCTGAATATGAAAATATAGTTGATGTTGTCCATGAAATGCATAATGAGGCTCAAAAGCTAGCAAAGTCAAATAATAAGCTGAAAGGAGATCTAAGATGGTACATCAACAAACTTGCAGAAATGCAAAGTGAATTTTGTAAATTGAAAGAAGAAAATGAAATACTCCTTTCAAGTAACAAGGCCAATGGGTGTACATGTTCATCTTCATCTTCTAAGCTAGATAAATTCAAATTGTTACAAGAAGAGTTTGATGATTTCAAAAGAAGTCAAGGAGAAAAGTACATGGTACTACTATCTAAAAATAGTGATTTAATTGATCTTTTGAGAAAACTTTATAAAGGAAGATGCAACTTAGCTGAAATGATAAGTGTATAGAAATATGCTGGAGATACTTCTGGTTTGGGTTACAAACAAGGTTCAAAATCTTTTGGCAAAACCATATTTGTACCACCAAAACAAAAGAATCAAAGAAATTTCTATGATTCAAGTATCAATCAAAATACTTACTTTAGGAATTCTTCAAAAGCTATAACTTGTAATTATTGCATGAAGACAGAGCATACATCTTTTAAATGCTATGCTAGAAAATATTATGTGCTTAATGGAGAATGTATTTGGGTGCAAAAGAAGAAGAAAGTAGTTAACCCCTATGGACCCAACCTCAATTGGGTACCTTTCCTTGTTACTTAATTTGAATTTTGTAGGTGTGTCTAAGAGCAAAATCATCACTATGGTATCTTGATTGTAGCTGCTGTAGGCACATGACAGGTGACATATCCATGCTTACAAATGTCATACTAAGAGATGAAGGATTTGTCACTTACGGTGATAATAACAAAGGGAAGATAATTGGAGAAGGAAACATACGAGATAGCCTTACGACTATGATAAAAAAAATGTCTTGTATGTTGATGGCTTGAAACATAATCTTTTAAGCATAAGCCAACTATGCGACAAAGGGTAAGTTTCCTTCAACAACAATTGTTGTTTGATTTGTGACAGTAAAAGTGGTGAAGTTATCCATGTTGGTAAGAGAAAGGGTAACATTTATGTGTTGTCCATTGACCACGCATTCATTCAAAACACTAGCTGTCTTGTGAGTAAAACTAATAAAACATGGTTATGGCATAAAAGAGCAAGTCATATAAACATGCATCATTTGAACAAGCTTGTAAGAAAGGACTTGGTAATAGGATTGCCTAAGCCTAAGTTTGAGGAGGATAAAATATGTGAAGCTTGTCAAAGAGGTAAACAGACAAAAAATTCTTTTCAAAGTAAAAATGTTATTTCTACTTTTAGACCTCTTGAGTTGCTTCATATGGATTTATTTGGTCCTTTTAGAACCATGATCTTGAGGGGTAATTTCTATGGGCTTGTTATTGTAGATGATTGCTCAAGATATACATGAACTTTATTCATAAGATCCAAGAGTGTTGCATTTACAGCATTTACAAAATTGGCCAAGATTATTCAAAATGAAAATACCTTGCAATATTATTTCAATTAGAAGTGATCATGGTGGAGAATTCCAAAATGAACATTTTGAAATTTTTGTGAAGAACTTGAATTAATCATGTAACGCCTCAACTTACGATCTTATTATTATTGATTTTTAATGAAAAATTCTTTTCAATTTTCTTAAAAGCACTCAACTGAATATAACAAAATTTTGCCAATAACTGACACTCCTTGAAAATTTCATTACTGATTAATATTTATAAATTTGGAGTAATATATATATATATATATAATAAGATTACAAACTGACACTGGTTCTATTACATAGTACAACTAATTCAAAACACTCTGTAAACAGCCAGTGGTCTCTCTTTGTTGTTCATCTGCTCGCCCGAATAAAATCGAGGTCATAGCAGGTGTCAACCACAGACACAAAATACAGGGTAAGATTATGATAAACATAATTTAAGCCACAGAATATATTCAATATGCAAATATTCATAACAACATCCTCAAAGATGCATGATTCTCTTAGACTCTTATCATGTTGCATGATTATCTTAAACTCTGTGCATGATTCTCTTAAATTCTTATCATATGGTACCAACAGTCAAGATAGCCCCATCCCAGTGGCACAGAACTGAAACAATCAGTCAGGGCCCCACAATGTTGCAACAGGATTCTCACTCATACTTCATGTGATCATCATGGGTGGCGTGATTTTCCCACTGCCGAGTCACCCCCAGCTCAGACTCATCTTGTCTGAACACTCGAACTTAGTTCCTGCAGCTATCTGACACACCTCCTCTTTGAGGCAACTCTTATACACATCTCCTCTTTGAGGCAACTCTTATACACACCTCCTCTCTGAGGTAACTCTTATGCACATGAGACACATGAAACTGATTCACTTAATGCATAACTCTTTTCAGTTTATCAACTCATATTTATTTTCAACATCAGTCTTTAATCACTATCTCATATACTTTACTCAGAAATTCAACATAAATCAAGTACAGAACTCAGCTTGATACTCATGTACAGAAACTCAACATATCATTCATGTACAGAGATTCATAGAACACTTCAGCAAGTATAAAACTTCATTCAAGCACTCAATCATATAACTATAACTCGAGTCCAACAATTTCTCAGATACAAGTCATACTACACAAAACTTCAAGCACTTATTCAAACACAAACAACACTTAAATTATGTTTATCATAAAGCTTCCCTATACATACCTTATAACCTCTTAATAAGCTTATCTTTCTCTTCCTAAAGGTGCTAGCTTTACACGTGATTCTTCAAGGGGGAATGGAGTCTGTTTATGTTTTTGAAAAGGAAGGATAAAATGAAATGAAAGAGATAAGAGGAGAGTAGTTCACGTGAAGGTTGGTAGAAAGGAAAACTTAAAGAATGATTTCCACTTAAGGCCTTTCTCCCTTTATATAGAGTTTGGAAAATAATAAAATATTCAAGCACATTTCTACCCATCCTAGCTAGTTACTCCCATTTGGTTTCATTAGAACTTAGTTTTATCTCATTCCATTCCATCCTAACCAAGCTCATAATGACTCTTGCTAAATATCTTCCAACTTTACAAAAATCTTCTAAGCCATGATGACTCCTTTACAAGTGTCCTACCACTTGTCATGTGTCATGAAGCTTCTCTTCCCTTCTTTAATCTCCACGTGGATCACCAAGGAATAAGAGAAGATTTTTCTTCTCTTCATGCCATCTTGTACACATGTCTTTCAAGGTTATGATGGCTTCTTATCCCTTCATCAATGGTAGCTTACTAGATATTTCTTAAGCCTTCATAATTGCACCTTATCATTTTAATTTATAAATCTTAAGATATTTTTCTACTTATCATGTTTTCATTTCCTTAAAGGGAAGAAAATTGTGTGATTATCCTTATGTCTATATGTCACCTTTCATGAAGAAGAAGAATTCAATTCCAATATGACTTCACACATGGCATTCCTTAAGAGGAAGTAAATTTCAATTTGAACTCTTCTACCTAAATGATAATATTAAATAATAGAACTCTAGGATTTTCCAGAAACTATAACATCCTCATTTTTAATATATATTTGTTAGATTTTCTCATTAAATTATCAATATTTATTTTTATTTTACAAAAAATTAGTTTAAGGAAAAATGACGAAAACGCCCCTAGATATTTTGAAAATGACCAAAATACCCTTTACCCTAAAAATGGCCAAATAAATTTGGGAATCCTGTAGGAACCTGAGGAAAGGATTATATACCCATAGAGAACAAATTATCAACAAAGCAGATGACCAGAAACTATGAACTAGAATTTCTAGGAATTTTAATAGAAATTTTGAAAAGAGCTCAATACAGACTAACTCAGGTATCTGAAAACCACAGGAAAATGATAGATACAATCTATAGGATTTTCTCTTAATTATATGATAAATCAACTTCTTTAATAAGCTAGTTTAGTAATTTTACTAATTAAAAACAACTTGGATCAATAGGAAAATAGAATATTGTTACTACATGTACAAAAAAAAAGAGAAAAGTGTTGATTTGGTTCTAAAAGTGAAATTTGGCCGTGCAATATAAAGACCAAGGGAGAAATGCCTTAGAAAAATCACTCATGATCACATGGAGGGTTGAAAAGTCTAACTTAAATCTAATTGGTTCATGTAAAGAAGCAATAAATGCTTAAGAATCTTTTAATATACAAAAGTGTAGCAACACCAACGTATGGAACCAAAACCATAAAGAATTGCCTACACCAATTTGAATGGCACGTGAAGAACAAGCTTAAGCCAAGGAAAAGTGTAGAAAAGTCATGAAGCAAGACACATGGAAGGCAAAGATTTGCTAACCAATGGGAATTAAACAAATCAAAAGCAAGCCATAAATGACTTAAGAAAGATATTTGTAGATTTTTTACAAGGCAAAAGGCTAACCTCTCTATATAAATGAAGTGGGATCGAGAATGGGCTGAAGAAAAAAGAGTGGAACGTGCAGCCTTAAAGCTTTGTCCCTTTCAAAACAAATTTAAAACACTTTCAATACCAAACCAAGAAGTAGCCGTGCCATACTCCCTTAGTATCCTTCTTGCCTTGACTTTGCTATCACTTTCAAATTATTCCTTTTACCTAAAGAAGAAAACCAAGAGTACTATCTTTAGCAATCTCACATGGGATTCAAAGGAAAAAGAAGTAAAGGCTGTCCAATTCTAAAGGTAAGAAAGGTATGGGAAGTTTCTTGATAAGCAAAGTTTAAATATGAATTTTGCTAAGATTTCTAATTACTCTAAAAGAAATTTAAGCCCTATTTACTATGTGTGATGAATTAATGGACATGTAGTTAAGTAATTTGAGCCTAAGATTATAAGTGACTAAATAATTTAAATCTAGATGGAAGTTAAGTAATTTAAAATCATAAGTACAACTATTTTGGAAAATAATTGATTTGATTTTGGAATAATAAAGAATGGATTGAAAGAATAAATTTAATTTAACTTGGTAAGGGAATGATTAAGAGGATTAAACTTTTGAGTATTATGAACCATTTGAAAGAATAAACAAACCATTTGAAAGATAGTATTATATAGCAAATGTTTCACTAAAGTTTATGTTTTTATTCTATAAATTCCTAAGTATACGTATTAAATTTTATATGTTGTAATCATATTTATTATGTTTATTATGTTAACCTATTTTAATAAATGATTAAGCTTTGATGTATTATTATTTGTTCCAAGAAATATATGACTAGAATGATTGTGAACCCTTGAATGAATACAAATATTTGAATGATTTGTACGGTGTGAGGAATAAAGTTTTACATCGTTCATTCAAGTGTTTATGCAACTAAGATTGATTATTAAGTGACTAATGAAATGTTTTTGCTTAAGGCTTGAGAACCGTGTGGTGATGTATGATTTATAAAATTTTATGTGATGAATGAAACGAAGTTGTGCGTATGGAATAATCATTATCGATGTGCTTTTGAATATGATGACTTTTGGTTTATAGAGATAATAACGAAAGAGTAATATGGATGATGATATATGAGAATGATTATTCATGCATGTTTCATTCATATGCATATGCCCTACGGGGGTTAAGCCGTGTTGCCCTGCGAGGGTTAAGCCTCGATGTTGACCTCAAGAGGAGGTGTCAGATAGCTGAGGATTGAGACGAGCGTTTAGACAAAAGGTGTCTAAGCTGGGGGGTAGCCACAGTGGGGAGATCACCTACCCATGATGATCACATGTTGTGTGGGTGAGAGTCCTTTTGCAACACTGACCTACCCTGACTGGTCGATCCAATCTGTGCCACTGGGATGGGGCTATCTTGACTATGACCATGTGTTGAATAGTTGATAAATCATGCATCATGCATTTTCATGCAATTCTTATAATAAATGTTATGTTGGTTATTGATGAAATTTTTCTGATATTTAAACTCTGTTTATCTTGAACTTACCCTATTCGTGTCTGTGGTTGACACCTGTGATGACCCCAATTTACTTGGGCGAGCAGAGGAACAGTAAACTGTGGATGCCGTTGAAGAAGGTGTGATGAAGGAGCTAGATGAACTGTGTGCTATGATTATGATTTTATGTTGATCTGTATTTTGTCTTTGACTGTTTGTATATTATTTTGGGACAATATATTTTGGACTGTTATATTAATCTGTATTTGGACTGTATGTTATAATGAACTCACAAACATAGTAGGTTAAATCACTCGTTTAGAATATTAATTTTACGTAAACAAATTATTTAAGAGAAAAATTTTACTCATAAAAATAATAAAGCATAAATTAAGAATAATAAATAATAGACAAAGGAAATTTAAGCGTTACAGAAACTGACTTCAATTACAGTATAAATTGCTCACAAGCAGTCTATACAGAGTGCTACATAGACCTTACATACAAGATGCTCTTATCTTAATTCTGATTGGTCCGTTCTGCTTCTAACCATCAAAATTACTAAACCATCTTATTGAATAAGTCTATTCATCCTACCATTAAGAAAAATACCACAGATTCTATTTATCATTTTTTCCATATTTTTCTGATGCTTGAATTCTCCTGAATAAAATTTCAAAGTTATTACCGTATGAAATTCATAGAAATCCTATTCTGAGGCTTCTGTTCACAAAGTATTTTGGTAATTTGCCATCCAATGGCACTCTGTAATTTCATTAAGCTTTCACAAAATATCAAAGGGTGTCTTGGTAATTTTTGCCTCAAGGGTACTATGGTAATTCGTCATTCACCCTTGGGGTATGATTGTAATTTTTAAAATATCCAAGGGTATATGTGTAATTCTAGCTCAAGGGCATTTTTGTAACTTCCACTTTAAAATATGTAACCAAAAATATCCAAGGGCATTATCGTCATTTTTACCTCAAGGGCATTTTTGTAATTTTCGCTTCAAAGGAAGGGTAACATGGTCATTTCTCTTCAAACATTTTTGTAATATCTCTAATTAATATTTCACACAAATAACTTAAATATAGACCAATCAAATCTCACATAACCAGACTCATGATCACTGTGAATAACAAATTCCTTGGGCAAGAGATAATGCTGCCAAGTCTGCAAAACTCTAATTAAGGCATACAATTCCTTATCATATGTAGAATAACTAAGAGCAGCCCCATTCATTTTCTCACTAAAATATGCAATAGGATGCCCCTCTTGCATCAACACAGCCCCTATGCCTACCCTAGATGCATCACATTCAAGCTCAAAGGATTTAGCAAAATTAGGCAAAGCAAGAACAGGAGCATTAGTTAACTTTTCTTTCAAAGCAGTAAAAGCCTTCTCTTGTTGATCACCCCATTCAAAAACAACATTTTTCTTAACAATGTCATTTAGAGGTGCAGCCAAAGTGCTAAAATCTCTAACAAACCTCCTATAGAAACTTGCTAAGCCATGAAAGCTCCTTACCTCACTTATATTTTTAGGGGTTGGCCAATCTTGAATGGCTTCCACCTTCTCTGGATCAACCTGCACTCCTTGTGAGCTAACAATAAATCCAAGAAAAATTACATGATCCATACAGAACACACATTTTTCCACGTTAGCATACAATTTCTCACACCTAAGTGCTTCCAACACACACCTCAAATGCACAACATGGTCATCATAAGATTTTCTATAAATAAGAATATCATCAAAATATACCACAACAAACTTTCCTATGAATTTCCTCAACACATGATTCATTAATCTCATGAAAGTACTAGGAGCATTGGTTAACTCGAAGGGCATAACCAACCATTCATACAACCCATATTTAGTTTTAAAGGCTGTTTTCCACTCATCTCCTTTTCTAATTCTAATTTGATGATATCCACTTTTCAAGTCAATTTTAGAGAAGACACAAGCACCATACAATTCATCCAACAAGTCATCTAACCTAGGAATGGGATGTCTATACTTTACCGTGATATTATTGATGGCTCTACAATCTGTACACATCCTCCAAGTTCCATCTTTCTTAGGGACTAGAATGACTGGAACTGCACAT
>PYAF01001932.1:149564-164344 GCA_007407185.1 Glycine tomentella
TGTATTTTGGTTTGATGTACTGTTGCCCTGGTTGATGGTATTGCCTCTGAAGTTATGAAATTTGTATGAGACTATTTTAGTGATGGTCTGTATTTTATTTTGGAAGAATGTACACGGACTGTGATATTTAGACTATTATATTAAACTATGTAGGGACCACGTCTGTTGATGAATTTATGTACGTAATAGTTTAAATAAGTTGGTTTCGAACATTAATTTTACGTAAAATAAATACGTATAAAAAAAATTCGTCAATTAAAAATGAACTAGATTAAATACGTCAATTAAACGAAGTCGTTATAATTATCGCGAGAAATTTACCCTAATTTTCATAATCAACTTAATGGAGTTTTATTAAAAATTGAAAATTTCATGTTTAACATTGTGATATCATAGAGATGAGATGGGTCGTTACAGTTAACATGTGTAGGATATGGGATTTCGTTACTTGTGCTATTCGATTCTGGTACAACTCATTCGTTTATATCTTGTTTGTGTGTGGAGAAACTTAAACTTTTTGTGTCTTCTTTGAGTGATGATCTTGTGGTAGAGACCCCAACTAATGGTTCAGTTTTAACTTTTGATGTGTGTTTGAGTTGCCTTGTAGAGTTTTCTGGTAGAAAATTCTTTATTGATCTGATTTGTTTGCTTCTCAGTCAAATTGATGTTATTCTGGGTATGGACTGGCTATCCTCCAACCATGTTTTGCTAAACTATTTTGATAAAACTATGGTGTTTGGTGATCTTAAGGTGAGTGATAATGGGATGTTTATCTCTGCCAACCAAATTGTGTCATCTTCGAAAGAGAATGCTCAAGTGTACATGATCTTGTCTATCCTGGAAGTAGAGACCAAGGTTTCTCTAGGTGACCTCCCGGTTGTTAGAGAGTTTCTAGAAGTGTTTCCTGAGGATATATCCGGTTTACTGCCTGAAAGAGATAGAGTTTTCTATAGATTCGGTAACTGGTGCAAGATCCATATCCATAGCCCATATAAGATGTCTCTTATAGAGTTAGTGGAGCTTAAGAAACAGCTAGAAGAGTTGTTGGATAAGCAGTTTGTGAGACCCAGTGTGTCTCCATGGGAAGTACCAGTGTTGTTAGTGAAGAAGAAAGATAGAACCATTAGGTTGTGTGTAGAAAGTTCAATAAGGTGATGATTAAGAACAAGTACCCTTTGCCTAGAATAGATGACCTTATGGACAAGCTGGTGGGAGCTTGTGTGTTTAGCAAGATAGACCTTAGGTCAGGTTAGCATAAGATCCGAGTGAAGTGTGAGGATATTCCGAAGACTGCCTTTAGGACCCGTTATGGTCATTACGTGTATTTAGTCATGCCCTTCGATGTGATTAATGTCCCTGGTGTGTTTATGGATTATATTAATAGGATTTTTTACCCCTATCTTGATAGTTTTGTAGTAGTATTCATAGATGATATTTTGGTATACTTTAAAGACTAGAGGGGAGCATGAGGAGCACTTGAGGATTTTTGCTACAAACCCTTAAGGATCGGCAACTTTATGCTAAGTTGTCCAAGTATGAGTTTTGGTTAGAGAAGGTGAGTTTCCTAGGACATGTGATATCCCAAAGTGGTATAGTTGTAGATCCTTCTAAAGTAGAAGCTGTTCTTAAGTGGGAGAGTCATAAGTTGGTGTTTGAGATTAGAAGTTTTATGGATTTAATGGGATACTATCAAAGATTCATAGAAGGTTTCTCCAAGTTAGCCTTGCCCTTGACCAAGCTGACTCATAAGGGTCAAGTTTTTGTGTGGGATGCCCAGTGTGAATATAGTTTCCAAACTCTTAAGGAAAAGCTGACAACCGCGCCTATGTTAGTTTTGCCTAACCTAAGAGAATCCTTTGAGGTGTACTCTGATGCATCAAAAATGGTAGTTGTTGTAGTGTTTGCTCTTAAGATATGAAGGCACTACCTTTTTGGCTCTAAGTTTGAAGTGTTTAGTGGTCATAAGAGCTTTAAGTATCTGTTTAGTCAGGAAAAGCTGAACGTGCGTCAGAGGAGATGGTTAGAGTTTCTTAAAGATTATGATTTTGAGCTTAGCTATCATCCTGGCAAAGCCAATGTAGTGGCTGATGCGTTGAGTAGGAAATCCTTGCATGTATCTATTTTGATGATTAGAGAGCTGGATCTTATAGAACAGTTTAGGGACCTTAGCCTTGCGTGTGAGGTTACCCCTAATAGTGTGAGACTAAGAGCTCTGAGGATTACTAGCAGTTTGCTAGGAGAGATCAGAGAGGGCTAGAAGTCTGATCCTTTTCTGAGGGCTCAATTAGAAGCCATAGCATTAAGGAGAGATAGTAGTTTCAGAATGGGATCAGATGGAGTCCTGAGACTTCAAGAGAGAATCTGTGTCCCCAATGTACCTGAGCTTAGGAAGATGATCTTGGAGGAAGGACATAGGAGCAGTTTGAGCATTCACCCTGGTGCCACCATGATGTATCAGGATCTCAAGACAATGTTTTGGTGGCCAAACATGAAGAGAGAAGTTAGTGAGTTTGCGTATGCATGTTAGTCTGTCAAAAGGCTAAGATAGAACATCAGATACCCTTAGGTAAGTTGCAACCCTTAAAGATACCCTAGTGGAAGTTAGACAGTATTTCCACGGATTTTGTTGTAGGACTACCTAGAACCCTGAGAGGTTTAGATTCTATCTGGGTTATTGTTGACAGATTGACCAAACCTGCTCACTTTATCCCCATCAATATCAGATTTTCTTTAGAGAAGTTGACCTCCGGTATATTAGTGAGATTTTTAGATTACATGATGTGTCGTCTAGCATAGTATCTGACAGAGATCCTAGATTCACCTCTAAATTTTGGGAGGGTTTGAACAAAGCGTTGGGAACCAAGCTTAGGGTAAGTTCAGCCTATCACCCTCAAACTGATGGTTAAACTGAACTAACCATTCAGTCATTAGAGGACCTTTTGAGGGCGTGTGTTAGTAGTTGGGAGAGTTTTCTGTTGATTCAAGAGGAGTCATGAGAAGTTGGACAAGGAATCAAGCTTTGGAGTTTTGTGCTTTCAACATGCCTCATTTCAAAAGTGCCATGGAAGCTTGAAGATCAATTTGATTCTTGTAAAAGGAAAGAAGTGGTATCTGATAATCCAGTGTGCATATCATGCATATCATTCATTTAGGATTGTTAGATTAAAGGCTAATGCAAAAGCATTTAATAGATAAGGCAAATTAAAATCAAGTTTTTGGAAAAATGAAGTTTTCCTATTTTAATCGATTACTGATATGTTGGCACTGATTATTTTGTTCTTCGTGCCTTCTGGAAAACAAATTAAGAACATTGTAATCGATTACATATCGAATTAATCGATTACCTAGACTAAAATTGAAATATTGATCTTTCTGTCTTAATCGATTATAGAAGCTCGTAATCGATTATATATCATGCCTATGACTAACATGTTTTGCTAATTTAATCGATTACATATTGGTTTAATCGATTACATAGTGCATTTGAAAATATTGGTCTTTCTGTCTTAATCGATTACCAAAAACAGTAATCGATTACCCAGTGTATTTGGAAAATTATGAGTTCCTGTCTTAATCGATTACGTGACAAGATAATCGATTATTATGTTCATAGCTCAAACCCAGAACATATCAAAAACACTTTAATTGATTACTTTCTTGAAAAATCGATTACAGGAGCGTGTTTAATCGATTATTTTCAGTTAGAAAGCTGTTATAAATAGAACCCATTGCTTTGTCATTTGAAGAGTTGAACAATTCGTATTCTGAGCAATCACAAACATTCGTGAGCTTTCATTAGTGAGTTTTCTGAGTTTAAAAACATCTTGGCTTCACTAAAATTCATATGGGTTTTGGATTTGATGAGTGAAGCATCATTAAGTCTCAAGGAGTAAGGAAAGGGATGCATTGAATCTGTTATTCTTTCTTTCTACCTGGTGAATCATACATATGCATTTTGTTCATTGGATTATCAGGTGAATTCGTTCCTTATTCTTTGTGGTTGTAAATCTTTTATTTGATTTCTGTAAAGATTGGCTTATTGTAAATGGATTTCTTGCATGATAACTAGAGATAGTGTTTTTCTAAGGGTTGCTGAGTAGTGTTCTCAGTGGGGTTGGTCTCTAAGGATCTAATAGTGTTTTAGGTCTCTGAACTTTATCTAGGGTTGATAAAGAGAGGCTTGTAATATCTTGTAAGAATATTAATTTGCAATAGTGGAACTCCATTCTAGTTTTGAATAGAAGAACTGGA
Organism: Glycine tomentella; assembly: GCA_007407185.1. NCBI lineage: Eukaryota > Viridiplantae > Streptophyta > Magnoliopsida > Fabales > Fabaceae > Glycine > Glycine tomentella. Next base: position 153,816 of record PYAF01001932.1, read on the forward strand.
TGTAGCTTCATAGTGTTTGAAGTGAACCAGTATAAAAATTGTGGCTGTTCTTTATTCTATTCTCTTCATCTCCTTATTGCTTTGGTTTGTGAATCAAATTATTTGCACAGAAAGATTTTAGTTGTCTATTGATTTTCTTGACAGAGGAATTTGATTGAATATAAGATTCTTGGTTTCAAAACAATTTTTAAAGTGATAAAGATCCTGTGGAAACTCTGATTATAAAATTTTTAAATACCAAGATACAACCAATTCACCCTCCCTCTTGGTTGTATTGAAGTATTCCTATCATTTTCAATTGGCATCAAGAGCTGGTTCTTGAAAGTTACTCAAGATCACTTTTTCTTTTCAAAAGAAAATATGAATACTTCACAAATAACCTTTAAGGAGGGTGCCTCTTTAAACAGACCTCCTATGTTTGAAGGGGAACATTTTAGTTTTTGAAAAAATAGAATGAAAATCTTTATTCAATCAAATGATCCAGGAGCATGGAATGGAATAGTGAAGGGCCCTTTTATTCCAAAGAAAACTGTGGCAGATGAATTGATTCCCAAAGAATGGGATGAGATGACTGAGGCTGAACAAAGGGCTGCACAATATGATTTTAAAGCAAAAAATATGATCACCTTTGCACTTTCCTCTAATGAATTTTTCAGAACTGTAAGATGCAACAGTGCAAAAGAAATGTGGGAGATGCTTGAAATTACTCATGAAGGAACTTAGGAAGTTAGAAGATCAAGGAAGCATGCTTTGATCCATGAGTATGAAATGTTCAAGATGAACACTAATGAAAGCATTTCTCAGCTGCAGACCAGATTTACTCATATTGTAAATCATCTTTTGGGTCTTAGAAAGGTCTTTGACACTGAAGAATTGAACATCAAAATATTGAAGTGTTTTACAAGACCTTGACAACCAAAGGTTACAGCAATCAAGGAGTCCAAGGATCTATCAAAGATCTCAATGGCTGCATTATTTGGTAAGCTTCTTGAATATGAACTTGAAATGTCTCAACTAACATCTTGTGAAGATGCAGAGAAGAAAAGAAGAAGCATTGCCTTGAAAGCTGCAACTTTAAAAGCTGAAAAAGAAGAGGAAACAAGTGAAGAGGATGATGAAGATAATGTGAACTTGGTGGTCAGAAAGTTCAGCAAATTTCTGAAGAAGAACAAGAACAAAAAGTTTAACAAAGGTAGCAAAAACAGCAACAGCAACAACAACCTCAATAAGAAGATTGACAACAATTTCACATGCTTTGAATGTGGCAAACCAGGCCATATCAAATCTGAGTGCTCAATCTACTTGAGGAAACAACAAGGAGAGGGCATGATGAGGACCTAGGAGGGGACATGACCAAAGCAACAAACTTGGAGGACATACAAGGTCTTGGAGGCCCAATGACAAGATCAAAAGCTAAAAAGGCTAAAGAGGCTCTAAATCTCATGGTGACCACTTTACTTGAGACAAGCCCAAGTCTAAAGGAAGAAGAGCCCAAAATGATACACTTAATCCAATTTGAAGACCTTGAAGAATAAGCCTCAATGGATATGCATGAAGGCTTTATTTTACTTGGCCCAATTCAGCACTTAATTTTATTTCCTCATATTTAGTTAAACTGTTGTTATAAGGCTTATTGGGCTGGATTGTTGGTTTGTCTATTTTTATTTGTTTGTAAGCCCATTAGGTTAAACTCAATATGGATGATGCCCACTATATAAGGGAACACCATAGTTTTTTTGAAGGCAGAATGGAAGTTAACCTTTTTGGTGAGAGACTAGCTTCTCAAGGGTTCTTTTGAGAATCTCAGAACTTATCAAGGGTACTAATCCTTGTGGCGTTCTTAGGCTTATCAATCTTTTGATTGTGGCGCCTTCCAAATTCTGTTTCTTGGTTCCTATCTCGTTTTGCATTTTTTTTCCCAGTTTCTGTCCCCGTTAATTTCGTATCAGAACTCACGTTATACGCATCCGTTTTCAGTGATTCTTGACTCAAAATCGTAGTTCAGAAAGAGATCTTTTGCCTCTATTTGGAAACGCTTAAATCCGAGTTCTGTAACATGAGGAATGATCGGTTCCTTCCTGGACGTGTTGTTGGCTGAATTCTGGGTGTGAAATTCCATTCCTAGTTGATCCTAACATCTAATCCTATTGGGGATCATATCAGGGCAAGATGAAAAAGGAGGGGAAAGCTAAAAGAGCATACATAGCTTGGGAAGATAATGAATCAACAACTTCAGATTCTTCCACAGAAAATGAAGAAGCTAACATTTATCTCACTTCCACCATCAATGAAGATGATGATGATTTGTTAAGTGATGAAGATGAGGTGTGTTTAAGAGCTAGATCTTCAACTTAGTATCTTGACAGTGAATGCTCTAGATACATGACTGGAGACATGTCCCTACTTACAAATTTAAGTCTCAAGGAAGGAGGATATGTCACCTATGAAGATAATAATAAAGGGAAGATTATTGGAGAAGGTAATATTGGAGACAGCTTCAAAGCAAAGATAAAAAATGTGCTATATGTGGATGGTTTAAAGCACAATCTATTGGGCATTAGTCAGCTGTGTGACAAAGGCTTTAAAGTTAATTTCAACAAAGAATGCTACATAATTTGTGATGATAAAAGTGGTGAGGTTCTGCATATAGGTAAAAGGAAAGGTAATATACATGTTCTTTTAATTGATCATGCACTTTTCCATAAATCTTCTTGTCTCATAAGCAAGGTTGATGAATCTTGGCTATGGCATAGAAGAGCAAGTCACATAAATATGCATCACATGAACAAGTTCATTAGAAAAGATTTAGTAATTGGGTTACCAAAACTAAAATTTGAGAAGGACAAACTTTATGATGCTTGTCAAAAGGGGAAACAAACAAATAACTCTTTTCAAAGTAAAAACATTGTTTCCACCTCTAGACCACTTGAACTTCTTCACATTGATTTGTTTGGTCCTTCTAGAACAATGAGTTTAGGTGGGAATTATTATGGGCTTGTGATTGTGGATGATTACTCTAGATACACTTGGACTCTGTTTTTGAAATCCAAGAGTGATGTTTTCCTTGCATTTAGAAAAATGGCTAAGCTTACTCAAAATGAGAAAGGTTGTAAAATTGTCTTAATAAGAAGTGATCATGGTGGTGAATTCCAAAATGAACATTTTGAAAAATTCTGTGAGGAAAATGGAATTAATCACAATTTCTCAGCTCCAAGAACACCCCGACAAAATGGTATTGTGGAGAGGAAAAATAGATCTCTTGAGGAAGGAGCTAGAACACTTCTTAATGAGTCAAATTTGGCTAAGTATTTTTGGGCTGATGCTGTAAGCACTGTATGTTACACTTTGAATAGATTACTTATAAGGCCTATTTTAAAGAAAACTCCTTATGAGCAATACAAAGGAAGAAAGCCTAACATTTCTCATTTAAAAGTATTTGGCAGCAAGTGTTTTGTATTGAACAATGGGAAAGAATCACTTGGAAAATTTGATGCTAAGGCAGATGAAGCAATTTTCCTTGGATATTTATTACATAGTAAGACTTATTAAGTATTCAATAAAAGAACAATGTGCGTTGAAGAATCTGTACATGTGATTTGTGATGAAACTAATCCCTCTAAGGAGGAAAAACAGATTGATGGTGATACAGGACAGCTGGAAGAATTTATTGAATTGGACAAATCCTCAACCAAAGATGAAGAACCAAGTGCTGAAGCAAAACCCATAACTCATGTTCAAGTGCCTAAAGATTGGAGAACAACAAGAGATTTATCACTTGATAACATCATAGGTGAAGTTTCAAAGGGAGTATCTACTAGATCCTCATTAAAGAACCTATGTTGTGATATGGCTTTTGTTTCTCAAATTGAACCTAAGAACATTGATCAAGCCTTGAACGATGAACATTGGATGCATGCAATGCATGATGAACTTAATCTGTTTAAGAGGAATGAAGTTTGGGAACTTGTTCCTAGACCATCTTCTCTTAAACCCATTGGCACAAAATGGGTTTTTAGAAATAAACTTGATGAAAGTGGAATCATAGTAAGAAATAAAGCTAGATTGGTTACTAAAGGCTATAACCAAGAGGAAGGCATAGACTATGAAGAAACTTTTGCTCCAGTTGCAAGATTGGAAGCAATCAGGTTATTACTTGCATATGCATGTCTCATGGATTTCAAACTTTTCAAATGGATGTTAAAAGTGCATTTTTAAATGGATACATTGAGGAGGATATATATGTTGAATAACCTCCTGGTTTTACTGATTTCAAACATCCAAACTATGTCTATAAACTGAAAAAGGCTCTTTATGGTTTGAAACAAGCTCCTAGACAATGGTATGAAAGGTTAAGCAAATTTTTGCTTGAACAATCTTTCACAAGGGGCAATGTTGATAAAACCTTGTTTATCAAAAGGCATGGCAATGATTTCCTATTGGTTCAAGTTTATGTGGATAATATAATTTTTGGTTCTACTAATCACTTGTTGTGTAAGAATTTTTCATCAGCTATGCACAGAATTTGAGATGTCAATGATGGGTGAACTAACATTCTTCCTTGGACTTCAAGTAAAGCAATTGAAGAATGGAACCTTTTTCAATCAATCCAAGTATTGTCTTGAAATTATCAACAAATTTGAGATGGAGAAAAGCAAGGATGCTGCAACTCCCATGGCTACATCAACATATCTTGATTCAGATGAAAGTGGAAAGAAAGTTGATGAGTCTAAGTATAGAGGAATGATTGGATCTTTGATCTACTTGACAGCTAGTAGACCTGATATAATGCTCAGTGTTTGCTTATGTGCAAGATATCAAGCAAATCCAAAAGAGTCTCATCTTACTGCTGTAAAAAGGATCCTCAAATATCTCAAAGCTACACCTAGAGTTGATCTTTGGTATCCAAAAGCTGCTTCTATCAATATTATTGGTTATTCTGATTCTGATTTTGCAGGGTGCAAATTAGATAGAAAAAGCACAAGTGGCACTTGTCATCTTCTAGGAAGTTCATTAATATCATGGCACTGCAAGAAACAATCTTGTATTGCATTATCTACTGTTGAAGCTGAATACATCTCAGCTGGAAGTTGTTGTGCACAAAGCTTGTGGCTAAAACAACAAATGCAAGACTATAGAGTAGAACTGAATGAAATTCCTTTGCTATGTGACAATACAAGTGCTATAAACATATCAAAGAATCCAATAATGCATTCAAGGACAAAGTATATTGAGATCAGACATCATTTCCTCAGGGATCAGGATAAAAAAGGTAACATAAAGGCAGAATTCATTGACACCAATAACCAACTTGCTGATATATTCACAAAACCATTATCAAGGGATAGATTTTATACACTAAGAAAGAAACATGCTAGGTACTCTAGATAAAAGTAACATAAACTAGCTTGTTTTATATGTGTTTTGTGTGATGAATCAAAGCCAAAATGTCACAAGTATGTATGATTATTTAGAATCTTGTATAAAAGCTGCTAAATGCTCTATATCGGTTAAACGTACTGGAATAATCGATTACACCATGGGTTAATCGATTAAAATCATTAAAAATCACATTCAGTATGGAATTTGTGCTCATGTAATCAATTACATATATATGGTAATTGATTATTCTTCATATTTCCAGAATTCAACTATTTCTGGAATAATCGATTTCACATTGGGATAATCCATTACATTGATTAAAATTCTCTAAATGATTGCATGTCTCACTGGAATAATCGATTACCTTCATCATTAGAAGTGATAGTTTCTCTGGAATAATCGATTACCACTCAGGATAATCGATTACTCATGCTTTGATACCTGTATTATTCATAAAAGCTATCAAATAATCGATTACTTTACAATATAATCGATTACTAGTTGTCTTCAACCTCTGACAGTGAATGAAATAATCGATTACTTAAAAGAGATAATCGATTACTGTATTTTTTTTGTGAATCATTTGCTCTGGAATAATCGATTACATAACGAAATAATCGATTATTCATGTTGGTGAACGTAATCTGACAGGTTTTTAGGGGAAAATTAACTGCCCAATCCGTTTTAAAACAGACCCTATGTCATTAAACTGTCACCAACAACTATATTTTTTGAAATTATGGAAATTGGGAGCCTCGTTAGTACTTAGAAATAGTGAGAGTACATATCAAACAAATTGCACCTTTATCTTTCTTTCTCTCTCTCTCTCTCTGTATTTTCTGTAATTTCTAAGTCTTGTCTGTGTCCTACTTCATCCTATAATCATGTCTAACCCAACACCAAAGAGATCTAGAACCTCCAAGAGAAAAGCTGGTGAATCCTCCTCTAATCCACCTCCTCCTCATAGGCTTAACTTGTGGTTCTCCACTGAGTCTGACAAAATTAACTACCTCCAGTTCAATGCAACCAAGCCTGTTGCCTCTCCCAAATATGTAGATTTAGATTGGTTCATTAGGGAGGGATTCCAAATCGATTACATAACTAAATAATCATTCAGCCCATAAAAACTCATAGGTACTTACTGCCACCATTCTATTTCCATTAATGCAAATATGAAGTATGAAACATGGTCATCATCAATGCATGACCTGGTTAGAAACAAATCATTCCTCGTAAGGGTAACCCATCATGCATCCCCATGTACATACATAACACACCAATATAGGATCACCGATACACTGACCATGGATAGATAGAGACCAAAATTTTAAACAATCCCTTTCTCTCTAGGATGCTTAAAAATCGTAAACCCACCCTCGCAAAGTTATCCGATTGGTCAACTTACCCCACATGGACATACACAATACACAACCATAGGCACCACCAATGCACTGACTGTGGATAGCTAGGGACCGGAATTTTAAACAATCCCTTTTCTCTCTAGGATGCTTAAAATTCGTAAACCCACCCTCGCAAGGTTATCCAATCAGGCACCCCCCATGGTATTCATGTGTATCCACATCACACATCTCAATATCATCATCATACATATTATACTCAGCTCATTTCAACATCAACAACCAATTCATCATCATCTCATTTAAGCATCACAAACCACATAAACATCATCTCATTCTATTCACAATCCATATTACCATAAATAATACTGATATTTTAGGAAAATTCTAAATTAAAGAGGAAGACTACAATATAGAAAACACACTCTTATGCCTATTTAAAAATTTAATAAAGAATTCAATAGGAAAACATATTATAAAATTTTGGCCAGAATCTCCTCTGTAATTAAGACTTTTCCCAAAAATCCAATTATTACAACAACAATATCATTCACAATTTTATCCATCAACAAATCAATTCATCGCATCCCATTAGTTAAAAACACAATTTTTCTTGAAAACGAGCACACATAGGAACAAACACCCATCAATCATAAATACATGGCATCCCATTAGTTAAAAATGTAGTTTTTCTTGAAAACCAGCACACCGTAAGGACAGACAGTTATCTTCATAGTTGGACTTCCTGGCCCCTAACTATAACGAAATAATAAACTCATCTTACCTAACCAAGAGTTCTCCCTATTACAACCTAGTGGTGTGGTTTCTCCATCCTTCAATTACGCGCACTTGTCTGATCACAAAGTTCTACATACCAAATTGAAGATAATTTAGTATAGATTTCAAAGACAATGTCAAAATTAACATTTAGGGTCAAATACCCACTCAAATCATAAAGGGGCTAAAAGGGTGTTTTGGTAGTTCACATCAAAAGACATCATTTTGAAATTCCAATCACACCAATGTGATCGAGGTTCAACAAGGATCACAGAAATGACATCAATCTCATAAAAAGAAGACTTTTACAACATCTCATTTTCAAAGGATTTTTCAAAGGCAGTGTAAAACTCCCAACAACGGTACCCAAAACACAAGAGACATTAAGAGAAGCTTAAACTAGCTAGGAGAAGACAAAAGAAACTAAGATTACCTCAAGGAAACCAAGAAAGAAGCATTGAGAGCCCCGTTCTCTACCAAAAATTCAAGAGGAGTTTCGAATATTCTGCTCCGATTATGAGGTTCTACTCCGTGTCATGGTCTCGTGGCAAGCAACGACGACCCATGGTGGTCACCAGTGGTGGAGGAGGGTGGTGGGAGGCTTAGGTACTGGTTGAGGGAGGAAGAAGACCAATTTTCATGGTCTTGATGCTGCTGGACGTATTTAACGTTGACTTCACTCGCCCAGGCGAGCAAAAATGCCTGCAACATTCGTCTAGACGAGCTGACCAAATTTTAAAATTTATGCTTCTGTGAAAAAATTAATTTCTCACGCTTAAGACAATATTTTGACAATCCCAACTGTTAAAAGTTACATATATGGGTTAGGAACCGATATTTAAATTAGAAGGCAATGCAACCATTAACCAATCCAGAATGGTGATTTTACTATAATAGGTTTTTGGGTCAAACTCAGAATCACGCAATTCAACACAGCTCAAACAAACTCCACATAACTTGAAATCTACACTAAGCAATAGCACAAGGATAATTTACACAACAATCACTCAACTAATCTAAACTTATCAAACAATCAAATAAAACAACAATCACATCAAACATCTATTTTCAATTTATCGAAATTTCAGGGCGTTACAAGAAAGATCTAGAATTTGAGGTTGGTGATCATGTATTCTTGAGAGTCACTCCATGGACTAAGGTTGGTAGAGTTTGAAATCCCGAAAACTCACACCTCATTTTATTTATCCTTTCCAAAATCTCAAAAAAGTTGGCCTTGTAGCATATCAAATTGCATTAACCCTGTCTCTTTCTAACCTCCACAATGTCTTTCATGTGTCTTAACTTCGTAAGTATGTCCATGATCCTTCTCATGTGATCGAGTTAGATGACGTTCAAGTAAAAGGAAACTTAACATATGATACATCGCCTTGAGAATCGAGGATTGACGAACAAAGCACTTAAGAGGGAAAAAGATTATGTTGGTCAAGGTGGTCTAGTGAGGTACATCTGTTGGATATAGGGGGAGCAACAAGAATAATGAAGCTTTTGACTTAGAAGAATGTTTTAAGCTTTTCACATGCCTTAAAGATTGAAATCCAAAATGAAGTGTATGAGAAGTCAATTTGTTGATCCTTGCATTTGCATGAATATAATCATTTAAATGCTTAAGTGTTTTCATCAAAGAATCAAAGCTATTTATAAAATGAACTAAATGGGTAATGTTTTTGGAAAAATGTAATTTCACTGTTTTAATCGATTACCCAGCAGATTAATCGATTATTTAGTTCATGTTTAAAACTGGAAAAGCTTTGATGAATATTTTAATCGATTACATCACAGATTAATTGATTATTTGGTTTGTGTTTAAAACTGAAAAAGCTTTAATGAATATATTAATCGATTACCAAACATTTGTAATCAATTACATAGTGTAAATCAAAAGTAATACATTGCTACTTTAATCGATTACCATTTACAGTAATCGATTACACAAGCTATCTTCAAAATCATGTTTTCACTAATTTAATCGATTACCAAACATTGTAATCAATTACATAGGCTTGTTTCTTAAAGAACCTTCATTGCCTTAATCGATTACCAAATATTGTAATCGATTACACAAGAGACTTTAGATATAAACTTCACTACTTTAATCGATTACAGCTTGGTTTAATCGATTATCTTGTTCGTTGTGAAACCCAGAATGGAGCCTTGGACACTTTAATTGATTAAGTGACACTTTAATCGATTTACTTAATGCTTTTTAATCAATTATTTGGCACGTGTAATCGATTACAGGTTGTTATAAGAATCTGTTATAAATAGAAGGAAGGCTTGGCTTGAAACTTAACTTGAACACTTCGAATTTTCTGGATATACACAAGCCTTCTAAGAGTTAGAAAGTGATTTTCTGAGTTTACTTACTTCTTGTCCCACTTTTTAATCTTCATGGGTATTGTATTATTACTTGGGCAAGAGATTTCAAAAGAGTAATGGAGAGCATGTTCTGAAATTCTGTTTCTACAATTCAACCTTGATTGGTAACTCATATGCATTCATATTCACTTCTCTCCATAATCTTTGAGTGTGATTTCATTTTTGTAATTTCTGTTATTCGATGCTATTGTAAAGGGTTCTTTGAAGCTTGTTCTAGAGTAGTGTTCTCTAGGGAAGAACAGAGTAGTGTTCTCTTGTTCTTGATCATTAGGAGTCTAATAGGGTTTTAGATTTCTATTCTTTATCTAGGGTTGATAAAGAAGGATTTTTTGTAAAGCTTGTAAGAACAAAATTTTATAATAGTGGAACTCTAATCTAGTGTTGATTAGAAGAAACTGGATGTAGCTTCTCTTGAGAAGTGAACCAGTATAAATTGCTTGTGTTGATTTTCTTTATCTCTATCTCTACAAGTAATCTTGTTCATTTGTTCTTGGTGTTATTATCATTACTCAACAAGTTCTGTTTTGAGCTATCGATTTCTTGTGCTTAGTAATTTGATCGATTAAAAGCATTCTTGGCTTAAAAATGATTAAGATCCTTTAAACCAATTCAGCCCCT
>PYAF01001934.1:0-49313 GCA_007407185.1 Glycine tomentella
AATTACGGGCCAAGTTAGGTTGTATAAGGAATTTTTGATCAGGAACCCAAGTTCGTTGAAGCGTGTCACTGCCAGAGGAGACGGTTGGACCACCCATGTTAACCCTGAAAACTGTCTCCAGTGCCTGTGCAAACAAGCCAGAGTAGCTTCCTGCTGGATTTAGGGTGAAAGCATCATCAATAATGAGGTCATCAGGGACCGAAACAACTTCAATGGCATTCACGAAAGCAATGGAATTGTCGGAAGGCGCAAAGGTGATCACAAGGGTGTCTGAGTTCACACTTAGAGAGTACTCCTTCATAACAGGATTTTTCAGCACACTAAAGTCACTGAGAAGATTATAGTTCTGGGTGGAAACAGCAAATTTCGCAGCACTCAAATTGTACTTCTCATATGCAAATGGAAAGAAGTAAAGGCGGATCCAATGTCTCCCCTTTTTGTTAATAGGAAAAGTGTACTTTGAGGGTGCAGTGAAAATTCTAGCGGTTGAATAGAGAGGCGAATCACTGGTGGAAGTGATCGATTTCAAGGAGGTACTAGCAAGAATATCTTGTTGTGTGGAAAGGAAATTCTTATAGAAACTATCCGCTGAGAAATTGCGGCTATCTATTGAAGTATTGGTTGCTGCTCCACAGTCTATAAGGTAATTATCTATCGGAACAAAGTTGGCAGAAAAACATACCAAGGGTAAGATTGATAAGGCACAAATAAATGAGCAAATTTCTTTGCAATCCCTCATCTCTATAACAGTTTATTCTCCTTTTCTCTCAAATGTTCTCCTTTCTGCAATTCTGCTATCAAAGGAAGAGTACTGGTACATGCAAGAAAAGAAAAACAAAGCAATGAATTTCTACTTGTCAATCATAAAACTAAAAGGGTCGAAAACACAAAGAACATAACAAAAATGGAAACCGATTATAAAAAATGCACCTTTAAACACAATACAACACCTTGAGAGCTCCACCAGAACCAAAGAGCAGAAGTGCAGAACACAAATCTGAATACCCTTTTGTTGAATATAAAGGAATTCAATGCAATTGATGAAAGCAGAAGATGAAACGCATGCTCAACACGCATCTAGCTCAGGACAAGCTGGTATAAAATGATGACAACGTTAGTAATTAATGTAGAGTCCCTTTTTTAACGAAATTAATATATATAATCCTAGATTCTTTTATGCTCTGCTTTATTTATTTAAATAAAAAAAGATTAAAAAAAGAGAGAGAAAAAGAAAAGACTGAAAGACGGTCAAAACTCAAAAGGGTGTGTACAAGATTGAAATTGAAAAACCCCCTGAGCTCCAGAATCCAGATAGATGACCTTGTGGATTTTGATGTGGAACCATGATTCATGTCTATCTGGGAATAAAAATAATAATAAATAATAAATAAATTATGATAGGTGAGTTGGTTACACAATATATAAACAATAATAATAAATTACCAACTTGATGCAAGTGGTAATAGATGACAATATCTTATATTTTTTAATTAAGGATTTAAATTTTAATCCTAAAGATGAAATAAATTGTGCGGGAGAAAAAAAATTTCTCCTATCTTATTGTATTCTATAAAATCTTATTGTCTTCTATAAAGATTAATCACGAATCCAATGGAAATTACTTCTTACAAAAACCAATGGTTAGAAAAAAAAATAAACAATAATAAAAAGAAGAGTTAATGATACTGTTATGCAATGATATTGGCAACAGAGGAGATGAGACGAATGTTTATTATGCCATTACCGTATGCTTGTGGGCTCGCTTTTGCTGGCAGTAACCATCAATGAACCGAAAAAAGTTGGTAAAGTAGTGACGAATATAATACGATATCAACAATCATATGTCTCTCTCAATTAATATATTGACCTATTCGAATTTCAGACTCAACTTACCATAAAGGCATAGACTATCAACAACTACCAAAATAAGTATTTTTTAATTCATCGAAAAATTTATGAAAACGACATAATTTTATTTTATTGAGTTACACGACGTTCTTATTATGTTTAATAAATAAATAATCGTTAAAAGTACTCTATCCAATTCTTTTTATAATAACTAAATAAATAATCGCTAAAAGTAACTTAATTAATTTTAATTAGTAATATCATGATTTTAAATTCTATTCTAAAGTACTCATGAAATTTAATGATTTAAGTAGTGATAATACTTTTATAAAAATATACATCTACTTGCAAAGAACATGAGTGAACATCTCATTATTAGAGTTCAATGTAAATTAAGGTATAGTAGTAAAAAATGTAAACTAAGGTATGACAAGGAATTAACAATTAATACATCTCAAAGTGGATATATATTTCTTGTATTTATGAAAAAATAGATTTATTTGTCTTTTATATAAAGGTCAGAATAAATATTATTTAAGATAAGATATTTATTTGATAATTTTCTCAAATAACCACTTTTATAATTGGTTTCAAACCAACATAGAAGAGATGAATTGTATCTGAACCCTCGACATGGACATAAATTTTGTCAAAGCTACAAATCTCACGACACGACAAATAGATAAGGAATTAATAATTTAATAATTAATGTAATATCTACTACGTGCAGATGGTAACTGCAAGAACCGGGCAATAGCATAAATTAAAGTGTAACCAAAATATCGTAAAATTGAAGTTTTCTCAATGACCACTGAGAAATGAAATTCCTTGAAAAATAGAATTAAAGAAATATTATGTAGAAAATGTCATTGGTTAAAAAAAACGGATTATTTTATGAGTATAATACTTTAAGATAATGGATTATGATTTGATGAATGTGTAAAACCTTTTACACTATCAATATTTAATATTTTTTCTCTTACTTTATTTGATTTTTTTTGTAAAATTAAAATATACTAACTTGTTAATATATCATCTAATCTTATTTTATTTTTAAATATTAAATATGTCACGTTATTTGTATGATTTTTTACGCAGTTATTGTATGTTCTGTTATGTGTTAATAATTTTGATTTTTTATAGGTAAATGAACTTAAGACATTTCATTCAAAACAACATCTACAATGAGCAAAATAATGAAAGATATGAGAGCTAGCATATAAGATAGACGTTCTTGCTAGAAAAATGAACAATAAAATTTGATTACCTCTTAACTAAACTCACCATTAAATTTGAAAAAAAGTTGTTATTTGTGTGTGAGAATATAAAGATTTGAATGCCCAAGAGTTGAGTTCAGAAGACCATCCAAAACCGACTCACAATCTATATAATGTTCTGGTAATTAAAAAAACTCAGCCATGTCAAAGCTTGAAACAGTCAATTTTGATTTTCTTATATACTAAAATTATATGTTAAGGAAAACTATTTTGTTATCACATTATTAATCATATGAATTTAATTATATATTTTACTATTTTCACCTCATCAGATAGTTTACATAAAATATTTAGGTATTAATCAATATAATTCAGTTCACAACACACACTAAATTTTATGAGAAAAAAATATAGATTTGATTACACATAATATAATCTTGAGAAGAAAAAACAAACTTTTTAAGTGTGAATAAATTTCGATGGAAGAATAATCTCGTAGCCATCCAAAGAAATAATACTTAAGAGGATATTTTTGGGATATCATTAGGAAGACTAAGATCCTAATTATGGTGTTACGGGTACCAAATAAAAAAATTAGGTATGTTTTTTTGTTGCAACGTAAAAACACGTTTTCTGATACAATTTTGGTCAAAGTAAAAATAGCATTAATCGAGAGAACGGAACATTTAATTTAATGTCAAAACAAACGGCCAAACGGGCATTAAGTATTAAAATATCATTATATACGTTATAAAAAAATATATCAGTATATACCTTTGACCAAAATAATACATCAGTATATACCATTATACCTTGAGAAAAATCTTTGTTCTACATAAATATAAAAAAAATTAGTATAGTAATAAAGAGTTAAATAATTTACATAGGATCATAGATTTTAATCTCAATATAGATTTTAAACCTTATATATTTTTCATATTTATATGTATTATTTTTGCAAAAATTATAAAATTTAGTTTTCAATATTCAGTAGTATATTAAATATAATTACAATAAAAATAATGAAAGTGATTATTTATATTTTTAATTGAGTCGGTCTTACATACACAAATTAACTAATAATATTGAGGCATAGATATTTTAATTAGTTATATTTTTACATTAAAAATATTAAATATATACACAAAATGGACATACACAAATTAGTCCTAATATTTTTAGTGCTAATTTGTGTAGACTTATTCTTTCAAAAAGAGTATATTATTGTTGCATGTAAAAGTATTATTTGAACATCTTTATTTAAATCAATAGAAAAGAAAAATACAATTTTTAAATTTATTATAAGAAAGATTATATTTCAATTGTGTTAGTTTAAATATTTTGGCTTACCTATTTGCCAGTATAAACAGACTAATAAAAAAATGACAAAATTTAAACTTGTTATTATAAATATAATAAATATAAATATTTTTGGGTTACCTATTTGTTAGTATAAATAATTTCAAATGTATGAAATAATTCTTGATTCAAAATTTATTTAATTAATATTGAAAAAAGTTAGAGTGCGTGGGATTTGCTCGTAGATATTAAGGGAAAAAGTTTATTCTATATTAATATTCGAGTTTGAAGAAGTTTTTTTTCTTCCGTGTATGATATATGAAAAAGTTAATTTGATATTGAAAATTAATTAATAAATAAACAACAACATATGCAATGCTAGCTGTTAATCTTGAAAATTTATTATTTTAAAGTAATTTAAAAAATAATACATGGCATGCTTTTCATTAGAGTAAATTAAGGGATGTAAAAGTGAAAATTAAATATGTTGCTTACAAATTACGTAGCTAGGCAATTTGTTTGTATCTAATGTGGATCAAGGAATGTTATTAATAAGTAAACAATATAAAATGAACTAATAATAAAAAAGAATTTCCAAATAAATTATAAAAAAACAACATATCAAGAAATAAAAGTTGGAGAGATAAAATTGTATTTTTGTGTTTTAATTTATTCTCTCATAGTACTTTTGGTCCAATTTGATTTAAATATTTCACGTGGAAGCTAACATTATACAAAGAACAGAGGACTACAAAATTAAAAGCTAATCACATGCTCTGAATTCTAAAATTTCCAAACATATTTATTATATGAAATTATCAAAACAACAAATCAAATAACTCCGAAACAAAATGCATAAGCAATAGAAAATGAACATATAAAGACAAAAAAAAAAAAAACTGGCATTAAAAAATTAAATAAAATGAATTGAAAGTGGTTGTAGATTTACATGAATTTGAAAAGAAACCTATGAAAATCAATAATACATAAAATGGAAGTTGTGCAATGTGTTGATCGTATACAAAACAATCACTTTGATTAATCAATATATATATACAAGTATACCTGCTTTTACTTCATGATGCTATACATCATGTGAATCGCATGTTTGTTGACGTATACGTTGTTGTGGGTTGATTTGAGCAGTGGGTGAGTTGCCTGAAGAAAAAGAAAGGCAAGAAATAAATGTAGAAAAGGAACACAATGAGATGAGGTTTATAGTGGTGATTAAAAAGTGTAGGAATTGCTAATAAGAAATTAATAAGAGGAAGATAGAAAAAAATGGTTACTTCGTGATATAAAACAAAACTGACCCGTATGCATTGTGGTGTCTATTGAATTTAGTTTTTAAAGCACTTATAATTAAATATTCAATCATAATAATCATTATTAAAATTATTATTAATAAGCAAAAACATTAGGCAGGAGAGAGAGTAAAATAGCAACGTTTATAAAACTATTACCTATCAAATTGATTTTATTTAAATTAATATTTTTATTACACAGATTAAATTAAAAATGGAAATAATCCTGACTCTCGTATTTTTTAAAAGGATTTGTGGATAAATTATTGATATATAATATATATTACGTTCAAATGTTCAATGTAGTGTCAAATTGTATGGTTTAGAAAATATCATGTTGTTGTTTAAAAAAAAATATCAAGGCTGTCAAATTTTATCTAATATAGAATTATAACAACCAGTCCCGTTTGCTGAGCATTGATGACCGCAATTCATGACACATAAAATACTAATTAATTTATTATAATAATTTATCATTCAATAAAATATTAGATCAAAATGATTCAAATCATCCGATATTATAGAATTTAAGTTTTAATTTAATGGTTGTAAAAGGTTCAAGTGAACTTTAACAATATTCCATAAATAATGTCACATTAAATCATATTAACGATTAATATAAAATTAAAATTTTAATCTGATGACTTAAAATTATTAAAGTGAATGTTACATGATTGAATACGATCAACTATTATTGCCAAGTTAAAGTTTAGATCCGACGGCTCTAAAAACTTCAAGTAAAGCTTACATATATATATATATATATATATATATATATATATATATATATATATTAGATTTAAACCCAATTTGCCCCAAAAAAATATTATTTGAATAGTCAAAGCTTTCCTAAAAACACTACTAGGCATTTTGAAAAAAGAAATGTAAAAGTGAGGTATAGAAGGCAAATTCTCCCTGCAAAGGATAATTTTTTGTGATTCCAAGTAGTGAACTTCTTTTTGAGTTTGTCAATGACGAGCCTCCAAGTACTTTTTACCCTAAGATTTGCATCGATAGGGAGGCCAAGATAAGTAAACAAGATATCCATCATCCTACAATTCAGAAGATTCGCCCACCTTTCCACAACACTCCTATCTATCCCAGTCGCCCCCAAACTACTCTTGAAAAAAATTATCTATTAGGCTGGATACCAATTCAAAACACTGAAGTATACTCTTGTTAAGAAACACATTACTTAAAGATGTTTCATCGATACAGATTGTGTCGTTGGCATACTGGAGAAAATTCACCTCTACCTTATTTCTCCCCACTGCAAAGCCTTTAAAGAGGTCCATCACCTTTGCTTGTCTTGTCAATTCGCTAAGACTTTCTGTCACAATCGTGAAAAGAAAATGGAATTAATGGGGTCCCCTTATAAAAGGTCTCTTTTCATGACAAATTCATTTGTAGGGCTCCCATTTACTAGCATCGACACAGAGCTAGATTTCAAATAAGCCTTCATCCACCTAATCTGCTTTCCATCAAAGCCAAGTCTTTGAAGCATATACCAAAGGAATTCCCAATTAATGGAATCGTAAATCTTTTCAAAGTCCACTTTAAAGAGTAAACCCTCATTTTTTCTTTCTTCTTGCCTCATACACTACTTCATTTGCAACTAACACACTTTGAAGAGTATTCCTTGATGCCAAGAAAACACATTGCCTTTTGTCAATCACACGTGGCAAAGCCGCCTTTAATATATCAGCTAGAACTTTGGAAACTATTTTATATAGACATCCAACAAGAGAAATAAGTCGATACTTGCTCAAACTCATAGGATCATTCAGCTTTGGTATGAGAGCAATAAAAGATGGGTTACTTTCCCTCGGGAACACCCCTCTCATAGAATTCTCCCATGAAATGCATGATATCCTCCTTTAAAGTTTCCAAAAAAGACTTCATAAATTTAAAATTAAAGCCTTCGAACCCCAAACTTTTATGACTTCTAGATTCCTATACCGCTTCCTTAACTTCCTTCTTTTTGACCATTTAGCTCAAGGAACTCTTATACTCACGAGAAATTTTCTTGAAAAGCACCCCATCAAGCTTTGACCTATCCCAATGCTCCTTGCTATATCTCATTTTGAAATAATTCCTAACCTCCCCTCCTTCACTACCTGTTCAACGTGGTTTTGCATATTTTTCAATCATCCATAAAGGAAAAATTTCTAATCCACCCTCATTACAATAAATAACAATCGTAAACCTTTCTTTGTTGTATTTCGATTTGTATCCATCAATACCTAATTTTTGTTATGAATATTATTCAAAATAAAAATGTACAGTAATGTCTGATGCCACAAAATCAGGCTCGTAAATAAAACAGTGGTGGAGCACTTACTACTTACTAGTTTGCAATTTAGACAAGCCCAAGTGGTGCGAAGAAACCTGTATTGGCAGCCACATGCACATTTTTTCATTTTTACACTAGAAATTTACAAGAATAAATGATCATTTTCATTCATGAATGTGTAGAGCGTTGACAAATTCGTTTCCAAAAGATAAAAATTTAATTTTTTATCCCCAAAAGTGAAAAAGTGCGACAAATTCATCCATCCATTAACTTTCATTCGTTAGAGTTAATTGAAATATTCTATTTAACACATTTATGGACGAATTTGTTAGCGCTTTGCACATTTAGGGATGAATTTGTCAGCTCTTTACCCAAAATATAATTTAATTTTCATGTTCTCCCTTTTTTAATCATTATAAACATAAAATTACAACAAACATTTAAAAATATTAGGAAAACAAGTATAAGTTAGAATAAGCATAATAATATACATAATATATCTGTTACTTTGAAATTTCTATTATAATAAAATTAAGTAGTGACAAAATCAAGTTTAGTCTCATTTTTTTTGTAAGGACTAATTTAATGACTATTTATTTTAATTTGTTTGAGTATAATATTTTAGGTAAAATAATGTCTCATATTTTTGGTTTAAGTTAATCCTTACAAAAAAAATGAGACAATATCTTACTCAAAATATAAGACTCAAACAAATAAAATCCATAGTCATTAAGTTAATCCTTACGAAAAAATGAGACTTAATTTGATTTTGTTACTACTTAATGTTGTCATAATAGAAATTTAAGTGTAACTTATTAATCAATATTATGTTTATTATTATGTTTGTTTTAACTTATGTTTATTTTCTTTTTTTAAAGTTTTATTGTAATGTTATATTTGCAATAATTAAAAAAGTGAAAAGATGAAGATTATATTATATTTTGGGTAGAACGTTGATAAATTCGTTATTGAATATGTAAAACCTTGACAAATTTATTCTTAAATATTTTATATAGTTTATTTTATTAGCAAATGAATGAATTCGGTACATATTTTTATTTTCGAAGACAATAATTTGAATTTTCATTTATTAAAAATAAATTTATAAAAGGACAAAAAATAATTATTTATCAATTTATAATAAACCTTTTATTTTGTCGTCTCGGACCCAACCCAACCCGGAGCATTATCTCTCTCTAATCTCTCTCTTTCTCTCTCTTCCTTTGTAGCTTTCACTTTCATTTTTCTGGTTCCGATTTAGGGCACCCGAACTCGGTCTTCGACTCAGAACTAGCTCTGATCTGCTCCTCAGGTACTCTCTCTTGGTCTCCAAGTTGATTCCAACTTCGATCTACTCTGCTTTTCACTTCATCATTTTGCTCCTTTAGATCCTCGTTAGTCTTCCCTCACTCCTTCGCAACTCTGCACGCTTTTGTTCTTCAGCTTCTCCAGCTTCGAATTTCGGTGTAGGTTCTTATTCCTAACAGTTAATTCGGTTCCGTGAAATGAAACCTATAGGTTTCCAATGGTTTGTAGTATAGCGTGTTTATCTGTGTAATGATTTGCATGTTTTTTCTTTTTTTGGTTTACGATGTGAAAGGATTGAGGAATACGCAACTGAAAATTTAACGCGGCTTTGTTTTTGTAACTTGTTGCTGCTCTTGATTTATCAGTGTGTCGGCAATATTTTTTGGCTATGGTTTCTGCTTTGAATTTGTTTTTTTTCCCGCCTTGGTATCCTTGTGAAGAAATGAGATGACTCGGAAGTTAATTTAGGGTTTGCACATCGTTACTAGAGGTTTAAGCTTAGCTTAATACCTCTTTTTCTAATCTGTAAATAGGGAGATGAAACATGCTTCGGTTGTTTCTGCCATAGTTTTAAAATTTTAGTACAAACAGAATATTGCGGTGCGCTGTGGTTAATGTGATTGCCGGAGTTGAGACTACTGTGACATGAGTTGTGGTGAATGCATCTGTTTTTTAAAAACAAAATCCGGATTGTTTAGACTGTTGTGGTTGTGTTGCAGCTGTTGGGATTATGCTGTGGCTTTTTTCTATATTAATCGAAACAACTCCGCAATTGTGGATTGATGCGGTTGTGGACAATACTGCAACTGCAGTATTGGTCTATTTCTAAGTGGAACTACAAATTTTATTTTGATGTCAGAAAATAAATAAGGTGTAGAATAAATAATATATGTACCGACGATGTCGTTCAACAAGCTGTCGTGTATGGTGATTTTGTTAGCTTTTATTATAATAACCTTAAAAGTTGTACCAAATATGGGTTCTGAATTGAGGATAGTATGAACTTTTTTATGTCGATTGTGCATGCCTATTAAATTCATAAGTGTGTAGTATGTTTTACAGCTTGTATCTATTTTGTTTGTTTGTCTTGTAGTCACGCATGTTTCCGTGTTAGTTATATGGAGAAATAACCTGGATTTATTGACAAACATGTTTAGTTACAAGGGATTATATGGTAGAATCTGGATGACTTTCATGTTAGTTTGGAGAAGGGAACGGGATTCTAATGGGAGAACTTGTCAAATGTGACTTTTTTTTCATTTTAATTAGTTTGGTTTAGTTCGTTGTATTATTAAATGCTTAAAAGTTACTGTATTGCATCATGTCTAATATTGTCTTTTATGTCATGTTATTTTAGGTTGTTATTTGGTAACAAGGAAGCACCTCTCAGATTGTTCTGAGGACTGAGTACAAAGGCGGACCATTTTCAGCAAGGGATGATTTTTGGGTTGACCTTTTGAAATTCATGCCATGTCGGGGTTACTTAATGTATTCCCTTATGTCCCAAAAAGCTTCTCCCCCTTCCATCCGTGTTTTATTTTTTGTCTTTTGGCGATCATTGTCAGTATTTTATATTTCTTTTAACTCTCCTGTGTGGTCATGTCTACTAAATTGCTGTAATGTTGTATTTTGATTTATTTTCATGAAAAACTTTCACTTTTCTCTTGCTAAATTGAAGTAGACGGCTTATATTAGGATTTTGTATGATTTCTGTTCTCAGTTGTGGGTTGCAAATTCCAGC
The DNA here is from genome assembly GCA_007407185.1 of Glycine tomentella. Lineage (NCBI taxonomy): Eukaryota > Viridiplantae > Streptophyta > Magnoliopsida > Fabales > Fabaceae > Glycine > Glycine tomentella. The sequence continues at coordinate 11,011 of PYAF01001934.1, forward strand.
TTGATATATTTTCATTTCTTTGGCATATGATGCATTGCATACATGCATGGTAGTATGATTCGTTGAGTTTTTTTTAGAGGATTACATGGTTAAAATCTATCCCCACACATCTATATATATTATGATTATTACTATTTTAAATCATATGATGTTGATTGCCACTCTTAGATTTTATTCCTTTTAGCATGCCTATCTTAATTTTTAATCCTAGCAGAGTTTTCCTTGCAGTCTTCTCTGAATGGATCTGCTTCAAATCTTCCAGATGGTGCTGGACGGTCTTTTGCTTCATCGTTTTCTGGTCAGTCTGGTGCAGCCTCCCCAATTTTTCATCACACTGGTGGGGAGCTTTTACTGGATTTACTTCATTTCATATTTCCATGTAGTTGTGTAATTGCTAGGTTCTTGCTGCAGGAGGTATTCAAGGATTGCACAATATTCATGGGAGCTTTAATGTTCCCAACATGCCCGGTACACTCACATCAAGAAACCCAACTATAAATAATGTACCATCGGGGGGTGTTCAACAACCCACTGGAAGCCTTTCTAGTGGAAGATTTACATCCAACAATCTCCCAGTTGCATTGTCTCAGGTATGAGAGTAATAACTGAAATTTTGAGCGTACTCTCACCTCTTCATTCTGTCATTGTATTTATGTTATTTACTGGTTTTTCGCCTGTCTCAATTATATTTGCAGCTATCTCATGGAAGCTCCCTTGGACATTCAGGAGTCACCAATAGAGGAGGTATAAGTGTTGTTGGAAACCCTGGATTTAGTAGTAGCACAAATGGAGTTGGTGGTTCTATTCCTGGGATTCTTCCTACATCTGCTGCAGTTGGTAACCGAAATGCTATTCCAGGATTGGGAGTAAACCCAATTTTGGGAAATGCAGGTCCTCGAATCACAAGTTCTGTGGGAAACATGGTTGGAGGAGGGAATATTGGAAGGACTGGTGGAGGATTGTCTGTGCCTGGTCTCTCATCTCGTCTAAATTTGGGTGCAAACAGTGGATCCGGTAGTTTAGGTATGCAAGGCCAGAATCGATTGATGAGTGGTGTGCTTCCACAGGGTATGCATTTTTACCATTACAAGTTCTTTTATGGAATATTTGTATATGAAAGAAATTTACCTTAATGTAAGCATTTTCTATTTCCCCTTGCCGTAGTAATTGAAAATCTTTTCTTTTTTGTATTGTAAAAAGAAGTGGGAAAATATTGTCATGGGTGAGTGAAGTGGGGTACATGTCAGTCACTTGATGAGTGGCTGCAAGCATGGTAGTTGAATTGGGACACAAATCGTGAATTGGAAAGCCTATGTTTCGAATCGTGAATCGTAAGATTCATGATCAATAATAAAACACACACACACTCACATATATATCTAAGCACAAATTCATGATCAATAACTAAAAAACATAACCAGGATCATTTTAACATAGAGAAACATATGAGAAATGAAAACATTCACACACACATATGTATTAAGTATTTGGATGTCAAATAGCTAACCAAGTGTCATATAAGCTTCAAAACAAACACTGTTTCTACATAATAACAGGGGACCACCACTCAGCTTGCAGGCACGTGTGGTTGGATTCATGCTCAACCAACACATTAACATACAAAAAGAGAGGGCATAAAGGGTGGGTCACTCTCTTTTCGCATCGCATGAACAAAGAGGAGAATAGCAAAAACAAGGTAAGGAGACATGTTTTTGTATCACATGAACAAATATGTCTTTCACACAATTGGGAGAGGTTGGGTCTCTTTGGGGAGAGAAAATCAGCTGGGTCCCCCCTTTTGCACAAGTTTTTGGAAAAAGTTTTTTTTTTAGGGTTTCATAATTGGGCCGTGCATGAGATGGCATGCTTTGGGTGCAACCCATTTTGAATCAGAATCGTGTGATTCACAAGGAGAATGTGATTCATGTGATTCTCACACAATTCATGCGATTCGGTGTGCGATTCAGGCGCAAAAATGATATACCTCAGGAAGAAATTCTTTATTTCTTGGAGTAGAATCCTCAACTATTTTTCATGTTGATATTCTGACTGGCTAGATTTTGAGCATTTTGGGCTGTTCTTTCTATTGAGATGTTTATTGTTCAAAGAGATAGAATGTGATAAATATAGTGCATGCTTGGAAATGTGGTGTCCCATGTTGAAAAAATCATGATAGCTTTAAAGCTACTGTTTGGTGTGGTGGAAAATCATGGTGGGACACTTTGGTTTTCGGGTCTTCACTGCCAATCCAAACACACTGATAATAATTCTGTCTGAATTACACAGCGGAGCATATATTTATATTAAGAGTCATAAATACAAGAATATACAGTTACCCTAATCAACACAATTACAAGAATATAACTTGCCATATTTACAATATTACTATAATTAAATATATATTTTTCAACATTTATAACCATGCAAAACACAACTAAATTCTTAAAGTAAGAAGCCAAAGGCTGTAACAGGGGAAATGAGAGTTTTGAAGATAATTCCCATCTGTCATCCATATTCACTCTGGCCGCTATTTTCATGTGCTTTGCCATAGTGCAGCCATGTCAAAGATACCATGGGCTGTTTAAAACTGGTTCCCCTCTGAACCACATTATTCTGCTATGTGGACTGGTCACTGGTGGACTGTTGTCCTCAACCAGAGTAGCTTGTCTGCAATTTTCACTTTCGAAAACTTGATAATGTGGGTTGATATTGTGGATAAGCTTTCTGTTGCATTTATTGCTGCTTGTTCACCTGCTTCAAATTTGTTGGCTCTGGTGGTGTCACTATGCTATTTCTTTCATCAATTGATATAAAAAGGGTTTCTTGATATGATATGTGAATGTTATATGTTCCTACGGCAGCAAAATTTGATTGAAAACAACTTAAAGAACTGCTGCTTGTTTGAGATTTATATGAATTGCATATTTGCATGATCAAATTGTTTGTACGTTTCATGCATGTTGAATATATAAAATTTCCCCCTTTAATAGAGTTGACTGTTGTAACCAACATTTTCTTGATCCAGGGTCTCCACAGGTAATTTCAATGCTAGGAAATTCTTATCCTAGTGGGGGTCCACTTTCCCAAAGCCATGTTCAAGCAGTGAGTAACTTGAACTCTATGGGGATGTTGAATGATGTGAATTCTAATGACAGTTCACCTTTTGACATCAATGACTTCCCTCAACTGACAACTCGTCCTAGTTCTGCTGGAGGGCCTCAAGGACAGTTGGGTAAGTGATGATAAATGTTTTTTTATGTTTGATATATAAATGTTTCCCTTCCCCTTCCACTTATTTTTTTCAACCTCCTCATATCTATCATTGGGTTCATCTACCACCGACACCAATTAGCTTGGGTTAAAGGTGCTGTTGATGTTGATGATGATATATTTATGCACCTTGTACAATAAAGAATGATATGATATAACAAAAAAATTTCAGGTTCTTTACGAAAACAGGGTCTCGGTGTTAGTCCCATTGTTCAACAAAACCAAGAGTTTAGCATTCAAAATGAAGATTTCCCAGCTTTACCAGGATTCAAAGGTGTAGTATGCCTTATATTTTGGAGTTTAAAGATTTTCCTTAGCGAGATGGGTTTTCTGGATCTGTATGCATGTTTACTTTCAGTGCTTTGCTTTATTACTCTCTTTATTTTACTATTCTCTGTATTATTTCAGTGCTTGGCTTTTGATTGGTTGTGATAGGAGTACGTGCCCCTGTTTTCTGTTTTAAGTTAACCATCTGTATTATCTGTTATACATTTAGTGAGGATGCAATATTGTTCTAAATTTTGCAAGCAAATTAATTACTTAGTTTTGCGCTGACGAATCTTAGATTGCTTTTGCTGGAAATGACAACTGTGTTTTTCTAATTATTTTTGGTTACCTCTGTTTATTTACAGAATTCTACTTAGTTAAAGTTGCTCAATTGACTTCAATATTTATTTCTTACCATATTATTTGCGCAGGTGGTAATGCAGATTATGCTATGGATATGCACCAGAAAGAACAACTTCATGACAATGCTGTGCCAATGATGCAATCTCAGCATTTCTCTGTGGGTTACATTTCATAAAGACAAAAAAATCTCATCTATATACATATCCTTTGTACAATATTTGATGGATCAAAACACTGTTCTTACTTCTGAACTTTCCATGCTTTCTATCTGCAGATGGGAAGGTCAGCTGGTTTCAACTTAGGGGGTACATATTCATCACATCGAGCACAACAGCAACAGCATGCTCCTTCAGTCAGTAGTGGCAGTGTCTCTTTTTCATCTGTTAACAACCAGGATCTTCTCCATCTCCATGGATCAGATATTTTCCCATCTTCACATTCGACCTATCATTCACAGGTGTGCAAGCTTTGTACTCGTCGACGGAACATGTTTTTGTAATGAATAAGCCCCCCCTCCTTTCCCTACAGCTTGTCTTTCAAGATGAGGTGCCTGATGAAAATAAAATTACACGTTTCCTACTGAAACAAGTATTTCTGACATCCTAATCACTTCTGTATTTTGGTTTAGACCAGTGGACCTCCTGGCATTGGATTAAGGCCGCTAAATTCTCCAAATACAGTTTCTGGTATGGGTTCGTACGACCAGCTCATCCAGCAATATCAACAGCATCAAAATCAGTCCCAGTTCCGCCTTCAAATGTCAGCTGTAAATCAGTCTTTTAGGGATCAGGGCATGAAGTCTATTCAAACTGCACAACCAGCACCAGATCCATTTGGTTTGCTTGGCCTGTTGAGTGTGATCAGGATGAGTGATCCTGACCTGACGTCTCTTGCTCTTGGAATTGATCTTACTACACTGGGGTTAAATTTGAATTCATCAGAAAATCTTCACAAGACCTTTGGGTCTCCATGGACTGATGAATCAGCTAAGGGAGATCCAGAGTTTACAGTGCCACAATGTTATTACGCCAAACAGCCACCTGCTCTACATGTGAGATTTTTACATTTATGTTTTATAATTTCATTTCCCTATTTTCAAACCTTTTCTTTGGGCTAATTTTTTATTATTGCATGATGCAGCAAGGTTATTTTTCCAAGTTTTCGGTGGAAACATTGTTTTACATATTTTACAGGTGGCTTAAAAATCTGAATATCATTTACTTTTTCATTGAATTGCTTGTTATTTTATAATTAAATATAAAAATAATCTTTTTTGCAGCATGCCCAAAGATGAAACACAATTATACGCGGCTAGTGAGCTGTATGCACATTTCCTCCAATCTGTCCTTTTTGTTTCTTTTTATTTTTGGATGATTTGAGCTTGTTTTCTAATTCTTATAATTTGGGTACAATTACTCGGATGAGTGGTTAATTAAATAATGCATGGTTACCACATTAACCACTTATCTAGTTTTAGTATTCCTAAATTAAAAATAGGTTGACAAATTCCTAAATTTTAATTCTCTGAAATTGTTTTCCCAGTTCAATAATTTCTAACGAGATAGGGGTTGTTGCTCGCAGTTACAACAGAGGTTGGTTTTATCACAAAGAACATCGTTTATGGTTTATAAGAGTTCCCAACATGGAGCCGCTGGTTAAAACAAACACATATGAGAGAGGATCTTATCACTGTTTCGATCCAAGCATATTTGAAACCGTCCGCAAGGTTAGTTTTTTGAATATACTCGGTCGATGGTGTTCGTGAACTCTGCCTCCTATTCCCCAATTAATATTCTTTTTTTAGCCTCTAATGTAGAACCTCCTTGCAGGATAATTTTGTTCTACATTATGAAATGTTGGAAAAGAGACCACATCTGCCTCAACTTTGAGGAGGAAACAAAAACCTTTTTACTGTAAAGTTTCGATTGTGGATTTAATGCCTTGGAGTCATTTTGCAGCATTATTATTCTTCAATTTGGCTTTTCTTCCTATCTGGTCGCTTTAGTGATCCAAGCTAGTATTTTAGTTTTCCTTGCCTTAATACAAACAATAATTAGGATACATAGGATAACCTAGCTGTCTGACAAACATGGTTTTCTGCCCATTAGCTAATGCACAGGAAAAACACCTGGATCGAAAATGGATGTACTTTCCGAAATAATTTTATCTTAATCTGAATGTTAGGATCAGAGATCTAAAATTGAATTGGCCAGCTTGACCGCGAATTGGTTAGGTGACTACTTTATGTAGCTCAAAACTGGTGCAAGTAAAAAGTGGTCTAGTATTAGTCTAGTTGATTAGAGCTGATAAAATCAGTAGCTGAAAATAGTTTTGAACTCCTTAATAAAATATATTTTAATTATTCAATTCTTTTTATTAAAATAAATATTTATGCTAGAAATTCAAGTATGATTTTTTTATTTGACTATTGTGAAATTTTCATGTTGTTAGCGTGTAATTTTTTTAATAATTTTATGTAAGGTTTGTTACTAACCATATTATTTAATATTTAAAATATGCAATTATTTCCGATTTAAACGTGGTTGAATTGATGAATCATGTAGTATATTTACTATTAAAAGTTTAATTTTTAAAAAATTGTTGGGACTACGTCGTAGGGATTTTGAAATAGTTTGTAAAATATAGTGGTCTCCCTTTATGTATTACACATTACATTCTAGCACCAAACTTTTATGCAAAGTCCATATGCCATGGCTTTGATTGCCGTAAAATTATGTTGCATAGAGCAGGGGTGGAGAACGATGTATATAGGACGACACTACTTTTAAATTGCTAGACTAGACGTCGTCACCCCCATTTTTCCTTCCTTTTCTGTCATCAATATAATGACATTTGAAGGTTCTTCAATTGTTGGCTACTTGTTCTCAAGTGTCTGCTTGTTTTTAAGTTGATATAATTGATTTAATAGAATTTTAAATTGTTGAACCAAACTGAAATAAATGTTTAAATTAGTCACAGATTTTACATTAAAACATGTGGAGTGTTAGGGAATTATATAGGCCTTGCTTGGTGAGAAAAGTCTGAAATTTGTTCCACTGAGCAAATGGTAGGGCTTGTTGGCATGGAGATGGTCATTGCATTTGAGGTTATGTAACAACAAAGATGAGCAGCAAGATATCAGATGATAAATGATCCAGCTAGTATTTTTGTGGTTCTAATCCATGATTCAATACTGAAAAAAATCATGATTCAATTATCATTCTATATTCCACCTGAATAGTGGATTAAGTGTTGGTAACTGTGGCTCAGCTTCCGTCATGGCCGTTCCAAGTGTGACGTGTTAAAGATTGGACTCGAGCATTAGCTATCAGAAAAATTGTCATAAACCAATGACGTTGATGGTTTTAAGGAAAAATAACACCAACTTTCCATAATATTTTACTTAATTATATTTAATATTTCTTTTTTATTTGAAACTTATCGGATTTATCTCTTAAATTCACAAGGAATTTGAAATCTGCCACCCAAAAAAACGAAGAGAAAAATCGCTTAGCCAAATTAATTGGGTTTTAAAACAACTGAAGGTGGAAAAGTACAGAAAACTTTTGTTGAACGTTGTTTACGAGAAACTTGTATAGATCTAGTTTTTACAAGTTGTGTAGACTAAAAAGTAACAAGTTATGTAACATGGCTTTAAATTTCAAATAATTATGAGACGAATTTATTATAAAATGACGAAATGTCTATTTGGCAAATTGGTTTACTTTACACAACTTATGTAAACTATGTCTAACTCGAAATTTTCATTCAGAAGAGTTTATAAACCAGTATACCTTCAATTATCATACAAGTATACTTTTAAGAGGTTTTCCTGCGACGTGAAGATTTATAGTGTGAATTAGAATAAAATGAATAGCCACAAAATCTAATCTAATTTCCCAGCATTGTGTACTTTAGCACAATGCAACGTATCACAGGCTTTTTGCACCTAAGAAAATGACAACACAAAATTAGTGCATCCTTACGATGAAGCTTGATTCAGCAGCCAACTTGGCTTACAAATTTTTATGAAGATTGGGAGGTGCTCAAAACCAAGCTTTTGAGGTCCAGCATTTGGCTCTCTAGCAGCTCCTTTTTACTCAAAATCCTATCAGATGCACAGTCCTCTTCCTGTAGAAAATGGGAAGAAAAGTAGTACGCAATCTATACATTATTCCAATTATTCAAAATAATCTAAATTTTGTGTGCATGTTTGGAAACAAGGAGCTCATACAGAAGTGAGGGGGAAAAAATTCTAACTATTTAAAAAAATCATTGGAAAAACTGCACGAGAAAATTTAGCTATAAAAGAATAGTTCTACTTTAATGATTAACTTAGAAGAGACATAAATCAAACTTGAATGACATGTACGTGAGAGGGATGCACGATTGATTAGTAGCTACTCACATCACCAGGTGAAGCTGCTAAGAGTGTCAAAAGAGTCACTGTGGCAGTTTGATAATCAGTTAAAATCTTGCATGCTGACTCGCCTAGCTTGTCCTGATAATTAATATACATTAAACAAATCAGGGAGTTCTGTAAAATTGTTATTGTAAACCATTACATGGACTGCATTACAAACACTGACAAACTTCTAGCTGTATGCGAAATGGAAAAAACTGGGGTTTAGACTACTTCACGTCATCACTTTTATCGTGATTAAATTAAAAAATATTATCAGGTGTTTTTCAATTTTAAGTATTCATTGTTCTTATTGGAAACCTGAGGATTTTCCTTTTTTTGGTTGTCTCATTCTACATTATTGTCAAAGCTAGAGCAAAAATGTGGCTAAAACATCTAGTGTATCATGTATGTGATGTGAAGCAACACAGGTGTTGCAAATTATTTTCAACACAATGTGTAAAAAACATAATAGCATTTACTACTTTATGTTAATAGTGTATCAAATTTGAACCGATTCCTATTGCTTGACTGATTCTGGTGATCCCAGAAGAAACATGAACTAGGATGTCACACTGCAGCAGCTGGTAGACCAAATCAGGTTTGCAGTGATCATAAAATATTAAAGCAAGCACCCCAGAAAAAAAAAAAAAAAGAATAAACCCAATTTAGTCCCTAAAGAGAAAAAGCCACCAATCAATCCCTAAAGATTACATATAAGGAACACTTAGGACTAAAGTGCTTTTTTGGGTACCCCCGCCTCACTCAACAAAAAGAAGAAAAAAATACACCGAGTGAACAATTCTATAAAGGGTAAAATTGTAAAAATCCTAGATGTTTTAAATGAAGCATACAAGGATCATGAATAATAGCATTGCATTATACAACCATTCAATTGTAACATGAGATAGACTGCTTGGATCTAGGTTCTATCCATAAGATAATCATAATGGATAATAAGTCTGGAGGGAAACACCAGCAGGCTTCATTCCAATTACAATTACATCAGATTTGATGTCACTGTCTATCTTAGGCATTCAACTCAACTAAAATTATTATTTACTGGAAATAGAAAAAAATGCAATTCCTAGGTTGGTGACCATATCATCATTATTTGCTATTTATATTACTAAGCTTTTTTAGTTATGATTTGATGCACAACTAAATCAGTTGACAGAAAGAACATACCTTTAAATGGGAAATAGCAACAGAAATGGCCCTTCCAGGAGCTTGAAGAGCTTTATGGTAAACCTAGTCATACAAATATCCATGTTTATAATGGAAAAAGGGAGGTAGGAGCAAGAAAATTAAAGACTATAGTTACCTGGATATAAAGTAAAGACACAACTTTTGGCAGAAGCGATACAGGGTCAGTCTCAGCAGACACTTGAGATGTCAACTCCTGTTTAATAACAATGACAGAAGGCACACAGTTTAAGAACAATCAAATTGTAGAGTATCATTATAAAACTATTTGAGTTTTACATGGAAATGGAATTGCTTCACTAACTAATATTAGGGACAATTACAAATCATTGTTGAAATAACAATTAATGATAAAGATAAACTAACACAAAGTATAATTAACCATAAATTGCAACTCACTTCCAGTTAGAGTATCTTATAAATTATTAAATTTAAGTAAAACTTATGAATAAAAATAAATTAAAGATGACAGTAGATGTTTTCATTATTAACAAAGAATATTCTTGTGTGAAAATTGAGCAGTAGAATCTAGCCTCCAGTAAATTATAGAAAGTTTTTACTTAAATGTAAAACATAAATACCTTGCGATATGAATGTAAAAGTGTTCTTTCTAGTTTCTTGTCAAGCTTTTTCAAAGGCAACCCACTGGAAAAATTAATGAACAAACTATGTATTAGGGTTCACATCAGGACACAAGAACTGGAGGTCAAATCAATGATAAAGTCCTACAAACAAAAATAGACACATTACCTCTCTTCTGTTACCATTCTAAAAGCAGCCATGAATATCTCCACACTCTGTTGTATTGAATATTCAAATATTAGTTAAACCATTAGGAAATAATACAGAATAATAAGTTTCATATTCTAAAAAGATATTTCCAGGCAACCAGCTGCAATTGTGGATTGAAATGTGAAGTAAACTTATATAATGAACCTTAACAATGAGAATTGCTTCTGAATTAAAAATGCTAACCTTTCCTTCCAATGCTTCTACAACAGCAAGAGCCTTGTTTGCAAGAGCTCCTGGAAAACTCTTACACTGCAAAAGAACATAACAAATAAGAGATTTGATGTCATTCTATGTGCTCATTCCAAATGATGATCTTCAGCAAAAATATGAGACTAATACAAAATTTGCTACACTAAAAACAGAAAAATGTGCATGTAATTATGCCAAAAACTGAATAGTGCCTTATTCTTACAATGGCAGTTCTGTCTCCAGGACTAAGTGAAACAGATTCAGAATTTGGAGCTTCCTGCACATCATGTCCATTCTTTAATTTGTTGTGCTCATCCTGCAGATGATGAATCCATCATTAGATTTAGATCTTATTAAATCTCATGAAACATGAACAAATAACTTGTTTAGATATAATACCAGGTTTTGAAGAAGCATATCCACCATAGGAGCTGCTACTGTCCTTAGTAAATGCCTATGCAAAACAACCTGGGCATCAAATATGCATTAACTTATTTTGTTTCATCCATGAAAATAACCCCAAAGTTCAAATATCTTAATCAAACTTACAGAAGTTGATTGATCATCTTCAAACAGTTCTAAGGCTTTTTCATACAGCTGAATGTTTAAGAAAGACTGCCAAAAAAAAAAAGAACATCGGAAACTGTACATTATAAAGGCCACTAATTTTACATGTCTTGATAAATACCCTTGAATGAAAGAAGAAAAGAAAGCTACATAAAGACAACAATAATGGATGCAGAAAAAACAAAAAATGCAATTAGCAGTCAAACCTCATCAAGTTTCTTCTGCAAATTATCAAGCAAACATTTCATTCTTTCTGCATTGTTTGTAAGCAATGCCTTCTTTTTCTCCATCCAAGAACCGATTATTGTAGGCCTTAATTGGTTAGCCAAAGGCCTAAGAATTGTTTCAGGATCATCTATACCTATCAATTTATAGCATTGCATTTGAGAACATTGGGTAACATGCATAGGAAAAAGAACAAATTTGATATCTAAATCAACAGACCTTGTTCTTCAAAATCGGAAACCAATGCTGTAATTTTCTGCATGATCCATTCTTCTGAGGGACTGGGATTATCCTCTTTCATTTTAAGCGATTCTTTCCTAGAACCTGTCTTTGAATCTGACGTTTGTGAAGATGTATCCTTACCTCTTTTCTGGCCTCTCTTAGATTTTGTCAAAGTCTGTTCCTGGTTATCTGCACCACTTTCAGATAGATTTGTTACTGCATTCCCAGTGGCTTTCCCCTTTTTTTTCTTTGATCCTTTATCAGCATGCCTGTTGGCACCACCATCACTCACCATCTCATTGGAGTCATTCAACCTGCTTGACTCATGCCCTACTTTTGCTTCATTGGGTACTTGAAAATCACCACGCATTGTACTGCCAGCACACCCTGAAACACCTAATGTCTCCAATTCTTTCACAACACGATCACAGATGTCCTAGTAGATGAGGGAGATAAACATGGCATCAGGAAACCAACAGTAAAAATACTTGCACATAGAATATTTTTTTTATTCAACAGTAACTTCTACACTTGATTCTTGGTTCTTAAGCAAAAAATGAGAGAATATATGAAACCAAAATCTGCATATAGTAAAGGAAATTAATCACAGAAAGAAATATATAGCCCAAAAGTGTCATACATGTGTTCACCAAAAAATAAAAGGGTCATACATATTAACCTAAAATCTAACTCCAGTCTGTACAGTAGATGACACTGCAGGCATTTTATATCACCAATTTTAGGGTTCCCATTGATAGCCATGTTGTGATGGTGACCTGAGCATTAATTTTCTGAACTGTGTATTCACTAAACTGCTGAACCTCTTCTAAGCAAATTTCATAACATGTTTAGCATCTTAATTTTTGTTCTCATTGGCAATACTAAGCTAATCTATTAAACCAATATTCAAACTGGACATAGTAGTAGCATTTGCACTATATAATAGGCAATGTGGTTGTAAAATTAAATAATCAAGTTGACTTCTACATGACTATATCAAGTGCCACAACTATTCACCAAAAAAAGAATATCAAATGCCACAACAAACCTTTATAAAGCTGCTGCTCAACACATAAAAATCCCCAAAAATATGTGCTTTGTTAGACTGCAAAGAAAATAAAGTTTATCAACACGTGAATCAAAAACACTGAGCATAAATCTACAACATGGTTAAGTATCACCTTAAGAGCATTTTGAACAGATTGACATAGGGACAACATTTTAGATGCATCTTGGGGTGTAAATGATGAAGGCAACAAGGAAAGAGAATCACTCCTGCAGCATTGTTATATCAGAATACAATGCTTAGAAAAAATTGTCTTCTCGAAAGAGTAAATAGTAAAACTTGCAATGATTTTTGGAAACAATGTCAAGGGAATTCTTGCACTACATCCCATATAGCATAAAGATTCTCACAGAAATTAACCAAACTTTCATCATGAGAGTTTTCAAATTCAAGAACACAATATATGGATGTATCTAGTTCTCGCTAGGACGAGAGAGAGAGAGAGAGAGAAACCGGTAAAATTGGATCAGCCATTATCATCAGGTGTCAACAATCATTATCCAGACTAAGAAACAAATTTTAACATAACAAGGCAACCAGAGAAGTTGGGTATTAGGGTGCGCCTACCTCTCTTCACCAACTCATCCAGACCCCTTTAATAAAGTCATGCATATTATTGATACTAGGAACAATAAGTAAATTAGAGTTTACAAAAGAACATGTTATACTCTAATTTGGATATCTATTTTTACTAAGCCATTAACTAGGTAATGTGAAAGTTAGTTTAAATCAGAAGGATAGACGAGTAAAAATATCACAAGTTCACAACAGTCAACCATCAGATAAGAAAGTCACCACTATACACATGACAATAATTAAAAAAAATAGTTTATACTGTACAACTGTAATTTGTATATCAATTGGTAGTATTAAGCCTGGCTGAATTTAGTAATGAAGAAAGGAATGAAAACAAAAACTGGGGATAATGCAAAAAAAATGTTACAGTGCTTACCAGCTACCACGGTCAAGAACATCCTCAGTAGAAGCGTCTAGCATCTCAATCATAGATGGATGAACAAATGTTGTAACTAGAGGTTTGCCTTCAGGATATCTGGACTAAATTGGATTGTGCAAACTTAGGCTTCATTAACTAAGCTAGGGAAACAAGTAGTACAGAGTATTTATTTCACATATATCTATGATCCTAATAGTTATTATTTAGAAAAGAATCAACATAGGAGTAATTTAGCTACCTGCAAGAATTGAATGGGCTGGGGAATTCCAAGTTTGTGCAGCGCCTCATATGTGATAAAAGAATTCTATAGCATACAAAAAAGATGGCAAAATGAATGCAGTGGTTCAGAATTTTGCTTTGCCAAAAGATAATGAGAAGGTAAAAGATGCAATTTACAAAGAATATACAGGTCAAATAGACAACTTACAACGAATAAACAGGTAAAAGTCAGTCAGTATACAAGTCCAATCTATCAAACTTGTAAAGACAGTTATACAGCTCCGATGAATAGATCATATACTAGAAGTAGGCAAAAGTTGTGGTATTTTCAACAAAAGAGAAACATGAGAGAAGTGAGAGTTCCTACCTGAGAAAAGAATGAATCCACAAACTCCCTTTGAGCAACAGCAAACACCTGTTGTGTGACATAAGAAATAGAAGTCATAACAAATACTTTCTAAAGATATAGGAACTAAGTTCAATGCCCCAAGGCATAAATGCCATAGAAGTTGACTACTTCTACCCTCAGGCCATAGGCCATAGGCTCTAATGGTCAGATTCCGTCAGAGGATTATTGATGTGAACTGAGATCCTAGACTCCTAGTAAGTTACGGAAGGATCCATTTACCGCTGGTGTCCAGTGTACTCCTGCACGGAGCAACCCAAGAACCTCGCCTTCCTTCACAAGTCCATTAAACAAAGACTGGAAGAAAGATCCTTCAACAGCCAAACCACTGGTTCCATCAATTTCTTGCAGCAACTGCTGCAATGAGCTCCATACCACAGTCAAATTTGTGGGAACAGTGATGCCTCGCACAGCACCACGAACCATGGCACCAACACGAGCCACATAGGCAGGAGTATACAACTGCCCGCCTTCAAGCCTTCCTTTCACCTATTTTCAAAAACGGATTGTGCCGTCATTCCAAATTCGCACTGATTACTCATCAAAACACAATTATCACTCTCATTCCAAATTTAACACAACACAGTTCAATTCAAACCAACACACACACACACACACACACACACACACACACACACTAACTCACAATTGTTCCAAGGCGCGGCTCCAACATAGAGGAAACCAAGTCCAAACCTACGTTCAATTGCGCCGCGAGTTCCGTCAGCGCAATTTGACTACATTCCTGAAGCCTCTCGTTAATCTCTTCTGCAATTAAGTCCCAATAAGACTCCGACATAATTTCTCCCTGAGTCAACATCAGTTCTCGGTGTTCCGTTACAACGCTCTGAGCCTGCTTCTCCACGTAGTACAAGTCAACTCCAGTAAAGTCAGCGAGATCGATCAAAGAAACGCGCCCTATTTTCTTCACCTCCGACACCATCTCGTTCCTCAGTTGATCCTGACAGCATGCACGATCGCATTAATAAACGTTCGATTAAGAATCAGCACAACACAGTGAACGAAGCACGGAAGCACAATCGATTATCGAATTCAATCAAATTCATTGAAAATGAAAATTGCGAACGCGGAAACCTAATCAGAAAAAGAAGCGAAGCAGAGAGAGAGCGTACGAGAGTGATGTATTCTTTGCCGGAGACAGTGTGGAGAAGCTCGAAATCGATGATTTGGAGTTGCTGCAGTTTTTGGACCAATTCGACGACGTTTCGCTCCGACAAGCGAATGCTGGACTTGGCTTGCTGCGCGAACTCGAATTGTCGCTGCAGCTCGAGCAATTCGTCATCCATGGTTCGATCTTCACGCACGCACCGAAGAAGTTGCAATGCGTTTCTCTTTCAACCTTCGAAGCTTGCGAATTCGATTGGGCGTTTGGATCCCTGAAATGTTCTTCGGTTTTGTATTTGTAGTGACGACTGCATTTATGTTCGGTCACACGATTTTGTTGAAGAAGGAAATTTGGATTAAGGACGAAATGTCTTTAATCCTTCCTAATGCTATTGGTGATTAACTTCTTTTTTTATAATTTTAGATATACGTTTAGGGTATCTTTGGATGATCAAGTATTTTAAAATTTTTAAAAATTTAAAATTTAGGAAAATTAAAATACATCAATTAAAATTTTTTTATTTTCAAAATTTTGTGTTTGGATAAAAAAATTAAATTTTTTTATTTTTAAAATTTTAAACCTCATTTGTTTGGATAGAGAATTTTAATTAGGGAAAGTAATTTATTAGGGAATTTAAAATTCTTCAATTTAAAATTCACTGTTTGGATACTTTTATATGAGGAATTTAAATTTTTGGAATTTTAAAACAGAATTTTAAACAACTAAAAATGTGGAATTTGAATTTCCCTCTAAAAGGTGAGAAATTGAAATTCTCTTCTTTTTTAAAGCTCTAAATGCATAATTTTTTGCTCCGTCTCAATCACCGACGTACTCCGGCCTCAGCTACTCTCACGACATCACTCACCTTACGTGTTTTTTCTGTGAATGAGGTTCAAAATTTTAAAAATGAAGAAATTCAATTTCTTTATCCAAACACAAAATTTTGAAAATACAAAAATTTTAATTGATGCATTTTAATTTCCTTGAATTTTAAATTTCCTGAAATTTTAAAATACTCCATCCAAACATATATATATTAGTTTTTGTTTTATATTGGAATAGATTGGAATAGAAACGTAGTAAGTAGACGAGATTTTACGAAAAAAGTTATTCCAATTTATAAGAGAAAACGTCTATTTCCTTTTTTGATGTGAATTTCATATAATAGGGAGGTTACTTTATTTTTTTCTATTTCTATATTAAATTTATATTTTCATATTTATTTATAGATTTCGATTATAGATTTCGATCATTTTTTATAAGTTTTTAGTTTAGAATTCGAATAGTTTAGAATGCGAATATAATAAAATTTATATATTTAAAGAATTTTTTACGGAAATTCAAATTCCATATTTTTAGTTGTTTAAAATTTTGTTTTAAAATTTCAAAAATTTAAATTCCTCATATAAAAATATCCAAACATTAAATTTTAAATTGAAGAATTTTAAATCCCCTAATAAATTACTTTTCCTAATTAAAATTCTCTATCCAAACATACTCATAGAGAAAATTGATTAAACCATAAAATTGTTTTCTTGGTGATCAACACACATATTATTTACTTTGTTTTAGAGAGAATAGACTATTTACTTAAAAAAATATGAGCTTAATTTCTACAGTTTTATGAATTTGTGGTTGGTTTGAGTTAAACAAGACTCTAACTATTTTAAGTAAGATTTCATATTTTTTTCATATCTAAATTTATAGATAAAAAATGTAATTAAAAGAAAAATTTTATTATATATAACTAATCAATTTTTTTAATAAAAATTAAAAATTAATAAAAATCAATAATATATTATTATTAAATCACAAACTTACACGTATCATAAAATTATTAATTTTTATAAAATTATTTTAAAAATCATATTAATACACCTACTTTTTGGATTAGTCAATCTCGCCCGCGACTACAACAAATCTCCCACTGTAGGAAACAAATGTGATATGCAAGATATAGATTTTCTTTTAGATAACATGTGAAACTATCATAGGCATGTTCACACTGGAATAAATTAAAAAGTATTAAATATACCCATCTCTTACACGATTACGTTGGAATAAATTAGTTTTCTACGTGTCTTTCTCTATCTCTAATAAATTATTTCCTCATAAAAAATGTGGAATTATTTTTCTCTTTCTATTCAGAAAAAACTTACGATATTGCTAATAAATTACGTTTATTTTAATTTCTTTGGATTTATTTATTTACGTAAAACTAGTTTTTCCTTTTACATTGAGCAATCGGATTTCCCTTAGCATTTATCATTGGCTTCCAATCAGAGAATAAATCTAAAAAAATGAAGCTCTTTGTCTCAAATACCAAATGATTTTTCTCAACAGAAAGATTTGTTCCAGAGTGTGCCCTGTTAGAGTTAAGTAATAACACACACATGGTTGATGTTGTACGCTGGAAAATGACACCTTCGTGTTGCCGCTAAGAGGAAGTGCTTCATCGTGGAGTCCATTGGTGTATTCTATTTTTTTCTTAAAGTATATTCCAGTGTAGGCATGCCTACAATAATCCGCAAGTATCTCAAAAAACCTTATATCTTACGGACTAAATTTGTTTTCCACAGTGGGGTATTTGCTTTATTCTCCCACCCTAGAAGCCGCCACTCAATCCGTAATACATTTGTATGTAATCTGAATTCCGAATTCGAAGGGTGAAAAGGTTGTGCTGGCGACGCAGAGGTGCAAGGGAAAGGATTAGTGGCTGTGGCAAGAAGATTCGATAAGATGGAGAGTTTACAATATTTGGGGTGCACCAAGCAAAAACGGTTGCATAAAGGAATTGCAAGTTCTATGTTGATGGACAGGCTAGGTCCATAAAAGCTGAAAATTGGGCCTATATTTGCCAATTTCGAGGCCTTATTTTTCTAAAATGAGTTGTGAAATTGGATTGTTGATTTAATGAAAAAATCTTAATTAATTATTAATTAACTTCTTAAAAATAAGCAATTAAACAGAATAAGCTTGTTTCAGTAAGACCTTTTTTTCAATTTTTGTACTGAGAAAGAAAGTCAAAAACAAAAAGTAAATTACTGTATTTTTGTGTCATGCATCGGATAGAAGAGGAAACCGCAAAACAAGAGAAACAGAAATACAACACTGATTCAACCTACCATTAGTACCAAGCATAGTCTTGATCAGGTCATTCAGTCCAGCAGATATGAACATCACAGTCCAGACAAAGCATACATTAGGCCCAATAGCAATAAAGCAAACGTGCTATTTATGCATTGAAAATTTCACATGATTTTTATATTGATTAATAATAACTTAACCATTACCTAATAAGGCATATAGATTAGTAAATAAACTAATGATTTATTCTTAATAAACGTATAACATTGTATTTTTTCTTGAACCAATTCATTTTTATATCAATTTATTAGTGTCTTCTATTTACTGATTATAAGTAATCTTTGTAAAAAAACCTTAACTAAGTACCTTTCATACATCTTGCTTAAGAGATGTGAATCACATGATCCACTTGGATCACTTTAATATTAGTTAACCCATTCATATATACTTTATTAACTAAAATTTGATTCATTATGTTAAAATAAGGTGTTTTTTTTTTTTTTTTTTTGTTTAAATAACATGTATACAATCTTGTTCAAGCTGAAACAACCTCACACCATAAGAGGTGGGAAAATACAGTATTAAGCATGCTATTAAACACCACGCAAGTATGATTATACTCACTTTAGTTGGATATAAATCCATCAGGCCGTGAAAGAAAAAGGGAGTACATGAAAGGGCAACAAGGCTTTATTAGTGATTCTATATCGCATACAGTATCTTACGCTCATTGTTTAGTAGCTCAGAATCTGACATAACAGACACTGAAAAAGACCTTGACCTGCTTCCCATTGAAGATTTCCGAATGCTCCTTAAGTTTGAGGCCTCAATGCGATGCCTAATGACCCAGTAACTCATGGTGCCCAAAGTTGTGGCCATTATAGTTGTCCCTATGATTGTGACTCCAATTGCAAGCCACTTCTGATCCTTCCCCACCACTACAAATGACAGTGCCAAGAAGGCCACAGAGATAAGCACACAAGCCAACCACATTAGTTTGTTAATGATGGCCATCATCTGCTTCTTTGCTTTGCTTTCTATGATCACGACCGAGGTTTGCACCACCACGACGGCCAGAGAAATGAAGAGCGAGATGGAATCGAAGACGAAGAAAATGAGAAATGCTGCTTGTGGGGCTATGTTTGCTTCACCAATGGTCATTCCTGCAGGGAGGACTTTTGGATCATCAGCAAATTGGCCAGGGACTGTGAAGATGGCTGCAAAGGCAACTGTGGCAATGAGGACTGCAACCACAGTTGTGGAGTTTATTGCATTGTTGAGTCCTTCAGCATGCATTTTATTGATGCGCTTGGCTATGCCTTGAACACCTCTTCGAGTTTGGCGCGTGTGTTCCAACTGGTAGTGGACTTCATGCTTTATGTCACTCACAGTTTGTTTCAACTCTCGGGCTGTAGCTGTTCCTGGTTGAGCCTTTATGGCTTTGGCGCTTCGAACACCGTGTTCAAGGAGAAGGTCTTTAACTTCAGAGTTCCCAGTTTTCTCAGCTGTGTCTAGTGCAGTTTCGCCAGATTTGTTAACTACCAAGCCATCGGTTTCTGTCTGCCCAAGAAGCAACTTAATAATCTGCACAAGCAGAAATTAAGAGTTTAGACTCTACCATTAATCCAACAACTTGAAACAAATATTAAATTAACTTTTCCAACCACATTGTTACTTTATACTTTATCCTAGCAATTTATCTGTATTAAAGCAAATTGAAGATGGTTAGGATTGGATTTTGCTATATTAAGATGACTCTGTCCCACAAAAGGGTCAATTCTGGTCTTGCTAATAGGTAACCAGTAAAGGATGGCTTATAACATGATGCATATATGCTTCTCCCACTTAGAGATGCAGCAGAATGTTCCTTTATGTTCATAATGAGTATTGTGCTTTATGTTGAATAATCTCGTTAATACCCCAAAAAAATATTTTTCATGAATGTGAAACTTGATCAAGACTAATTCCTAGCCCTTAATGTTTCAAGTTTCAACACTATTTCTGGTAAATGATTCTTCAACTCAAGAGTCTAGGCACTAAAAATAAGATCATGGTCTCAAAACTTCTTTTTTTTTTCATTTCATTTTTTCAATAGCCAATCCTGTTACATACAGTCCTATTTTTTTTTTTTAAAAAAAAAAACATGTTTCTGAAGACACTTTCAGAATGTAGAAGCTAAAGGCTCGAATGTAGACACTTTATGAATATCACAAATCAAAACATTGCAATCTGGAATAAGATTCAACACTCAGATGTTACATATGCATATCTCTTGGAAGTGGCCAATTTGTTCACATCTAAAATATGAGGGAAATTGACTCCTCAGTTGCTATGAAGAACACACAGACAACAGCAACTATAAATTAGATTTCAACCCAAATGTTGGCCAAATTTATTCTTATATTTTTCTTTCGTCCTGGAAACAAGCGCATAACACTATAACAGGCACTAACATTCTAAATTTCTAATAACTTAAATGACTTCAGATGACTGTTTCCAAAATGATTAGCCAAATATCATAAAAAAATTGGGCTGCCACTTCTTTTGTCTTCATATAGTAATAAAAGATTATGGACTCATTTCAAACTAAAAACAAAAGAATACAACAACGTTCACCATCCGGAAGAAATCATTCAAGCTGATTGCTACCATGAATTCCTAATACTAGGAGTACTATCAAACAATATGGTATTCTTGTTTTCTAGGCAGGATAGGCACACCATGAAAATAACACATTTATGACTTATACAAGTGAATAGTGAATGGCGATCTAAATCACATTCTACTTTTTATCATCATAATCTTATATATGAAGTTTTTATGTAAATATAGGCATAATTATGACAGGCATAGTCTAATTTACCTGAGCCCTGCCCTTCCTGGTTGCTATATGCAATGCTGTGTTACCCTTATTATCAACCACGTTTATTGTTGAGGGATCAGCTTTTATCAACTCCTCCACCACCTCAAGACTCTGTCCCTTCACTGCCATGTGAAGAGCTGTCTGTCCCTTCTTATCTGTCCGCGTTGCAACCACAGGCTCCTTCCCCAATAGCGCTTTCACAACCTCCAAATGTCCATTTCTCGCAGCAGAATGCAAAGCCGTTTTCCCATTACTTCTAGCAATGGTTGCCAGATTACTACCTGCTTCCGATAGAAGCTTCACTATCTCAGTATGCCCTTGTAATGCAGCAGTGTGCACTGCTGTGGTGTTGGATGGATCCACAGTCATTGACAATTCAGGATGAGCCTCCATCAGGATCTTCACAATATCTGCAACAAGAAAAACCATTATTATGGCAAGTACAAAAATAATAAAAAAAGAAAAGGCCAATGTGACCTGCATCCCCGGACAGTCAGAGAGATTCAATTTCTTTTAAGAGAACAAATACAAAGAGTCTCTATCAATGATACAATCAACAACCCCTCCCCTGTTTTACCCTAATCGCAACCCAATAAACTGATTTACATTCCAAGGAAGTACAAGAAAACAAGTCTTTAGATTTTGAGCTCCAAAATATTGGGTCGGGTTTTAGTTCAGGACAATCCATTAACAAAATAGTTCAAGGCATGAGGAGTTCTAGTCCTAGTAATACACTCTTTACAACATACTTTCTTGTATTGGTTAAAATTATTGAAAACTACAAAATCATGAGAAAAGTTCATCGAATAAGATGTGAAACCCACAAAATTTTGTAATTTCCAATAAATTTCAATTAAGCATTTCTCTTCAAGGCATCTCAACAAAAACAAAACTGAGATTCCATCCGAAGATCACACACCACAAAAGAAAAAACAGACAAAACCACATTGAAGACATACCTAAATCCCCTTGCTTGGCAGCAATGTGAAGTGCATCAAAACCATTCCGGGCCTTAATTCCAGCACTAGCAGGATCATAATATTGAATCAACTCCCTAACCATTTCAACATAACCATATTCAGCAGCAACAAAAAGAACAGTTTCTCCGGCATGGTTCTGCTTTGTCAACAACATACGCAATTCACCCTCTTCACTACCACTAACCGTGTCTTTCAGAACACTCATATTCCCTGCTCTGGCTGCAGAGTGCAAAGGTGTATCATCCCTTTTACCTGTTAATTGCTTAGTCATTTTTTTCCTTGGCGTCCTTGGCGTGCTTGCTGATGAAGCTTGTGGCTGTGCATTTGGTGTGTCCATTGGACTTGGATTCAACACCAACCTAATGAATTTCTAACTTTTGACTCTTAATTGCTACTATATATCAGAATTCAGAACCTTCTTTTCTTCCTTCCAGCAAAAACCCAGATCAACACTAGCATCTTTCATCCCAAATAATTCTCTCTCTCCTTGAAGCAGCAACTCAGGGGAGAGGATCATCCAAACCAATATAAAAAATAAATAAAAAAAAGTCTGAAAATATCAGAAACTTTCTATCCTCCTGCAACCCTCCAGAATCATTGCACTGGTCATAAAAAAAAAAAAAACTGAGTTAAGACTTAAAAAAGTTAAAACCACAGCACCAAGAAAGAAAAAATTGCATTTTCTTCGTGTTTGAGAGAAAGTGGTAGGAGTGAAGTTCTAAAAGAAGTAATCACAAAGGTGCAAATTTAAGAAAAGAAAAAAAAATCTTTTTTTTTTTTTTTTTATCATAGCTGAGTTTGAAGGAAGAGTCTCAGTCTCACCTTGTTGTGTTGTTATTGGTAGAAAGCATTGAGATTTGAGGAAAGCTTTAGTTGGACACCCTGTAATGTAAAGCAGCGAACTTTGGGGACAGAGAAGGAAAAAATGAAAGTGATTTGGTTCTGGGCAATGAATATTTAGAACTTAGAAGGTGAAAAGAATAAGCATAGGCTAAGGCAATAGAGGGCAATGATTAAGATATAAGAGACGAAAGGCCCATGTAAGCAACACCTTTATGCGAATCTAAATCAGAGGCAGAGCTATGCTACCAAACTTAATAAGTAACTGAGTGACGATGGAATTGGAAGGAGGAGAAAGTGTTGTGTTTGTGAGTAATAGTAAAAAATGAAGAGTGAGTGAAGAGAAGAGAAGAATGAAAAAAGGAAAATAGAGTGGCAAACAGTAACGGCGGTGAAAGACAAGCACGAAACCAAAAAAACGAAAGCGTCCAACGAATGGAACGGAATTAACAGAAGGAAGTACCACGCGCACTTCGATTCCCACTGCCGCGAGTGGACAATGTGCTTTCTCTTTAAGCAACAGTATTTCGGTTGACTCCTCTCCATCGCTAATTTTAAGTCCTCATTATCCTTCTTTTTTATTTCTTTTTCTTTTTTAAGATGAGAAATATATTTGAAATAATAAACTACTATACTATATCTATTAAAATAAATTTTAAAATTATAATAAAATATTAAAATTGAAAAAATGTTCTTCATCAATTTTAAATCAATTATTATAGTTTTATATTTTATTTTTTTTAAAGCTTCTGAATTTGAGAAATTATGAATGATAAAATTAGTTGAACCTATAATAAGTTGTGTTTATTTATAATTTTTTTAACACTTTTAAAACATTAAGGGGGTGTTAGTATAATATATATATATATATATATATGAATATTAGTGTAATATTTTTAAACACTAAAGAGATAGTGTGAGAATAAAAAAAATAATATTATATATAATTCAAAGAAATCTCAGAAATACAAATATAATTTGATCTTTATATTTTATTTTTTATTATATACTTATTTGGTGTCATAGATCGCCCGTTTATAACTTTTATTTTATAATTATAGCAAGCCAACTCAACTCAACTGGCAACTTACCCATAATTGAGATAAGTTGAGATTTATAATTCATTCTCAAAATGGGTTTAACCCAATTTAATTAATAATTATTTTTTATTTATTTTTAGAAATTAAAAATAGTGTCAAAAGGTTTACAATAATTTATATATTCTATTTAATTAATTGAGAGTTATACAATTTATTTAAGAATACTTGGTTGCATTTTTTTATTATATATTTTTTAAGGGAAAATTTAATGTATATTTGATTTAACTAATTTTATATTACAAATTTATATTTATAGTTAATATTTTAAAAAGTAATTTACATTTTTAAAAAACTAAAGGTATTATTAATTAAATCAATTCAATTTTGTCAAACTTATTTTCTTTTTCTAAGCTTGTGGTTTATGCGTGTTAATTCGTAAATAGTAATCGAACCCCAATTTATAATTACCAAATGGGGAAAAAATATGCTTTAATGGTAAACATTAAAAACAAATGGGGAAAAAATTGCATTCATCACACAAACTATCCCGCGTTGATAAATAGTAATAGAAACTCAATTTATCGAAAGTGGCACAAATAATTCAACACTTGTGTCCTTCAATGAAAGATAGAGAGATTCAATTTTTGGCTGAAAATAAAATTACGAAAGAAAGGTATTATTTTACTCTCAAATGAACACATTGGGTAGGAGGAGAGATGGTTAAGTACTACTAACAAATCCTAATATTTTCTTGTTACAGAAAATAAAAATAAAAACTCGAAACGAATGAGCAATTTCCAACAGAGACATTTGTTCCTCTCCCGAAGCGAGTAAACATAGCAGCCTGTGCGGATCTTACAGTATGCATCTAAAAATCGTCAATATAATTTTTATATTTTAAACATAGTATTCATAACAAGTTCGTTTTTGTCAAATCATCAGTGTTTAATTTCTAATTATATGACAGTAAAAATCTTGATTTAGTAATTTTGATAATTTTTTTTAATAAAAGTATTTTATATAGTTGTCGCCTTTACTAACATTTTTAAGTTTGATAAAATTAATATTTTAGGTTTTTTAACTTTAATAAAAGTTTTAATATAATAAATTTTTGGTAAATTTTAATCATTAAACGTTTCTTTTTGTGTTTTGGTGATCTTTTAAGTTTCTATCATCAATTTTTGTTATAATAATGTTAACCTTTTCTGTTAATTCACTCTAACTAAAAAAAGAGTTTCTAAGAAAAATTATGAAATGAAAAGTTACAATATTACATTTTTAAAGACTGTTAAAAAGATTAAACTGAACTAAGGAAATTAGAAAATTAAATTGAAATTAGAGAATTAAAATACTAATTTTATCTTCAAATTTTAAATTGTAAGTTTGTTGTGGCTATAATGAAACATTTTAAAATTCATTGTTAATAACTATTTCATCTTTGATCAGTACTGGATATTTCCATTTTTTTAAAGTAAACAATATAATGTATATGATTAAGTACTGACGAGTAGGTGATTCAAGCAATATAAACTTGACTGTATGAGAAAATTTTCCAATGAAAAAGTTAGTCACATAACATGGTAAATATTACATTATATTACTGACTTATATAAAATTTTCCAATTGTACGTGAATATTAAATCCGAAGTTTTCACTTTTCAAAGACCATACTTGATACTGGATCAATGGATAGTCTAGTTTAAACACACTACCAGAAACGTGCCTTTCTAATGTCAACCTCGTAAATTTGGCACACTCCATCCACCAACAACTAGCCAAGGTGCATGCACTTCATCTTATACCAGGTTGATTGCGATGGGAAATAATTTAAACAAAGATTAATATAGCTAGCCAGTGTCAAATAAATGATATGAGTATTTCAAATTTCAGTAAAATTTAAAAAGTTTGTAAATTGAAAGAAAATAGTAAAACTATAAGATATATGCATAATTTATTTAGATACAATTTAAAAAGCCATTTAAAATAATTAGTATGTACATATATAATTAATTCTAAAAAATATAAAGTTCATTTAAAACAAAAACTTAAGAACTACATGTGCCGTTTTCAAGTAATAATAGACTAAACGATTAAGTCATTTTCAAGGTAGTTAATTTTATTTTAACATACAGAAGTGGAGCATATGGGATTTAGGAGAGAAATAAAAAATAATAAAGTAAAATTCAAAAGGGGTCAACTAGGCATTTATAAGCAGTTCAGATTTTGGAAGAAGAAGAAAATTCGAATGTAAAGAAGAAATTTAAAGATAAATAATTTTAGAGTATAAGTAGTTGAAATTTAAGAAGAAAAAATAAATTTTTTTAAGTGATTAATAATTTAAAATTAAAAAAAATATATTAAATAATCATCAAGTCATACATCTTAAAATGATTTTTTTTATAAGAGATTACCTCACTTTTAATAGTGGGAATCAAATTTTAATGTATTTATTTATTTTCAACAAATTGGAAGGAGAATTTGTTATTATTGATAACAAGAAAGAGAACAAAAGTGAGGGAAGGTGGGAAGTGAGTTAAGTAAATTCACTGGCTTACTCATGACTCAATTTATTAAAGTTCAGTAAAATAAATTTCTTTACATTTATTTATTAATGAAAGATTAAATTTTCTTATACTCAATTATCAGTCAATATATGGTTTTTTGGTAAAAGGTAATTTTTGGATAAGGAGATGATGTTTTGATTTCGGATAGGATTTTTTATTATTTTATAAAGTAATTATAAACAACTTAAATTACTTAGTCTTAAGAAAACAAATAGGTATTTAAGGGCTGATTTGATTATAAGGATACGATAAGAATGTATAAAATAAGATAGTTTGATGTACACTAAATACCCTATTATATATATATATATATATATATATATAAATTTCATGCAAATAACAAAATTATTCATATAGAAGGAATTGGTGGCAACAACCACGGTGTAGGAGTGCACAACAATGTTGGTTTTGGAGGTGATGTCAATAATAATCATAATAAGAGTGGTGATAGAAAAAGATAATAGTGATAATGATAGAAATGTGGTATATGGTGATAATAATAGTAATTATTGTGAATATGTTATTAAGGATAGTAACAATAACAATAATAATTATGATAATAATAACATTAGAAATGATGTCATTAGAAATGATGTCATTTATAATGATTACAACCAAAGTAATAATAGTGGATGAATTAATAGTTATAATAATAGTGATTTCAATTAAAAAAAAAAATATACATGACGGCAAAAGGGAGGTAATGGGTGGTTGGGAGCAATGAAAATGACAACAATTTATATAATGATGATGGTAATAACAAAATCAATGATGGTTAAAGTAATGTTAAGTTATAGGATGGGATGATGAGAATAGACAATAATGATAATAAAAATTGAGATAATAGTAATAAAAATAATAATAATGATCATGGTGAAAAAAGAAAAAAGAAATCATTAAACTAAAATACTCAAAAGTTTATTTAATGAAATCAAATTTAAGTCAATAATAGAAATTTTAACTACCTCTAACTTTGTTAACCTTAATCCACCTCCTCCATCTTTGGTATCAGCCGTGATTAGTGATTAGGGATTACAGCGAGTTGACTCAACATTGGGTCCACACGATTGGTCCTGACGACTTGCGAGTGTCTGTTTTTGGACGGACGTGGGAAAGTGGGATGCCACATTATTTAAATGGATACTCATATAATTAATAATTTACAATACACCCATTTAAAAATTGGGTCAGTAATGGCCATCGCAAATTTTTCCTTTATAAAATTTCAGGTACTCAAGCACATGGTGGAACTTGTTCTCCGCGTGAAGGTGCAGGCAATATTAGAATCAATGAAGCAACAACATATTGAAATGCTTCATTTGGGTAACCAGACCCGACAAACCCTGAAAAACGCATATGCAAAGTGGTTTGTTTATCCATGCCAATGCAAAGTGGTGTAGTAAGAGATTGAGATTCTAATAACTATCTTTCCTTACATTCCCAATTGACAAAAAAACTAAGGCATTGCCCTCGATTTCGTCTCAGAGAATAATTGCCTTAATTTCCGCATATATATAATATCCCTACTCAGAATTTGCACTCAAGATAAGGAGGCATCTGCATCTATACACAAAATTCCCTAATAATTGTGCCCCTATAAATAATTCCCTCAATAATGTCTCCCTCACAACCGTTATTGTGAAGTCACAGTGTATGTCTTATCTTGTGTTTGTCAATATTATTCAAACGATTTAGGCAGTGATTTTTTTTTGCTGAGTGCTAGGTAGTCATGTTTGTACAGGTATATAAATGAAAGGTTTTTTTATACAGGAGAACTTGCTAAACTCTAATTTTATAATTATTTACCTTATATATCTTTTAAAGTAATATCACATCTTATTAATTTTGTTAAAAGGAATCAATGTTTATTTAACAAGTAATAAATACCTATAAACTAATAATATTCTTAACAATTTTCAAGGGGATTTTTTTTCTTACTATATAAGTTGAGGACGCTCATTTGAAAATGTAATGAACTAGCTAGGATTGAATTTCACATTCAATAAACCCAATTTTCAAAGAAAAGAGAATTGCAAGCCACCAGTTTACGTAAGAAGCTGTAAAATACTGGAGTAACCTTGTTGAATTAAATAGGCTATCTGATTCATGGAGACCTGAGAGTCGTTACCCAACTTTTCAAAATAAATAAATAAATATGCTAACATCATTCAAGAGTTTGGTGGTTGTTTTATCTGGTTGACTATGCCATGATAGTGAACGCTTCCAATGTAAAGTTGAATATGCTGTGATCAGCCATAATATAAACTAAAAAATGACGCACAAAATAATGTTACTACTTACCATCTTAATTTAGAATTCTGCCATAAAACATTTACATAATTAAAAAGTAAAATAAATTAAAATGAAATTAAACTAAAATTCATGTCACGTCATTTACTTTAAAAGAAATAAAGCATTATTATTTCTTGCGCGGGGAAAATCCAAAATATGCTATATATTGTCTGCCTGTCTCTTGCACATGTGTTTTGTATTATCTCCAGATTTATTGATCACTATAGTATATCAGCGTTATCGGAAAAAAAATCACCTTTATCTATCTATCTATTTGTTTTTTTTATGCTGCAATGAAAATAAAAATAATAATTAATAAACCTTATGTAAATTACTATTTTTTTATCATAATTTTTTTTCTCATAACACAACCAAGAAAAAATAACTCAAATCCTCTTCATATACAATATAAAATATAAATGGACCCGTCTGAATACTCAAGTATATCAATAAGATTGTAAGATGCCATATCTCAAACAGCGAATTCGTCCAAACCGAGTTAATGTTTTCAAGTGTTGTTCTGCTGCGCGTGACTGTTGGTACTTGGTACTATCAAACTAGTACTATAAAATTGAGTTTTTTTTTTGGGTCTTTTTGCAATATTTTCTTTAAAATAATCATATTCATTTATATATTTTTATTTATTTTAAAATTAAAATAAAATATTGAGTAAAATTATTTTAAAAGAGAATACATATTATAAAAGTATGAAAAGTCTACTCCACCCACTATGTAAAAATTTATAATACTAAATATAAGAAAATTTAATTCAATTGATTAAGAAGAATATGTAAGTATTGTAAAATGTTAGGTTTAGTGTTTAATTTATACTGATAACAAACAAAGAAATTGACTCATATATCAGGATTTCTAGGTTTTACTTTTTTATTTAATATTTTCATTAAATATTAAAAATATTTATAACAAAATTGTTAGAAGATACTATAGCATTACTTTGTATAATTATATAAATCAAATAGTCTGTCATTTTCAGCAAAGAAGTTCACCACTTTACCTCTTATTGGTCATAAATTTTATATTCTAAAAAAATTTCAACAATACAAATTATTAACGTTGACAATTAAATACTAATTTGTACACGAACGCTGAAATTAATAACATATATTTATCAAATACCGGTCAATTTCACATACGGAGTACACAAAAAACGTGAATCACGGCCTCTCTCTTTCAAGTTTCAACCCTAGTCCAGCAATTTTTGTGTGTGCTAATTTTAGATAAAAATAATTGTGTAAAAGGATAATTAAGAATAAACATTTTCTTTACTTATTTTTTCAATTTTATGAAAAACATATTATTTGACACATTGCCAAAATGAAATTATGTGAAAAACATATTATGACACAGACACACACACATAATAATGATTTTTTCCCTTAAGAACTATAAAATTAATATATTTTTAATATTTAACATGAGACTAAAGTTTCGTTAATTTTGATAAATACAATGATTGAAAACTTTTATAAAAAAAAAAAAAATATATTTGTATAGACTAACAGTAGTATTTAAATAAAAAAGAAAGTCAATAAAACAATATCCATAACAAATGAGAAAGCAGGAAACCTCACAGCCAGAGTCGCATTCGCATGGACGTGGTGCGCCAAGCCGCCAAGCCGCCAAGCATCCAAAGGAAAATACAAACAAAAGCAACGATCTCTTCTTTTAGCGAAGCTAATGTTAATCTTTCGGCTTAAAAGTATTTTTGGCCAACTTATTTTTTTTAAATCTATAATTTTGGTATTTTATTTTTAAATAAAGATTTTTATCTTTTATTTTTTAAAATCCATAATTTTAATCTTTTATTTTAAAATAAAAACACTTATTCATCTATTTTTTTTTTTGTAAAATCTATAATTTTGATTTTTTCATCAAACTAAAAATATTATCAGTAAAGATATTAATGTTAAGTATAACATTAATTAAACAAATTATCTGGTTTCATGACTCACGTCACTAAATTTGGATTATATCAAATTAATTTCTTAGTGATCAAGTTTTTTGAATTTGATGAAAGGATTAAAATCGTGGATTTTACTAAAAAATTAAATATATTTATTTTAAAATAGGAAAACTAAAACTGCATATTTAAAAAAAATAGGAAGACTAAATATCTCTATTATAAAATAGAAATCAAAATTACAAAATTTAAAAAATAGATGACTAAAATTACATTTAAGTCTAATTTTTTTTTAGAAATTAAACCTCAATTATAAGTATGAATTGAAAGTATAAAGCACAATGAAGGAGCTAGGTCTAATTCACTTGATTAAATATTTGTGTACAGAATTTAATTTTTACTAATAAAAAAATAACTTATAAAGCACAATTTTTATTGAATTACCTTTTAACGTACTCTTTTTTTACAAAATTAACTATATCATCTCATATTTTAATCAACTTCCTCCTCTTCTTCCTCTTTTATTCTATGCTTTATTTGTAAATAAATTTTTTTTAGAGAGACACAACGTGTCTTTTTTTTTTCTTTCTTCCCTTAGGCATATATAAAGCAGCAACTGACTGAGAAGCAATGTAATCACAAGACAAAACATGTATGCTCTATTTGGAAAAGTGAATAGAAAGTAATTAAGGGTGTTAGGAAGCTAAAATAAAACCTACTTGAATAACTAGGAGACTACAGACGAGGCCGGAACCAAAAATAAATGTTAGGGGGAGCAAAAATTTAACACATTATGAAGAGGGATGAAGAGGAAGCTAGAGCATTAAACTTGGGCTACACCTAGTTCGATCCCTGCTGCACAGACTAGCATTAGAGACTAAGAAAAGATAAAAAAATACTGAAGTTTTTTTCACGATGATAGTCTCCTGAAAGGAATACACTTACATAACCTAATTGATGTCAAGAAATGAATAATACACATCCATATGTCTGAATCGTATTATTTGAGGAGAGCTAGAAATAAATAATATAATATATACTGTAAATAACTAAGCTCATTCAATGAAATATTTTAAATTAAATATAAAAGGTCTTTTAAAAACTTTTGGTTTTCCCTATAAAAAAAACTTTTGGTTTGAGAGTTTTTGGCCTCCTTAAGCACATCCTGTTAAACAGTTAAAGGATGGTATTATGAATAAATTTAAGTTCCATTATAAATTTTAATTATTAAGTAAAGATGGTACTGGATATTCTTAAAATGTTACATACAATTATTATTTATTTGTCATCGATTTAATATTTGAAACATTAATGTAAATTTTTTTAAAGAAAATATAATAAAACTCTAGTACCCTACTAGATATGGAGAATAAGTCCTTTTATAATAGATTTTTATATTTTTCGCTTTAAAAAAATAGATTTTATAAAAAAAATTGTGAGAATAGATTTTTATATGATAAGGTTATTTGAAAATTCTAGTTTCTCTTTTACTAATGTTAAACCGTAGGGCCCTCATCATCAATTCCTCATCTTCTTATCGTGTAAAAGTTTAATGAATATTTATTCGCATGGTACCCTACTTATTGCCCAAACTCTAAAGGTCATATTAAAATTTTGGTTTGACGTGAACTGAAAGTTGACCGGGGAAGATGACCAATTTTTATGTTTCCGGCCGTTGACCATTGACTGAAATAGTTATTGAGCAATAAGCATGACCTGACATACGGATTTTAAGCTACACAGCCGGTATGCCCAATTCATAATGGTATTTGTTCAAAATATAGCATCCAAATTCCTTCAATTACAGAACTCTTCGTGATATATAAGAATATTAGGTTCTATCTGAGTTTTACAGTAATGCTTAGGAATCTGATCATATCAAGTACATACTCATACACTACAGCATAACCACTTTTGGCGGTATAAGTCAGCAACTGTGGTTGTGCCGTGTCACACCAAAAATTACTTAACGGGGAGGCCTAATTACAAAATATTAGGTGAGATTACTTACGCATTAAAACTAGGCAAATTTAAACTTTATGAAAGCCTACCAAATGAATTAAATTAAATAGTATAAAATATAGAAAACAGTTTACGAAGGAATTTTTTGGCTTTGAGAGGCCACCTCCTCCCTATACTAGCACCAAAGCTAGGTCCACCCTTGCGCAAGTTGAAAGGCTTCTTGAATGTAAGAAGTTTTAAATCACAAAATGGAATAATTTGGCCTAACTGAATTTTCTGTAGTTTGAAGCTAAAGATTATCAGCGCTAAAAGTTTCAACGATCAGCCGTCAAGATCATAGAGTCATTCGATCATTTTGATGGATAAGAAATGCATATCATATCGTATACCTACATTTATAAATAAATAAATAAACCAAACAAAATGAAAAAGCTCAATTTGCAGCATAAAATTCATAGGCAACAAAGCTAAAAGCTTGATACAGGAAAAATATCTCAATCTTAAAGGACTCCTGTTTACAAAATAAATGTATATTCAATAATTGCAGCACTTTTCTCATAAAAAGAAGATAATTTTTCTCACCGAAACGGATGCGGCAATAAATCCAAAATAAACGAACTGCATCTAAGTTTTGTCCTTATTTTATTTGGGTTATGTATGAATTGAAAACAAGCATTAGTATAGTCTATTGCAATGAAAGAGAACATCTGTATAGCATTCCGTGGGAAGATTTGCGCTCGATTAAATTATGTCTCTTTCAATGGGAAGGGAAGTGGAGAATCAACACGGCAATGTCAGCATCAAACTACATACGCAGGAAAAATCCTTGAAGGCATGTAGTGCAACCACGATTCTTAACAAATGAGTGCTACAAATTTCCATCAAGTAATCTTCCTGGTGTCAACCATCAATTTATAGAGAGCAAATCCACCTCGATGACAGCCAGGCATCCTAGAAGTCATATTTTCTACTTCAATCTGAAAGATAAAAAAAATCAAGTTTTAAATATAGGCATTAAAAATGACCGATTTAAAGTTTTATTAACAATAAACTAGCTTTTATCTTTGAACTATCACGTTTATTAGTCCCAATAAATCCCATGATAACCTAGAGAAAGAAATATCACTAAACAAGTAACTATGTCATTATTATCGATTCATCATGCTACAGCTGCAACCCACCATGGGGGCCTCCTCTTAAGTCTGAACCCATCATCATTTTGATGTGTGCCTTCTGTCGCATAAGAAAAAAAAAAACCCACCAAGGCCATGCTCATGTCTCTTATTAATGCACTACCAAAATAATGCAAATGTTCTTAAATGGAAACAGCCAAAAAATAAGAATGAAAATAATCACAATTGTTATTAAGAATGGATTTCATTAACATGATAAGAACAAGCTTTAGATTCACCATTGGAACAGCATATAGCTGAGTTGATTCATAGCCATCTTGTGCGCTAGAGTAAAACTGCTGAACTTCCTTTGAGTCAAGATTGCATTTGATAGAGAAAAATGCAGCTGGTCTCACATTCAAATTCCTGCGAGATATACCAATGAAAGCTGGGATGCTCTACATGACAAAAGGTCAAAATTAGATACCGACTTTTCGAACCTATCCAACCCCAGTTTAAAAGGGAAAAGGGACAGGAGATTAGTATTAGCAGAACCAACTAAAATTTTACCAGCAATCAATTCACTAAGAGAACAAGTGTATAACAAAAACCAAAACATATAAATCACAAAGTCTACCAAAGCTAGCATACTAGGTGGCTCTGAAGCTCACTCACTTGTAAAGGTAAAAACTACCTATATAGAAAATTTCGGATTGCCCAGTATTCCATCAATTAATAAGCCAAGATTCGAGACTTTTCTTAAATGTAAAAGAGATACACCAGTAATACTATTAGAGTAGGAATTATGAAACTTACAAGGGATGAAGCTGGCACTCCAATTTCTTCAACTACTTCACGAACAATGCTGTCAAACATCTCCTGTGAAACCTTAATGTTAATAGATTCTGTTAACTCCTTGTCATATTGATGAGATGTTATACCAATTTCTTGAGGCTGTCAATCATTAATAAAGAAAAATCAACGTATAGCCAAGTGAACGCATATATTTAATGAACATGAAAAAATTATGGGCTTCTATTCAGTAATCAATTAATCATTGAACAGAAGACAATACAGTAAAGTAAAAGAGCAAAGTACAATACGGTACAGCAAAAAGAAGCATATATCATGACAAATAAATGCATCACACACCCAAAAATCAAATTAAAGACTTATTTTTGAACTAACTGTCCATTACATATCTATTGTAGAAAATAAAGGTACTACTGCATCACTAGATAGCAGCAACAGAAAGGATTTAACACATCCATTTCACCATTGAATACCTCAGGGTGGCCTCCAGGGAAAACAAAATGTCCAGGAAATTCACCAACATTATTACTTCGTTGTAATACAAGTATTTTATTGTCATTTGTCTCCACCACTGCACCATTTCCTAGTGGGCTGGAGGTGTGCTGACAAAGAACAGAATCATCTGAGGAGAAATAAGGATGAAGCCAAAAGATTGACAAATAAATCAATACCAATTCAAAGCAAAGAAAGGATTGAAGAGGAGGAGGCAGAGCCAGAGGGAACATAACTCAACCCTCATCCCCTTCCCCTTGATCCCTTCCTGATAATTTTATTGGACATCAAAGCAACTTCATTTTGAAAGTCAGGTGTCACATTATCCTAAGTTCAGGTGCTAACAGTTTAAGGTCACAGGGTAACCACAAAATAGTAGTACTTGAGTTAAAAAGAAGGCGGAAAATTGTAATGATTTACCTTCTGATGGAACCAGGAACCTTTCCCACAAAGGACTTAAATTTGTCCCCACAAAAGTCCTGGAAGAAAGTTTAACCAATAATTAATAAATAGAAAGAAGTAGAACTGATAAGCAAAAATAAATCCAAGAGAATAGCGATAAGATTTAACTATGCTTGGTTTCAGAAAAACACTAAAGATAACTGTACAGATTTCACGACATTTGTTGCAAATAACATCAGAAATTTGTAGATCAGCTGATACACACACACAAAAAGAAATTGTTTAATATATCAATCATGCACATGTTTTTTCAGCGAAAGACCACCGTTATGTTGAAATTTAATTTGGAAATACAAAAAGCTTTTCACTAATTTATCAAATATGACTTTTAACTATTTTCTACCTATCAATCATAGATGCATATTAAAAGTTATAGAATCATTCAATGTGATAGGATCATTATCATCTTATCAATATCACTAACCATACTAAAAAAAAATGAAACATTTAAAAGAGGCACTGAGATGATACCTATAATCTGTCAAACCTAGGTGGAGGCATAAATGTGGTTCACAGTCAGATCCATCTCCAGATTCCAAAACATACCCTCCATACTGTCATATTTGAAACAAAAATAGATACACACGCTCTGTTAGGGATAGTCCTTGACAGGGCCTCAAACTTTACTCTAGCTACAATAACACCTCACAGATATTGCATAAAAAGAGAAAGGACTAACGAGAGAGAAAGAGATTGAGGTCATTGCATTATATTGTGGAATATGTACATAGGCCCTATTTGGATGAACTTCTCCTTAAGCACTTATATATGAAGAAAATAAGAGGGTAAAACGAATTGAGCTTCTCACATTAGTCACATAAACTATAGTCAACTTAATGCGCTTAACTTCTACAAAAGCTCTTTTCATTTGACTTTTGCAAAAGTTAAGGTGCATAAGTTGATTAAGTTATAGACAAACTCAATGCATTTTTACTTTTTTTATTTTCTTCTCCTATAAAGAAGTTTATCCAAGGGCCATAGACTAATAAACATGCCATGATCCCAAGGGTCAATGATGTTAGGGTCAAATAGCATTATGAATAATTAAATTAAGCCTTTATTGTTCATCTGGTCCATGCCATAACAGTACTATTAAGAAACCAAATAATAAAAAAAACAGGGCCACCAACGAGCCAAACACACATTAATAAGGATATAAAATACTCATGTACTATGACATTAGTTAGTTAATATCTTAAATAAGGAGATATAAGGTTGGGGAAGGGTGAAGGGAGGGGGAAGAGGCTGCGGGTTCGTATCCCCCAACCGACATTTCTAACAACACTAACAAACTAAATGACATTTGCCGAAAAAAAAAAAGTTAATATCTTCAGTAGTTTAGCAATTGGAATCGAATTTAATAATTAATGTCATTATATTTTTAACATTACTGCATGTATGGTTATTAGTTGCCAATGTCAAGTGTTATGACTTGGATTTTGGTGAATTACAGTAATTTCAGAGAAGGTAAGAATATCTCATTAACAAGGCGCGCATACCCTGAACTTCTTTCCGTTGAAGAGCGAATTGTTCTTCTGGATCCTCTGCTCCCATATCTGCACAACGGAAACAGAAAAATAAGCACAAAGGGAAACAAAAAAATCCAAGTACCTAATTAACGCACGCACGCGCAGAATACATGAATGCATCACTTGCAAAAACGAATGTTAACGAATGCGATCCACCTCGGAAATCGTATTCTCCAAGCTGACGTCAGAGTGGGGGATCCGGTCGTAGGCTTCACTGAATGCCACAGAAACCTTCAAAAGCGATGAGAAAAAAGTTCGTTAGCGAAGGACGTTTGAGGCGAGTCGTGAGGATTCGGAGTGAAGCGAACCTGTGAAGGTGAAAGGCCAGAAGTACACGACACTAGAAGCGTGAACGAACAAGTGTCGTCGGTGCTACTCGCTTCCTTCTCCATCGCAACGTCGACGATGCTAACTCCGACTCGGAGAGGTTTCTCCGCTTCGACGATACGTATTGGGCTGGGCCCGTTGATAGATTAATGGTAACATTTGGGGAAAAACTTTATACACCCAGAAAAAAACTTATACACCAATCCGAAATAGTATATTTCCAAAAATACCATCATTTTTATTACGCTTCATACATACGGATTCATAAATCCGTAAGATTCTTACGGATTCACGAATCCATAATTTATTTTTTGAGTTATACGGACTGTCTAATCCGTATGGACAATCCGTATGGGCCATACAGATTACCCAATCCGTAAGTAAATTTTTTTTTAATTTAAAAAATATTTTTCCAAATTATGATACATGTGGGTTTCAAACCTGTGACCTTCAGGTTATTAACCTGACGCTTCAACCAACTGAGCTAGTAAGTCAATTATGCTAAAAGCCAATTAATGTTGATACATATAACATTAAATTTTTTAATATATATTTAATACACGTATAAGTTTACATAATAAATTTTGTAACAATTAATTTTGATCTGATGATTAAAGTATTTTTTACATATAAAAATCATAATTTTAATAAAAATTTGCAGGTCTAATAAAAATTATATTTGTATTTACAGGTTAAATTAAAAATTATATCTGTATTTACAGTTTATTAAAAATTAAAGTATTTTTT
>PYAF01001934.1:54653-73238 GCA_007407185.1 Glycine tomentella
TTCTAATTAAGTTAAAATAATTAGGCGTCAGTTAATTTATATAATTAATTTATATCTTTAGTGATTATGTGATAATTTTTTTTATTGATATAAGTTTTTAGATTATTATTATTATAAAAGTTTACAAAGTTACTATACACCATTATTGATTCAATGAGAGCATAAAAGTCTTTTACACTGTGGCTACATATTCTATTTTACATAATTCTATTAAAATTTAATTAAATAAATTTAGCTCAATTGATTGAATAAAATACATAAATATTATAAATTCTCTGGGCTATCATCTTATTCTTTCGTATAAAAAAAATACTACTAAAATTTATCATAAAAAATGTTGCTTTTTTAAGGTCAAATAGACGTTATTTGTCATACATAAACATTATGTATACACCAAAAACTTAAGCATTGGAATCAGATATATAACCACACCGGTCCAGTTAAAGATCTGGCAGCAAAGAGAAAAAGAACCACCCATCTGTAGTGTTCCTGGACTCGAAATCAACAAGTGTCATTTAATTGAAACTAATCATACTCTTCAGGAGAGCATGCGGGGCTAGCTCTTGATGATGCTCTGAGTGTTTTCCCAGTTTGTCTCGAATAAAAAAGGCGTTTGACTTCTTTACCAAAAACAAAAAGATGAAAAAAGGAGATAGAATAGAAAAAGTGTTGTTGAAGTTCTACTACCACAGCCAAACATTCGGCCGATAATGAAAGATGATAAATGAGGCGTAGTCAATGAGAGCCAGTCACCCCCACACACTATATGATTTGATTTCTACAATTCAACAGATTCCATTGGGCCTTAATTAGAGTCACGCTTTTGTGTTATTGTTTGCCAACCCTCGGGGTTCCTTTGTTTGCATACATTTATTGTATTGTTGGGTCACTTTAGTGGATAAATTATTAAGTGATTTTATTTTAGACTAGTTTCCGTTAATCTTTAATACTTTTTTTTAAAAAATAATTGTTGTATTTGAAAAAAAAATATTTGTTTTAAAATGAATGTCATGTTAATTAATATCATATTAATTGTTTTTTTCTATTAATAAGTACCCTCTAGTCTTTATCATAAACAGAAAAAAAATTAGTTAATTTTTTAAATTGTATTAATCTCAAAACAAAAATAAGTTTTTTTTAAACTATCTTTTATCTTTTATTAAAACTTCATATATCCATCATATAAAAAGGTCTTTGATTCTATTAAATGAAAGATATTTTAAAGATTTTTTTTTATAAGTAAGACAAAGTTACTTAACTTTTTATTTATATTTGAAACAAAAAAATGACTTTTTTTTTTTTACTTATAAAAAAGATCGGATGGAGTATTACACTAGTTTTTTTAATGCAATATTAATAATAATGTTAGTTTGGTAGAATTACCTGTGCAAAAATATTAAGACAACACTTATGTATTTTGGGACAAAAGGAGTATAACCCCGAATACAACTGTAAATTCTAGACCCAAAAGTAATTTAAAAATCTTTTTCAATGCAAATTCAAATATATAAAATTTTATCTAAAATCAATTCTTTAATATTTTAATATTAAATATCAACTCTTAAACATAAAATCAAATGGGCATTTAGTTACTAATTCAACAAATAGGTAGGCGCAAGGCCCAAAGGACATATATCCGCTCATAATAAAATTTGAGCCATACACAAACACATGTATGTATTTATGTATAATGAAGAGATTGAACCGAATGTTGCAGACCACTTAGTAATTTCTTCACTTTGTGACTTCTTCAAACGCTTAATTGATTGGTCACGCTCTTTATGTCATCTTTTGTCTTGTTGCTCGAGTCTTTTTCGGCTGACTCAACCAAAATCTTCATGGTTTTTCCTTTCCCACCTTCCCCATTTTATATTAATGAAATAATACATGAATGATTTAAAATTTTATACATTATATTAATAAATTTTATTTTTTATGTCTTTTTATTACATTATACACTTATCATACCTATATTTTTTTTAAGTATTAATACATTTGTATTATTAATATCCCTGGATAACATATTAGATTTTCACAAAACATTTGCATATTATTATTTATGTTGCTCTTATTTCTTCACTGTTTTGCATCCTAAGCGGCGATTAAAAGTGGAAGACTCTGCATGATATATATCATCCAAAAATGGACCACACACAAGTTACCATTCTACTAGCTAGCTGTCCTTTGCTATGCATAGTGGGATTTTTTTCTTCCTTTAGAGAAAGGACCACACACGACATACACCTAACTTATGACCAAACAGTTTTTTCTTTTCGGCCCTAAATTTGACAGTTCAAGTTTATCCTTAAATGACAGAAACATTCTAGTAGTGTTCTGCAGTGCCATTTTGATATATACACAAAAAACATTTACTAGTATTTGTTAATCCTTTAATTTAGACACGATTATTTAAGAGTTGCATGCATGCATAAAGTAAAAGTTTTACATCGCGTTACCTATTCACTTTAATATGATTTTTAAAGTGTTACTATCAAAGTCATTTTACTACATGCTGTATAACAAAAGTAACAGTTTCTGTGATCAATGACATTGTAATTCTTTTTACACATATATTCATTATTTAGATCATCAAGTTAATTAAAACGGTTGAAACTTGAGCTCGTTGCTGTTTGGAATTTTTAAAACGACTAACACTTGTAGTTGTAACTTTCAAGCATCACAGTAAATTATGGGATCGGTGCTGTTAGAAATTTATTGCATGTCTATTGAGGTCAGTTTTTCCAGCAGAACTATATATAGTCCCACAAGTTGGGGGTCTGTCACCTGGTTTTCCCGTATGTAAATGTTTTATATTCTAATTTATTTTTTGTCTGTGAATAAAAGGTCATTCACAAATCATGTGTCTCAAGTGGCAACTGGCAAGTCTCAACTTTGCAGATATTTAATTGTGATATTTCTTTTTTCTTTCTATACTTGCTAAATGACTCTTTCATATGTGAGAGAGACAGTTTACGACTATATGTTTATTACCATGCCATTTGGTCGATGACACTTCTTTTGACAGAAAGAAAATCATATCATTTCAGTATAAATAAGATCGAGTCTCAATACAACTGAGAATCAAATGAAAAATATAGTGACTAGCATATAATATCTTGATGTCCTAGCACAGTGAATGAGCAACACGGTCGATGACACTCTTTGGAGTTAGGAATATTACATGGAACAGTTATTCTTTGATCGAGTTTTGCATTTTCTCTCTCTTATATTTAAACTTGAGACTATATTTTGTTAATAGTAGTATTTTGAATAACTGGACATGAGTTTTTAACGGCTCCAATGAGTGTTCCTTTATTTTAAAATAATTTAATATCCTGGGCATAGTTTGAGAATTATAATTTTTGAGTATATATCCGAATACAAAGTTAATTCCAAGCACAAAATTGAGTAACAAAATATATATAGACTACTAACTGATGTTATTATATATCGAAAAGCCTTTTAAATAATGCATCAACCATATATATATATATATATATATATATATATATATATGTATGTATATGTATGTATGAGAGAGAGAGAACTCTATTAATAGAAAGACCCTACGGCTCAAAAGGCCTTATCAAACCATTACCTGATTTCACCAAAAAAAAAAAAACCATTACCTGATCACTTTCGTGCCCTTAATTTCTAGGTTTCTTCAAATCCTGTACACT
This sequence comes from Glycine tomentella, assembly GCA_007407185.1. Lineage (NCBI taxonomy): Eukaryota > Viridiplantae > Streptophyta > Magnoliopsida > Fabales > Fabaceae > Glycine > Glycine tomentella. The sequence continues at coordinate 58,334 of PYAF01001934.1, forward strand.
GAGAAAGAGGGGGAAAGTTTCAACAGAACATATATACACAATAGATTTTTTCCATTCAATTTTTCGGTAGTTGCAATCACTGCTATTTAATCTACGCTCTGCTCCCTCATAAAATTGTTATAAAGTAAAGGTAAAACTAGACATAATTTGTTCTCAGAATTTCTTTGATAAATTAACACATTTATTAGTAAGTTCTAGGTAAATGATTGATTTCCACCATTGTTTTATATGCATTTATTCCCACCCATTAGATATACTCAAATTATTATTTTTTTAAATTAATCGTGTACCATTACTTACCTAATTACCTTTATTCCAAAGGAAAAAAAAATGAAGTACGTAGTAGTAACACAAAAACACAGGCTGTCGTCCTTGTGTAGAAAATTAAATTCGTCTGTCCAAAGACCTGAACCAAAGTACTCCAATGGAACCCAATTCAAAGTTGACTACTTGACTATACCATTTGGCAAGAGGGAAAAGAACTGAACAATACATAATGCAACTATATAATAAAACCCATTATCTACTAAACAGATCTAACCAAAACAATGTCACAGATATTTTTGTCGTTTTCTTTTTGTGAGAAAAAAGAAGAAGAAAACTGGTTATTATAACACATGTAAACAAATATATTGCAAAACAAAGGTAAAAAAAACATAAAATTGTTGGAGGTAAGGGGTTTGAGAGAGAAAAGGGTTTAGTATTGTGTACTTAAAGTATTACACCAAGATGTATCAGATGTGGAATGCTCAATAGTATTACCTCCACTTTAGGGAAAACCCTAATAATATAGCAAACTATTGGACTTCAATCCATATGGGCCCATATAACCATACAATAACTTATTGAGATTGTATGTGAACATATTAATATTTATTATATATATATATATTAAATATATTAAACAATCTCCTCCTATGTTCACCATAGAGCACAATCTAATAAGATAGTCAGTGTAATGTTCAAACAAAGATGAATCATCCACATTCAGTCCAAGACAATCAACTCGGATCGGTCAAACAGTTTTAATAATAATATATTAAACTCAGAAAACATTTGCAATGAAACTAAGCGAATCATCATTCTCATGAATCTGTTCTGAGATCAATATAACAATATAAATACCAAGAGTTTTAGATTAAATTTAAACTCATCCACATCTCAACATCTCAAAATTAGTTCACACTACTAGAAAAGGTGCATTTTATGACGGCCATTTAAAGTCGGTTCTCATGAAACCGTCTTAGAAAGTCAGGCGACGCCAATTTTGTAAATATGATATTCTTAATAAAGACGGTTCTATAAAAACCGTCTTAGAAATTAGTGTTCTAAGACAATTTTTCTAAAAACCGTCTTTGAAGATTGTTATTCTAAGACGGTTTTGTAAAAAATAAAAAAACCGTCTTAAAGACCGTGAAAATTTTACAAAATGTCTCGAGAACGTGCACTTTTTGAAATGCTCAATTTTTTTAAAAGTGTTCAAAGATGATTTTTGAAAAATCGTCTTCGAACACTGTTCACATTTATGCTTTCATTTACGTTAGTTTTTGCGTGCACTTTCAGTGTCTCACTCTCTCACCCTTCTCATTCCCAAACCCACCCCACATGCCCTGCCACCGCTTCCCTCTCATCAACAACTCCATTTTGAACCACTGCAACCATGCGTGGCACTCTCTGTTTTTGAACCAAGGGTATTGAAACCACTAGAGTTTCAAACTGCATCGATGCTAGATCTGTTCCCTAAACCCCATTCATACACTAGATATGCTTCTCTAGCCAAACTTGAAAATATAATGAACGCTAATCAAACAAACCAAGAGGGGGGAGGTGAATTGGTTTATATCAAGGATTTGAAATTTTACTCAAAATAATTTGCGGAATTTGTTAGATGGATCGTATCACTTAAAAATCTTTTAAAATCAGAATCTTTCTTTCAACCAAAATCACCCTTGGAATTCAAGTAATGCCTGAAAATAAATCTTATTGATAATTTCTTGATCACCCAAATCCAAACAATGAGAAATGAACATAAAATGTTTCAATGATAATGAATAGACATGCAATGAAACATACAAAGATTTAGACAAGAGACAAGCAATTATACTAGTTCATCTCTCAACCTTGGAGGCTACATCCAGTTGCTTCCAACCAACACTAGGTTAAAGTAATTACTATATCAAATAATCTTTTACAAGCAGTTTACAAGTGACCTCTTTATCATCGCTAGATAAAGATACAAATTTTAAAACCCTATTAGAATACAAATCACCAAGATACTGAGAACCCTACTCAGAATCTCAACCTCTACAGAGCCCTACTCTAGCATGCTTGAAAGGAAACACAATGATATATCTCAATACAACAGAAATAGTTAGAACATCTAAAAAGATAGGTTCAAGATTAACACAACCTGATATCTTTCATGTATGAATGAATGAAATGAAATGATGTTACCACACTCTCCAGATTGTAAGAAATAATAGCTCAGAATCACAATCTTGAAAACCTTCTTTTTCTAAAACATCTTCTCCAAAAAAACTCAGAAATCTTGATCACACAAGATGATGTTTGAACTCAGAGTAAAACAGCAATTTGGGCACTTATGAAAGCTTAGAAACTTTTGGATAAGTCACTCTTGTTGTGAGTAAATCGCTCAATGTCTATTTATAAGAAAAAGACTCAGCAAGCTTTATATAAAACATAATTAACTATCAGTAATCGATTAATCCGCTAGTGTAATCAATTAAATTGTCATATGTAATCGATTAAACTAACTAAATAATCGATTAAATTGTTCATCAGCTTTCTGGAAATGGTTTCATGAACAAAATAATCTATTAAACAGTACTGTAATCGATTAAAGCAGCAAGCCATGAAAGTTCAAAACACTTATGTAATCGATTACGATTCATAGTCGATTAAAACAGAACGACATGATTTCCAGAAATAGACTATGTAATCGATTAAAATGAACATGTAATTGATTAAACTGTTCTTCTTCAGGGCTTTTCCAGAAAAAGTTTGAATGTCTTTAATAGATTAAACTGCTTGTATAATTGATTAAAACAGTAAGTCTTACTTTTTTTAAAACAACTAAGCCATGGGAACTTAACATTTTGTAAAACCATTTGATTTCTTTGAGATTTAAAATCATGAATGCATGATCATGAGAACACACATGCTAATGAAAGATCACAAGACATTTAACTTGAACCACTTAGACAAATTACAAATGTCTTCAAATGATTGGGCATGTAAAAAATTAAAACAAAATTAAGTCTTCAACCTTGGTTCAATCTCCTTGGAGCTTCCTTTAAACTCAACAAAACCCATAGCCATAGTCACCCCTGCATTCTTCATGTGCCTTCAGTCTCCCTCCTCGCATCCGCCATGGAACCCGCTCCTTTGTCGGAGTCCGTCGCGTCGAAAACTCTCCCAAACAAAAGCACCACCGAAGAGAATCTTCACGGGGACACCAACTCACTTCGACCCCTTCTACAAACCAATATCACGGGGACACAGAAAGTGTGAGTGAGAGTGAAGTGCTTGTTGTGGGGCATGCCCTAATCGGAAGCAGTTAACCACTCTGAACCGAACTGAAACGGAACCCTATTCAATTTGTAATTGTAGAACACTCGATCCAGAGTTTGTGTTTTCGTGTGTGTAAGAGAAGAAGAGAACGATGAGTATATGGAACTATGTCGTCACAGCTCACAAACCCACCACGTTACACAATCCTGCATCGGCAATTTCACCAGTCCTCAAGACCTCAATCTCATTATTGCGAATCTACTCATATTCCCTTTCATTTTCCTCGGGTTTCATTTTTTCTCTTTCAATTTCTTCATCGTTTATCTACCCTTGCACTTCGTTTTTTCTTCTAGGAAATGCACGCGCATCGAGATTCACTTGTTTTTCTCCTCAGGGCTTGCAGGTTCTTCCTCAATTCCATTTCACAGGCTAATTGTTTTAATCATTTTTATTTGAATATATATTTTCTTTTTCGATTTGTTGTCTTTTGTTTTCGACGGAAACCTCTCTTTGCAGCCTATGTTGGATGTGCCGATATATGGAAGAATTGCAACACTTGAACTCTTCCGTCCTCATGTGAGAAAATTAAAAGCATACGTGTTTTTTGAGTTATTGTCTAATGATGTAGTTTTATTCTTCCATAATGTATTTTTTTTTTGTTTATTTGTTTTTGGTTTCAAAAAGGGTGAGACACATGATTAGATTTTTATTGCAACTGAAAGATATGAATTCTGTGTTCTTCAATGGGATTTTGAAACTGCTGAGCTTGTTATGCGGTAGGTGTGAGGAAGCATCAATTCTTTCCTTTGGAGTGGACTTACTTTTGTTCAGCTTATTTTTGTATAGATTGAAATCAACATTGTTTTTAATTTTAAGCAATTATGATGTAGGGGTTGTATAAGCTGTTAGCTGGGGTATTGACAATCTCAATGTAAATTTGTTACGCAATAATCCAGTTAGTTTAGAATAGGGTACTTTGTATGCAGTGTGTATAAGAGAGTTTCATAACTTTGAAGTATAGTATCTTTGTTAGTTGCCTAACTACTTCATTAGTTATTACTGCTAAGCTTTCTGGTGCTGCCAGATGAAGGAATGGGGAAAAACTATGTTTTTGGATGAAATGCTAAGTGTTTTCTCAACACTTAACATAGCACGTTCTTTCTGTATGACCAGGAAGTCCAGATTGATATGCTTGAGTATAATGAGAGATATTTTTGGATGAAATGCTAAGTGTTTTCTCAACACTCAGCTTCTCTTATATATATCAAACTTAGCTTACAAAGGAAGCTTTTACAGTAACCTCAGAACAGAGCAGATACTATCATTTAAGACTATATTTTATTTTTTTCACTTTCTCTGCCACTGCTAGCTTGTCATTTTTTTCTAATTGATTTCTGTTGACCTCTGTTAATTTTTTAATTTATTTTGTCAATTATTGTTAATTATGCTTAATTTAAATTATCATGTGGTGACTACAGATGATCTGAAATAAAAAAAACTTTATATAATGGGACCACTACCACAAGAGAGAAAGGAACTTAATCTATCCTTCATATTTTGTTCTCAATGTTATATGTTTTTATTGGAATACTATATATGTTAATATAAATGTTTTCGTTTTATTTTCTAGTGGTCTGGGACCTAAAGAAGCAAAAGCCATATAAAATTTACATTTCCTTTTATATTTACTTAATGAAAAAAGAAACAAAATCCCATCGGGAATAATAGAGCGAACAATTAGGGAGGTAACACATCCTCCTAAAGTATCAAATAAAAAGAAACAATAATGGATGCATCAAGTGGAAAGAGCTGACCAGCCCCTATGCTATTAGATAAAGAATTTCTTATTTTTTTCGGTAATCCTTTCTAGTTTTATTTTATCACTGCTCATTATATTTTGGGAGTGTTAGGAGATGAAGGGTTCCTAATAATATAAATTATAATCATTGAGTCCTGAAATTTACATTCTTTGTGCAGACATTTCAGATACACATAGAATGATATCATCACGTTATAAATGTTAATCTTGTTATATGAAGTTAAGTTCTTGTTAGGACCTAGTCAAGTGTAATTTAATAATGAATATTTATATCCTAGCTAGTGGTGGCTCAACTTAAAATTCAAACTTTAACCATAACTTTAACAATGGGATATCATTACGTTGAATGATATCATAGTGATTCACATACATGCTTCGCTTTATCATCATTTTCCAATATTGCCAAGGTTGTTTCTGATTTTTCCACTTTCATCTCAAATATATTATAAAAGCTACATGGGTTGTGAAGCAACAGCTTGGGCAGGGGCTGCTTACAACTTGGTGCTTTACATATTAGTTAGCCATGCTAATTCACATACGCAAGTGACTAGTTATAACGATCGTTTCGACGAGTAGAATAAAATCCACAAGGTTTCAACTCGTAAAATCTGTTGAAAATTTCAAGATCTGGCCTCAAAGGTTTCGACGGTAGAGTTTTCAATCTCAGATCTCAGTCAATCATTTTCTTGAAACACAAAAGTGATTACACCCTTGAGTTCCTCTCAACGAAATCTTCGAAACAACATCTTACTCACTCAAATCTAATATAAGAAGCTAATACTTCAAGATTTTTGGAGGTAAGGGGCTTGAGAGAGAGAAGAATTTAGTGTTGAGTGCTTGAAGTATTACACCAAGAGACATTAGATGTGGAATACTCAACAGTGTTATATTTAACTTACAAAAAATTCTAATAATATAGAAAATTATTGGGTTTCAACTCATATAAAATCATATAATAACTTATTAAACTTGTATGTAAATATATTAATATTTAATATATATATATATATATATATATTAAATATATTCAATAAAAACAATCTTTTGACAATGTGGCTAGAAGCACTCACCTTATTGAGCTATAAACCCTAGAGGCCCGGGTTCAGAAATAATAATAAGTGTTTAGTTTACAAAAAAATTTAATACACAATTACATATGCACTTGTAAAGAGAGATCTAAAGAATCAGAGGCACCCTTCCCTCTTTTTTTTAATAGAAATACTAATTTTTTTTTTATAATTGATTAAAATATATTAAAAATTATCATTTTTAATAAGTTTTACTTCTCATTTAATAATTTTTTCTTCTAACTTATATTAAGTGAGAAGTAAAATTTAATAAAATTGATAATTTTGAATATATTCTAATCAATCATAAAAAGGATATTTTTTTTTTCTTTCGTTTCTTTGTAGCTGGCCAAGTAAAATTAAACAACATCATTAACAATAATCACTTTAGAAATTCTGGAAGATGTTCGTAAGTGTACGGATCCTCAACTTCATTGATCCAACCATAGGTCTCCATGAATGGGTTGGCCAGTGACTCTGGTGGGTACTCATCAATGCAATCGTCCCACACATTGGCGTCCCCCAAGTCCTTCATCACCTCCCACAAACAGCTGTTACATTTAAAGCCCGCACCAAAGCTTATCATGAACACTGCGTCCCCTTTCTTCAGCCTCTTCTTCGCTTCCATGTACGACAGCACGTACCACAAGCTACTCGCCGACGTGTTCCCGAACCGGTGCAGCGTCATCCTCGCCGGTTCCAGGTCGTACTCGCTCAGATCCAAGCTCATTCCGATCCCGTCGATCACCGCCTTTCCTCCGGTATGAAGGCAGAAATGATCGACTCCGGTTCGGAAGTTCAACGGAGATTTCGTCGCTCCGGTGCTGGCGACAGACTTGGGAGCGTTAGTACTCTTGTTGATTTTTTTAACAAGCGAGGCGAACATAAACCTGAGGAGCTCACGGATAGGTAATATCTTGGGTGCTATGACCCGAAGATTATCAACGAAGGCTCCGGTGGCAGCCTTGGGAAGAGTCTTCCCAAGATGAAACCCAAGCCTTCCTTCAACGTCCTCCTGCTGGATACAGCAACCATAAGCTTCTTCTCTAGCACCGTGATGCGTTCTCACCAAACACTTTAACCTCAGCATGGCTTTGTCCTTCAACGATCTTTTGTTCGTCAAAAGAATCGCGCAGCCACCAGAACGGAAGAGACAGTTGGTGAGAATCATTGATCTGTCGCTTCCTGTGTACCAATTCGGACTCAGAGACTCCGAAGTGATCAACAGCGCGAGCTTGTTACGCTGCGTCTTGAAAATGCTTTTGACTATGTCCATTGAGATGAGACTCGCGCTGCAGCCCATGCCGGTGAGGTTGTAGACTTTAACGTCGTGGCGCATTTTGTAGTGGTTGATGATTCGCGAGGAGAGGGAAGGGACGGTGGCGAGCATGGAGATGTTGACGACGAGGACGTCGATCTCGGAGGGGGAAACGTTGGATTTTGCGAGGAGTTTCCCGATGCTGTCGTGGAAGAATTCTTCCATTTCTCCAATGCCGTCACACAGTGTGGGAGACGCCTCGCGGCCCTCGAAGATGTTTCTTGGGGCGTACGTTTGTTCGCCGATGCCGGAGCTGACGATGGCTTTGAGGAGGAAGCGGTACTCGCTGGGACCCAGGTTTTCGGTGCGTCTGATGAGCTTGCCGCAGAACTCGGTGCCGAGCATTCTGTCGTTGGGGGGCTTGTAGCATTGGTAGTTTAGGATGTAGCACTCCCTGTCCCTTTTCTCGTCGAACATCTTCCAGATGAGGAAACACGCGTACAACGTTGGAACCAGGTAGAGTAGGTAGAGCAACTCCATGGTAGTGTACGTGTGTCTGTGTAGAGAGAGAAAAGAAGAAGAGGAAGATATGAAGGATATATGGAGAATTTTGGTAGATTAGGATTTTGAAGGAGTGTGCTTTATAAGAAGGGGGTGGTGGACTGTGGAGTGCGTGAATGAGTTGGGGTTGGGCAATGCGCATGTGAAGAGATGTCAATATCTCAACCCCCAACAAACTCACTCTCTTATAGTAATTACAAAGAAGATTAATTCTAAATCTTCTCCTAATATGTGTTCCATACTCATCTTATTACTTATTAGACATCAATACAAGTAAGGGAGAAATAAATGAAAAAACATATAACAAGTGTTAATTAAGTGTATAAAATGATAGTGTTTACACAATAAATAGTTGGTATATATAATTGATATTAGACTCAATTTTCTTAAATAAAATTTTAAGTTTGAATTTTGTAAATGAATATAAACATGATTGAAAGAAATTATTTTTACTAAAAATGATTGATCAGATTTTTTTGATAAAAATTAATTATTGATAAAATTAATAAATATATCATACCAATGTAATAAAAAAGCAATAATGTTCAAATATTATTCCTGATTTTTAAATTATAAAATGAAAGTTTATAGAGAAAGATGAATAATTGATGTGATTATGGAATGTTTGTAGTTTCTACTAAGTATCCAAATATGATTACCCTAAAAAAATAATACGACAAATACATGATTATCCTAAAAAAATAATACGACAAACACATTTTGTAATGTCAACCCTTGTTTCAGGAGTCAGAGCATGTGCTTGCCCGTTGGGCATGTCTAGCAATTTAAGACGTCTGAGTTTCTTGTCCATAGTCTACGTCTCTGAAATAGGAACGCTCGAATGGATAATTTTGGGTGTTAATTAATTACATAGTAGTTAATAGCGGATATATCTATAGCAAATATTTACATTTTATTACTAATAAATTACTATATATAATTAGTTTATTAATTTTTATAATAATTACTTTTATGTAAATGATAATTTTTAATTACATTGATAAGGTAAAACTATACACTAATAATATATAAAAATTAATTAAATACAAATACTAAGGGGTCGTAAAATGAGTTTAGTCACATACGGAAGGTAAAAAATAATATAGTAAAATACATTAGGTAAATAAAATTAATATTTTTTTTAGATTAATTATATGTAGTAAAAGTTTTTACATTTTGAATTAATTATAAAATATTTTTAATATTAGTTTTAAATGATTAATATAAAGATTAATAAATTTGATGTATAAAATAATTTATGGTTGAATGTCAGTATAATTTTTTTTAATATTTCCGGTCCATATTTCCTTTATTCATTTAAGTTTATATTAACTTCATTGAGTTGTTGACTGATTTCAGGTAAACTGAGTCAATTTGCTATTTGAAAAAAAAAATTGAATTAACTTTTAATAGGATAGAGTTATTTTTAAAAAAGGAATTAGTAAAATAATATCAAAATAAATATTTAACCAACAATAAATTTTAAAAAATTAAATACACATTACTTGGTTCTTTTAATTTAATTATATTAAATAAACTATTTAAAATTAAGGATTTTAAAGATAAATAACAAAAATATAATTAAAAAGTCAACAATCTGACTTGAATACGGAGTAACTTCTAATCCACGTATAATTAAGTTACGCTAATTAATAAAAATCGGGAAAGATTTATGTTAATGAAAAATGATTTGTTATTGTAGAAATTAAGGAAAAATTATATAAAATAAAAAAATAGTGGTAAAGTAATTTATTTTTTTGTTAAATCTAATAAACCGTGAGTATAATTAATCTTACTTATTACTAGCCTTAACTAAATCTGTCCTCTGGCCTGCAAATTACAAGCGCTTCATTTAACACTTATACCCATACTTTTCCAATGACAACATTATAGTATAAATATTCAGTATATATTACAGGTTTTAATTTCAATGTTTTTTTATTTATGGATTTAATTTCAAACTATATTTGCACAATTTTTTATGTTGTTATTTAATGTGAAAACTCTTATTTTATTATACAATTATAAATCAGAATCTGACAGTTACGTCATATATATATATATATATATATAATTAACTCTACTGTGTTCTTAAAAATTATTAGTTATAATAAAAATTGAATAAGGTTCTAAATTAATTTTATTTATAGTGTCATATTTAAATCCTATAATTGTGATACTAGGAAAGACTTGTTGAAGTATCACAATCATTTTAATAAGTGGTTTTGTAATGATGTTTGTGGAAATAGGGACACACACAAAAAATCTTGTATTAGGGATGGGTCAGTTGGTTTACATTTGAATAAAGGAACCGCAAAAGTGGTGGGTTTTCTAAAATAAAATGAAGAGCCATTATAGTCCACAATAAGTACGTAGCTTACCCAATGTAGTTATGGACATTTAAGAAAGCTCGATGTATTGCGGTAGATATGGCTTACGAGGAAAGATCGTTATCTTAGATGAAATTAATCTTTATGCTAAGTTATATAATATGATCGAGCACCGACGATTGAAACTCATATTTGCATACCCACGGCGGTGTTTGTGAAGTACTATTATTAGTATTAAAATTAAAATTTGGATAGGCAATCATTTTCAACTTCTCTGCAATTAATTAATTGAAATATTAAAAGACACTTGCCTGAAATTATAGTTCGTTTCCTAATGTCTACCCACTGTCTCGAAGCAGCTGAAAAAGCACTTGGCTTGTGGTAAAGGAAATCTGTGTTCTTAATATATTGATATGTGATCATGTGAATTTCAAACTTTTAGCACAACACACTTATCATAAGCTCACTTTAATTTTATATGAGCAATCACAAAATATGATGCTTGAAGCCTTGCATGTATCATAATCACCACACATACGTGATACGTATAAATAACAAATATATATGTGAAACTGATTTCAAGCTTAAAATAATAGAATATATAGTTTACAACCGAAACATCAATTGTCATTAACCCTTCATATATAACAATATGAATCTTGTCAAAGTTTATTAGTGTCTCCCTCTCAAATATACACTTCCAAATGCAGAAAGCCTGGCAAGTCAAGTCCACCGCACCCCTAACCGATACTGGTCAGATGATAATTAATACCATTAATATATCGAGTTACTTGATATACAACCAATGAAACTAATGAAAGGACATTCTGGTAGGAACCCGATCACAAAAAATAAAAGATCAAAGATTCAATTACATTTTTTTTTAATTCAGGAACCTAATTAAAATTTGCTGAACAGTTCAGAGACCTATTAATGTGTTAAACTTATTATTTTATTTTAAATAGCAAAAAATACATTTTGTAAATAATAACTATACAATTTCTTTAAAAAGAGATCAATAAAATATAATATTTTTATTGTTATAAATAAAAAAATAAAATTATTTTATCAAATAAAATATATTATCATTTTTATTTGTATTTGATTTTATTAATTATGTGAATAAACGCACGAAGTATTAACATTATCACATTTTTGTTAAACAACGTCTCGATCGGATGGTTGCGAGTTTACAATTTTTAGTTTTAAAATGTATTTTTAAAATGGGAATGCGTTCAGCTAAAATGATTATGAGTTGATTTTTTTTTTTTAAACAGATTTCACCTAATTTTAAAAACAATAAAAATAAGTTTCATGTTTCTGGTTTGTGTTTTCAACCTGAGAGCCTCACACTTCTCTTCTTCATGTCCCTTCCCAATGTCGTTTCCCGACGCCAGTTAGCCCCCACCACCACCATGGGTGGAGAGTTCTTCTTTTACAGTAAATTTACAGTGAACGCCACCGCCACCGACCAGTGTACACTACACCATTGCCGGATAGAGTTTTTCCCCAATAGTCAGATTCAATGGTTTTTCTTAAGCCTAACCTTGCTGTTAATAGCACCAAATAACTGCAGTATATATGAGTGATTCTGGTAATAATTATGCAGCTGAAATATTGTTGTTAATAACACCAAATCATTTATTTTTAATTCCTCTGATATGTCTATATTTATTTGTAATCTTTGTAATAATGGTAAGGAATAATAATAGAGATTAACTAGAGAGTACCTTACCTATCAATGAAAAAAAGGGGAGATTCAGCTTCATATCTTTCTTTAGCAAATGTCATGGTCAAAGCTAAAAATATTTTTCAAACTGAATCCAAAAGTTTTTTAAAACTTCAAATTAAAGACTAAAACTGAATTTAATTTTTGAAAATTTTAAAACTTCAAATCGAAAATCACTCCGAACGGGACATTAGATGTTTCCACTTCCCAGGCTACAAATGCCCTATTTATTTCTTACAGTACGTGATGCTCAGTGCTCTCCTCATAACCTAGCTCTTTGAGGGTTGATTTAAGTGCAGTATATTCTTAATTTTGCTCTATAGCCTATTTATATGTAGTACTTATGTTGGGCCACTCACAAGTTTTATAAACACATCCAGATGTCTCTAGTAATGAAAAAGTGTGGGAATTAAGATTTTTTACATGTTAATATTATAAGTAAAGAATTTCTTATGAAACTTGATTTTTTTTTTGTTTTACTTAAACTTTTGTTTTATGAACACCTAAATATTATGATATATTTATTTAAGTTTTTATGTTTACTTTAAATGTTAAAAACCTATGAATGATATTTTTATTTTAGTTTTTTAAATTTATTTTATTATATTTGTTTAATATGGTTTTATGTATTTTTATTATTTTTATTATTTTTATTATTATTATTATTATTATTATTATTAATATTTGTTCGATCATGATTTAACCACAATTTTAAACCATTAAACCTTAAATCGGTGTTTTGACAGGTTCAATGATTAGTCCAATTTTAAAAATCTTGTTTTAAAATGATTATAATAATTTTAATTATAAATTTATAATAAATAATTATAAGTGTACCCCTCATTCTTTAAATTTGCATTTTAGAAAGATAAAATTAATATTATTTGAAAGACAACATGAAATTTCACTCGCTAACTATTAGTACAATATGGTTATAATTATTGTTATATATTTATTTTCTCTTTCATCTTTCTTTCATTTTATTTTTCTTTTTATCTTATTTTCATTTCCCATCATTTCCACGTGCACCCACTTAGTACTAGTACATGTTTTCCATTGAAAAAAAAAAACAAGTTCTTAACTTCACAAAAATCAATCAAAAAAGTGTGCATATATAGCTTCAACGATAAACTGAAGATGCAAATGTTGTCCACTTATAAATGGAAGTTCGGGAACAAGTATTATCTTTTGAACACAATAATTTGACTTATTCTTGAGAACTAAGTATGAAAATTCCATCTTTGTAAGAATTCAAACCGAGATTCATCACGAGGGACCAGATCCTTCCTTCAGATCTAATTAACCTCCTTTAATTTGATAGGTAACCATTTTTAATCAATTAAAAAATATCTTTATTAATTAATTGTTATGGTTATGGGTTTTGGTGTTTACACAGGATCACCTGAAGATTAGTCTTGAACTGTATGTTGAGGTGCAGTGTTCTGCATCTAATTAACAGTAGTTTTAAATTTTTAAACATTCTTTTCACTAGTTATTTTTGTTTTAGTTCCTATAATTTTGATAATCAATCAAGACTAAGTCATAAAATGGTTCATTAACTTAAATTAAAAATTCCATTATCCCATTATTTCAACAGTTTTCAATGTTTCAATATTTTTTATAATAACTCATGAGAAATGTATGTTTGGGATCCTTGAACTCACTTTGAAATATATGCAATATATTTGCATTAGAATTAGAGCTTAGAAGACTTACAAAATACTCATGGACAATTACAACTCATCATCGGAGCAAGAAAAGAATAATAATGATAAGAGATATTTATGATATTAATTTTTCCACACTTGATCTAATTGCTTATGATGTTTGTGTATAAACATGATTAAATTATTTAGTTTTTCTAATAATCTTAACGTAAAAATTACTATTATAAAGGGATATATATACTCTGTGCAGTGATAAACTTTATAAAGTATAAACTGTAGAAAATCACGATACAAGTTGGAATTCAAGTTGCATTTTCCAACAGAAAAAAAAAAGAATAAAAATCGAACGCAGCAAGAAGCTTCCCTTTCATTTCCCCACTCGCAGTCACTACAATCTGTCGAATTTGTTGGTGTCATGTCATAAAATGGCGACTAGGCTTATAAATTGGCATCTTCAATTCTATATATTTGTATTTGACGTACGTCCAATATTGCACATGCAAATTGTTTTGCTGAACGAGTAGTTATTAGTTTCCTGTATAAATCAAACCAATTGTTCACTACAAAAAAAAAAGGTATTTCCGACGGTCGAAATCCGTCGGAAATACCATAAATCCGTCGGAAATTTGAGATTTCCGACGGATTTCCGACGAAAAAAAATCCGTCGGAAAAACGGTGGTTGGAAATTTGACCGACAGATTTTGTGTCCGTCGGTAATTTCCGACAGAAATTTCCGACGGCCAATTCCGTCGGAAATTTCCGACGGCCATTTCCGTCGGTAATTTCCGACGGCCAATTCCGTCGGAAATTTCCGACGGCAAATTCCGTCGGAAATTTCCGACGACCATTTCCGTCGGTAATTTCCGACGGCCAATTCCGTCGGAAATACAAAATGGAGATATTCTACGACGGTTATCTAACAACCGTCTTCATAGTCTGAGGT
>PYAF01001934.1:96289-112552 GCA_007407185.1 Glycine tomentella
AAAAGAAAATGCTGGGTAGATTTCCTCCTAGAACAATCATGCATATGGTGTGCAACTTTGCATAAAGACAGGTAATGAAGTATTGAACAACATAATCTCTATGTCTATGTTGTTATACGCCAGTCACCAGGAAGAGACTTTTATCACATAACTTATGGTACCTTTAAATTTTCTTTTCTTATTAGCTCTCCTTCTTTTCCTTTCTGCCTTTGTAAGCTCTGTTTCTTCCTTAATATCACCCTTGCCATCAAATGCCTCCTCAGGAGCCAACATAGCAGCATCTGAAACAGCCACAGGTTACCCACGGAAGGCATAATACATTGTCAGTATATGATAAATGGAAGAAGCAGAAACATAAATTTGATTAAAAAAAAATAGCTCTTTACTTCTTCCATTGCCAGAGCCGGCACATTAGCTTGAATAGACATGTCCTCTATAACCTGTTCAGTTCAATTCAAAGCAAATAAGAAGGCAAATTTCAAGTGTCAAGTATATTGTCTATCAAAAGAGGTAATAAGAATGTTGATGTCATACAGGTTTTGGAGCAAATAACATAATATGCAACTCTACTGTAACATAGGCCTAATTAGTAAAGCAACATAGGCCTAAATAATCTAAAAAAATTATTCAACTCTACTGTAACATAACATAATATGCAAACAATAAAAAAATGCAGATAAATGATGGTATATCATTGCAAGACGATTGACATGAACTTAATAACAGTATAATCAGAAATAGTTAAAAGAACAGCACCTGGGGTATAGCACAAAAGCAAAATATAGGCAGGTCACGTAAAGCAGCCATGTATTTTAAGCAATCTTCAGCATGCATCACAGCATTAGTGACCATGTCATTTAAGCATTGCACTGCCTTAACAGAGTTCTCCTCATATTTCAAATCCTGAATCATAAAAAATAAATTGGAGTAAAAAAGAAGAAAATCATACTTGAGCACACCTGGACACAAAAAAAATTACAAAGTATTCATGTGTGTAAAAAAAGTGTGATGGGTTTCACTATCACACCATCAAATATTCAAATTCACTAAAAAAATTTAATTCCTCTCTCAAAATCCCCCATGCGAACATACTATTAAGCTATCTAGGAAAATTTAAAAACGAAATTGAGTGAAACTAAAAAAGAAAATGGGTAAAAACGTGGCATATAATAAAGGCAGCGAAGATGAGTATATCCAGCACCGGTGAAGCAGAGGGCAGAAGGTGTATCAGTTGCAAGGAAAGTGAGGTCAAAACGAAAATGAAATAGAGAACCATGAGTATATCTCCAAATCAAGACAATGATATTCATGTTGATATTGGATAATATAAAAAGTTGAATATGCATTTGAGGAGGAATTAAAGGAGAAAGCAAGAGGAAGATATGAACCTGGCCTCGTCCTTGTTCCTGAATAGCTTTCTGGAAAATTTGTTCACTGTCTCCAGTTTCAATTAATCTGTCAATTGTCTGTACATAGTTATAAGATTAGAAGACAAACTTCTAAAAGACATTTCCGTCAGCTCTGCATCAGCTGATGAATAATAGTTAAGAAAAGAAAGAATACCTCCTCATCAGCTCTTGTGCCCGTAACTGAAAATCATGAAAAATAGAGAATAAAAACATATTAACTCCATATGAATGAAAATTAACGGTATAAAATAGAATACAATCACTAATGAGTAAACAACTCATACCTGTAAAAAAAACACGTCTCTCAACCACCTAGCGATACTCTTGATGGATGGTCTCTCTCAAGGTCTGCAAAGATTTTCAAAAATGGACTCGGGTTAGGTGAATTGAAAGAACAGGAGAATAAAAAAAATATCTCAAAAAAATGAGACAAACCCACCTGAAATTCAGCCATTTTATCTTTCAGTTTCTTTTGTAAAGAACTGCAAAATAAGCCAAAAACAATGATTCAGAAGACCAACAGTGTAATGGTATATAAAAAAGACTTACTCTGAAGTTCCTTGTCCATGTACCTGCCGAATCCTCAAAACAAAAAAGAAAATTGCAGATCAATACGCAGAGAGTGTAGCAGAAGAGAAAGAGAGAGACGGAGCGGAAGAATTCAAAATTTGAAATTTTGAAAGCTTTGGAATGCTGGAAATTGTTATCAGAGAGAGACTGAAGGTGGAAGAAGATGAGGGAGTAAGGAGCGGAAATTTTCAAATTTGAAATTTGAAACGAAGCTGGCAAACGAAACACAAATTGAAATTGAAAATGAAAATTACTCCTTCATGGTGGAGAAGAGAAAGAGAGGCGGAAGGAGACAGAGAGGAGACGCAGACGGAGAGGAGAGAAGTGTGCACGAGTTTCAAATTTCAAAATTTGAAATTTTGAAAGGTAGAAGGAGAGGGAGACCGAAGCTGAGAAGAGAAATTTGAAATTTTCCCAACCTGAGGTATGGATGGAAGACCGAAGCTAACTCCGAAGCTGAGAGTTGCTGTGAGCATGACACATCATTTTCCAAAGCTGAGACTGGATGAGAGCGTGACACCTGGCTAAAAAATGTTTTTTTCTTATAGTCTAGATATTAATCTATGTTGGATGCACATGGGTTAGTTGCTTCGTTCTCTTGGCTTTGATCAAGTCATAGGAACGATAATAAGCATCCTACATATATATATATATATATATATATATATATATATATATTATGCATCATCCCTTTCATTCCGTTTTTTCTTCCACACAAGCAAAGAAAGACATGTCAAAAAACACTAAATACAACGACTGATGCTCTAATCATTTTATATTTATAAGTAGTTTTGAAGTCATTTTTCATATGCTTTTTTTTAATGTAATTTCCCTCGTACGGGGTCCATCTTTTGCTTAATTTATTCCTAATTAGTTACTAATAAGAAGGAGTCTTAATTTTATTTTTATTTTCTTCCAAACAGTTAATCAGTATTATATTTTGCCTCAAGCAATTTAGCGTGTGTTCAGAAATTCATTAAAAAATGTGCATATATAAAATAATAATAATAATAATAATATAGTGCTTTGTTTCGGGCAACTTGGTTCTTATCAATTTAGTTGTAGTAGTAGAAATTCTTATTAATTTGTTTTTTGAATAAAAAAGAAAAAAAATTATTATGAAGAAAGTCAAACACACCATATACATATCAAATCCAATATAGTGCTTTGTTTCGGGCAACTTGGTTCAATCTATTAGAACAACAACGTTTTTATTAATCACGGAGTATCATGAGATGATTCATTTGTCTCACATTGCCCAAATTATCTAAACTTAGCCTTTAAATGAAAGCGAAAGAAACGAAAATTGGCAGAGAACTAATTTTATTGAAAAGCATAATTATTTTTTTTTATTATTGAAAAACTTTATCATGAAGTTAAATTGCATATTTTTGTTTTACAAATTTGCACAAGTATTAAGGGTGAGTTTTGAGTTTTTTTAATCGATAAATATTAATTAATCATTAATTTGTTAATTTTTGTTAATAATAAATTGAGTTTTTATTAAGGGTGAGCTTGAGTTGTACCTTATCAATAAATTGATAATGGACTCATGATACGGAAGATGGAAGGACCTGATGATCAAATTTCGGAACAACCTCTTTGAATATGGAAGTAGAAAACATGTGTATAATTATTCTGCCCCATATCTTTGAATTAGTTTTTTTTTTAATAAAAAATACGAACAATATTTTACAAATTTTAAATTGTTTTCTTTAATAACATTGATCTTTAATGATGACTTTTCATAATTAGGTATAAATATTAAGTTGATATATTAAGGTTCGCCAAGATTGATTAATTATGAAATGTCATGCACGATATATAATTAATCGGGTAGAATTAAAGTTAAAGAAATATGTTGAAATTCTCATATTTTAATAATAAATAAAATGTTTTTTCTGCAATAAAATTTTATTTTGGCCTTTTAAAAAAATTATAAATAAATTCTGATGAACTTAACAATAATTTCATGCACAAATTATTTTACAAATTGTGTATGCACACATTACTGATATTATTTCGTTTTTTTTTTCCACTGAACTGATATTATTTCGTTAATAAATGTAAATAATGTCACTTTTGCAATTAGTTGACATATCAAAATTCAAGTGATGTTCATAAATTTTATAGATAAAAGTCTTCAAATTTATCAACCAACTACTATAACACATAACTCCCTTTTTTGTGCACCACGATCCAATCGCATATTGATCTAGCTTACACGCATTTCTTTGATTTGAGATTCGAATTTATGTCGGGAGTTGCTAAGTCAACACTTGAATTATAAATAAAGGTATCACTCGTCAACGACTCAATACAAGTTTTTTTTTTAATTACAAATTTACATTAAAGATAACACTGAAAATTATGATAAAAATATATTTATAACATTATTTAAATAAATTTTTAATTTTAAGTTTTTACTAATTAACTCGGTGAATATAATAAAAAAAAAGTTTCTTGTCTTGAATCAATAAATTAAAAATTTATTAATTGGGTTTCATAATTTTAAATAAGTAAATATAATGAGACAAATTTCATGTATTGAATAAAAAAAAGGTTTAAAATTATGCTTCAAATGAAAAACGATGTTTAAAAAGGAGATTAACTCAAATTTTAAGAATTTAAATGACTAAAATGAATTTTTAATAAATAAAAAAAATTTATAAAACGATGAAGGATGCAAAAAATATTTTATAGCCTTCATGTTCATAAATACAATTTATTTGGCCTTATCCTGACTGTACATTCCGGATGAAATTATTGAAGATACCGTACATGAAGATTCGAAAGTGGAAAGAAACTCAACCAGCAGAGAATTAGCTAAAGAAAAAATAAATCAAGTAGTGCTTATTTAATATTCAATACTGCTTATTTTTTTTTTTAAATAGTTAACCGTATTCGATAAAGGATAGTATTAAGTACTTTTCATTTTATTTTTCTTTAACAAGGAATTATTAACCTAAAAAGACACGCACGAAAAAAAGCTAAGAATGAAAGTCCTAGACACATATAGATTGTTCTAATTGAGGGTGAAAAAGTAGGAAAGTATGAAATTTGGGATGGTGCTATATTGTATGCGTCCAGAAAGAAAAAAGAAAGACTAGAGTCAGCCATGCACGCGTTATAGTTACTATTCAGTCTGTAACCAACTTAGCTACTTTGCATTGGACGGTTAACAAGGACGGCCCGCAGTTTACCAAAATTTGACAACGTTACTAATGTGCCTAAAATCTTAACTAATTCCACATTTGACAACGTAATTGTTCGTCTTCATTCTGCAGATGTAGCTTGCATATATGTACGTATATGGCTATTGTCTTCGTTTTTTCCACTTTGTGCTAAAACATTCTCGAATATCTCTCTCTCTCTCTCTCTCTCTCTCTCTTCAGCTGTCAATGAATGTTCTTATTAGTAATATAATGAATACTTTGCCAACCAAATTAAAGTTAGTGCGCGTCAAATTCAAGCTGAAATATATATTACGGCGAATTGTATTTGCACCTATACAATAGGACTAGGAGTATATGCCTGTCATTTTGTAAAAAAAGAAAGAAGAAAAGGAGTATGCCTGTCATATAGTTCTATTACTTAACATAGGTAAAGTTTCTTTCTTTTTTTCTTAAATGGCAAATTTTGCCTTTTAAATTATTTTATTTGATTACCTTTTTAATAGTATCATAATTATTCCAATGAATCAAATTAATTATCCAAATAGAATAATTTGTAATTTTATAATTCATCTGATTAATTATTTCATAACTATTTTGATTCATTTGTAACTTTTCTTAACGAAGTAACATACATATATAATTAACTACATAATAGAAATAAGTTTTCGTTATGCTATTTTTTTCAAAAACATATTAATATATAACAAAAGCTTGTTTCTGTAGTGTACATGTAATCGACAGAAACAATTTATTCTGCCTATATAAAAGAGAAACGTATTTCTGTAAGGAACATTTTTAAAATGGTATATTTTGTCTTTTTACTTTGGTTGGGGGTTTATATACTAAATAGGGGGTACTAATAGCAGGACTTTGTATCAACTTATATAGAAGTCTAGTCAAATTGTTCTGGACCAGCCCATAACAAAATCGAATGAATTGGGTTTACATGGTTCATCTTCAAGGCATGCTTCCCCTGTTGGAATTTTGGATTATTTTAGGAGGCAAGTCTCCTAATAAAGACCCACATTTTCCCAGTGAAATTGGTATACACCACTTAACTCAAGTACAATCATGTTTGTGGCTCATCCTCATTAATGTCATGTAAATAGGATGTTCACAATGGGTCCGGTTCCTCTTCAGTTACTGAGGAGTCAAATGGAATTTTACCAGTGAAATTGGTATACTCCACTTAGCTCAAGTACAGTCATGTTTGTGTCTCATCCTGACTAATGTCATGTAAATAGGATATTCACAATGGGTCTGGCTCCTCTCCAAGGAGTTCAATGGAAGAGAGATATGTTTGCATCCACAATTATCTTAAGCATGCAGTTCTTCCAATGTCATTAATCTTTAATCTTTTGTTTTTGTGTGTGTGCACAGCATCATTATTAATTCTTTATTAAAATCTAGATTGACTTAAATATTTTGGAATGCTTGTGAAAGTATTGTTGGAATACAAGTGTGAGTTAAAGTCCCACGTTGGATAGAAATAGAAAAGTTGAATACCATATAAGTGAGGATAAAAACCATAAATTTAAGCTTTAAGATTTTAGGTTAAAGTGTAGTGTCTAATTCATTTATATGGTTGCTCATGTAAATCCTCCCGATGTACCACCACTGTTTACATATCAGTGATGCATATGGACTTTAACTTGTTTAGACTCAGTTGAACAATATATTTTTACATGTCTTGAAAGGAAAAATATTAAATTATTAATTAGGCGGAAAATCTTGTAAGCAAGAAAAGGAGTCGAGCACTTGGAATGAAACAATAAAACGTGTAAGCTGAACTCTATCATAATGATAAATACAATGAAAGGATAGAGCCAGAAGAGAACAAAACGTTGCGCACCTTCTAGTTCTAGGTACTAAATGAACAAAAACTTAAAAGTGATGCAGCAATGAATTGCTAAAGAAATTCCAGCACCCAGAAATTAGTATAGTGAAGATATTCGTGGGCTGGATATATGGTCACATTCTAGAAATGTTTATAAAAAAATAGTCATATTCTAGAGTGCTACTTCTCAGTTCTCACAACATTTATATGTTGAAATGAGTAGATCTGGGCCTCCATTTTAAAATGATCTGGATTCGAGCTAACCTCTGCCTTTTCCTTTGGGCCCAATTTAGGGGATCTTTTTTTGGGGCAGTGAAAAGTTTATATTGAAAAGTTTATTGATTGGTTGGATCGAAGGCTTATAATGGTTAGATAAATCTTAAAGTTCAACGAATATTTATAAATTATTCAACAAAAAAGTCTATACATTGGTAACAAAAATCAAATTCATGTTCTTATAAAATATGAATTCATTCCTTACCTTACCAATTGGACTAACATTTTTTACACCCAATTTAGAGAATAATATCCTATCTAATGCAAAATAGGGGATTTATTTTCATTCTCAAATTTTCTCTTTGTACTTTTTTTATGGGTAAATGAGAAATTAAAATTTAGTTATTGAAAGTAAAAAATGCAACAAATCTATTCTATTGTTAACTTTACGTCATCAACGTTAAGATATCTACTTACATGGTAAGCCATGCGTGCTAAAACCATGTCACATCATTGCTGAATGTACCAAACTAATATGTTACTATCTTTTGCATGAATTAAAATGTCAATAATGATTCTATTTTATCTAAAAACCTCTTTGTTCTTTTAAATCAATTATCATATTAGTCCATGTAAAAGATACTGACATATTAGTCCAGTACATTCAACAACAATTTGATATGATTTTAGCACATGATTTGTCACGTAATTAGGTCACATATCACATAAGTGGATATCTTAATATTAATGGTAGGATATATTTATCGTATTTTTTTTCCTTTCAAGGAATTTATTTTTATTTTTCATTTTTGAGGAATAATTTTATCATCATTTGAAACTTTTAGACACCAAAATAATTATTTATTCTTTTTTTTATTTGCATTTCTTTGCACTCAACTCATCTTTTTTATTCTTTTCTTTTCTCTCCAACCAAACAACCTATGATAGAGGACTTGAGCAATCCATGTCAGTGATAAAAAAAATCTTCAAAGCGAGAGAGCGTGACACAATGCATTTCGTTTTGCATTTCCCACAGTAATTAGCTATAATAAGAATCTACGTGCACTAGTACGTTACCCACAGAACTTTTGTGCATTATTGTGTTTTTGTTTGAAAGAATCATAGGTCAATTTACAGACTCATTTAGTTCAGTGAGTGAATAAAAATATGGATCACGGACAAGGAATTACCTATGTGAACATCTATGCCACAAGTTCCTTTCATTTCAACCAAAATGTTAACAACAGTTAAGTTTTTTTTTTTTTTTTTTAAAAATAAATCAAAATGGTATATTTGGGTTTTAAAATGATCAGAGTAGTGTACTTTAAAAAATTAGCTGGACGGAAGTAGATTGGATCTTGTGAAAGTAATTTCTGATCATTTTTCATCACCAAATTTTTTTATAGCATTTTTTAGCTGTCAGAGAACACGTAAAACCACCAGAAAAATATGTCAACTTTCAGACAGTAGACTTGGAGGTAAAAAATTTACATTTAAAATTATTTTAGATATGATTTTAAAAATAATTTAAAATATTTATAATCTTATCTGACATAATAATTTTTTCTAGACAGAATAAACAACCTTTAAACTATGTATTTTTTTCCTAGGTCAAAATTTAAATTGCTATAAAAAAAACTGATGTATTTAAATGAAATGCTTATAAATTGTAATATTTGATGGTAACAGAACAGTTCCCTTTTTCTGGGAAAGAGCATGCATGCTGCATTGATAAATTAATGATTACTTGCTCTACAATTGTAATCATTTTGCTTTTACTAATTAAATTCCTCCTGTGTCGAATTCATAACTTTCCATACTTTTTTTCTTTTTGTTTCTTTCCATTTGTTTAAAACTTGTGTAGTGCACCATAGCCGACCTTTGACCTATTATTTGTCCACTATCGTCAAGCAATCCCCAAAATCTGGCACAAGATTCTGTAGTGCTCAAGGTTCAAACGGATAACTATTTTTATTTACAATTTGACGGCAACATCAAAACCTAACATTTAGATTAGATATTGTTGTAGTTAGGGAAGTAAACTTTCTCTCTTTCAGGGACCAAATACAACACAAATACTTGCTTGCTTGTCTGTGGCGTATGTATATATGAGTGTCTGTTGGGGGGTAATAATACTAACAAAATAATATGATACCCAAAACACACCATTGCTATATGCTACGGGACGAATTACTCACGACTTAATATTAATGTGCTCTATCAATCAAATAGTAAAGCCTAGCAAAAAAGAAAGAAAAGAACAATGAAATAGTAAAAAATGAGAGAAATGTAGGGAATTAACGGAAATCTTGCCAGGTTGTTGTATAACTTTTTCCTCACAAACTTTTCCTTATATCTAATACTATTTTTTTAAAGAATTTTATTACCTACTATCTAATAATTTCCTTCAAAACAATATGTCATCTAGTCTTCTTTTAGCATAATGAACACATTGGTAGTTTCAATTTTTCCCTAAATAAGAGATTAAGGATATTCTCCACCATTGTATCAGAAATTAATTTTAGTTGTAATGCGCGGTTATCGCTACCCAAAAGAATTTTTCGGGCGACATTATCATATGGGTAGTTTCAAATCGTGATTCATAGTTGGAATTAAGGCCACGACATTATCAAGCCTACAATTGCAACTACATCAATATTATTTACCTGTAATTTTATAGTACAATTTTAATAATCGCAACTTAATCACGAGCACATTACTTATCCAATTATCATATTCCCATAGATCAACAAAAGTACGTAACTATTTGAATGAAATTTGGAGCTAAATGACAATAAATTAATAACAAATTGATAGCAATTAAGTTGGCGGAAAATGCACCAACCAATGTGACTGATTTCCAACCATCCACATCCGCAGCGCACCCACTGCTTCCAAAGCATGAAAAGGGCTAATACAAAGAAAACGAAACAAGGAGCCCACAAATTGTAGGACAGAGCCCACTGTGACAATGATGCGTCAATAATAGAACGTGCTTGTCACCTCTAAACTTTCTTATTTCCACAACTAGTGGTAGTAATCATATCGCGGCAAAGATGAACACACTTTCTTATTCCCAACAACTAAAAAAAACAAGGAAAAAAGTTTTTTATTTAATACAGCTACAAAGTATTTTCTGACTTTGTGAGATTAATTTTTGTTTGAAAATTTGATTGGATGTATTTAGTAAAATTTTCATTCTTAATTTTTTTTCATTCACAATATTTAATATTTCATTTGAACATGAGACTTAATTAAGAAATTTGAATCCAAATTTATTTGGTGCTTATTTGGTTTTACGTTAGATTGAGTTATAGTTGTTGTTGTTGTTTTTTTTTTTTTTTTTTTTTTTATAAATTTGTATATATTTGATTTCAGGTGGAAGAATATTTTAAAATTGATTATGTGTTTAGAAGTGATTTTCAATTAAAAAATTTATACTAAATTTTATTTTGAATTTAATTTTATAATGAAACATCTAAACACATCATATAAATTCAAAATTAATTTTAACTAAAATTAATTTTTTAAAATTACTTTTACCAACATTCGTTCAAACACACTCATATTACCTTAAGAAAAAAAAAATTAATAATAAAAGATAAAACAACATTGAAAAATCCAAACTAATCTCATATCTTTGAAGTCATCATTACGCCGGTGGGACCAAATGCATTATTTCTCTTTCCCTCCCTAGTTAAGATCTTTCTGCTACTCTCTTTGCCTTTGCTCTAGCTTCAGCTACTACCTACTACATAGAAATCCAACTTGTTCTCTCTTGTTCATGAGCTTATAACTGGCCACACAAGCAAAGAGATTAACTACTAGGACAAAAACCATGAAAGGAATTGACTTGTTCTGTTCTTCCTCTGCTTCCACAGCAGTAAATTCTAGCATGCACCATCGTTCTATGGTACATCGAAGCACCAAAAGCTTCGACCATGATCGAAGGAAAAACCAACTTCATGTTCCTTGTTCATCCCAATTGCCCATCAATCCTAAGCCTTATAATTACTTTGAGAAGCCCAGAAAGAGTTCAGCTTCAGCTGATAAACAAAACTGTGACGTGCGTAGAAAAAGTTCTGCTGATGTTAACGACCTTTATACTCATGCTGGTGCTGATGGTTCATCTAGAAGATATCTCCTTGGTGATGCGCCATTCATTGAATGCGTATCTGAGTCTAATAAAATCTCGGCAATGGTTCCTTCTCAACATGATGTCAAAGACAAGCTCGTAGTTATGAAAAGAAACGATCCTCCCACTCTTCGGTCCTCTTCTTCAGCTCGATCCAAGGACAAGGTTTTTCTCTTCTTTTTTAAATTTTGTTCTCTGTTTGTTTCTTGCTTCTCAAAATAATATATAAAAAGGAGACTTGCTATTTTTTTTCAATGAAAATTCGGGTTGTTACTTAATTTATGCTGGTATTCATTTTGTTTTAAGTTCACATTATGGTGATAATTTTTTATCTTCTGAAACCTTCATTCAGGTTGTGGTTTTGAGGGTGTCATTGCACTGCAAGGCCTGCGAAGGAAAAGTTAGAAAGCATATTTCAAAAATGGAAGGCGAGTCTGCTTAATCAAAACATAGTCTTGGAGTCTCAAAATGAGAGTCTGGATATAATTAGATAAACATTGGCAGTATAATACTAATTCTCATGTTCTTGAGCATTTTTCTAATCTTTTTCTAAACTTCAAAGTTTAACGTAATTTAATTAATCATTTCTATCAACCAATCTTGTATTAAAGCATCAGTGGTTTGTTGGTCAAGTAGTTTCTTCAGGAGCAATGATACACAAAAACTTCATTATTTTAAACACCCTTCCAACACTTTTTATTTTTCTCTATGTTTCTCATCCTATCATATCATAGATTTTATCATACCTATATTTTTCTGCTTTCATTTCATGTAACCCATGTACTGTTTATGATTGAGTATAATAATATATGATATGGCTAATCTAATCCTATATATGTAGGAGTGACATCATTCAGCATAGACATGGAATCAAAGAAAGTGATCATCATTGGAGACGTGACACCATTAGGGGTACTGGCGAGTGTATCCAAGGTGAAGAGTGCGCAGCTATGGCCATCTTCTACATCGTCATCCTCATTATTACTGTCATCATCTTCTAGGCCAACATCTCCATGGTCGACATAATCACTTATAATTAACATAAATAATATATATATATATATATATATATTTATTAATTTCACCCTGCTTTTTTTTTCTGTCTTCACCTCTCTTCTAGACTTTAATTTGATAAACCTTGGAGGTGTGCGTGTTTGAGTATGATTAGAAATTTGAAGACTTGTGAAGCACCCAAGCTTAATAATGTGTGTCGTGTAAATGAACAATGTTTTCAGTCAGATGGGTGTAATTTCCTTTCCTTTGTCTAGTGATTCTGCTTACTGAAGTAGTAGAACTTACAATTCTATATTGGTATGGTTCCACTTCCAATTGGTTTGCTCATAAGAAACACACACCTGCTTGGGGGGGACAACACGTCTGGTCAGTTGTTAAAATGGAGAAGGGGGTAACGTACGTACTAACGTGTATACATAAATTAACTTTAAAATGTACATAAGACCCACATTAATTTGTTCTCGTTTGTGGGGATTGCTTATATATATATATATATATATATATATAAATGAGATCAAAGTATAGAAAGGAAATTCAAAGTGTCAGAACCAACTATTTTGAACCGGAACAAGCTATTATAGTAGTATTAGTATTCACACCACAATGAGAGAAGAACTTATCAGTACTACCTTGGAGGCTAAGCACATGAAAAAGCAATAATGGGTCTCGGTTTCTCTTAAGCATGAGAACCTTGCATACCTTGAAAGCACTTTCTTGGGCAAGTCACAATGTAATGCATGCCAGACAGTGGTAGCAGGAAGCACTCAAGGCCAGGCTGGTTTGTTTGGCACGCATTCTCTTGAGCAAACTTTTGCTTATTACATTTTCTTTTTCAGCTAATGATCGATGTCCCAAACACTATTAAGTGGGTCATATAGCTCAGTGACCAATTTTTTCTGCAATCATGCCTCATTACAAGCACAATTCAGATGCCCACCAAAGTATCATTGCCGTTGAATATACTATTTAGACTCGGGAAAGTAGTGATATGATTTTTTTTTATCCGTAAGAACTGTAAATAGATAACAATCGTAAATCGTAAATAGATAACAAGAAATTTACATTTTACAAAATACAACTCACATACCTTTCAATTTTAGATACTTTGATCTATTAATAAAATGTCATCTCATTCTCACAATCACTTTCGAAGAGCAGGGAGTGTTAGTAAATGTGACACGAAGGTCCCATTGTTGGAGGCTTCAGTTTGCTCTTTTTCTTTTTGTCAATATTGTACATTTCTACATTCCCTACAAGTAACCAAATGATGAGGGCATAGTTCAATTTTATGGTTGCCTAGTCCTGCTCAAATTTTGACGGTGGTGGGGCTACTCCACGCCGTGTGTTGTATCTTCCTTTTGCTTTAATTTGGATTTCTACTTTTTCTAACCAATTTATGAGACGGAAGGTACCATATAGAAGCCAAGAGAAATTCTATTCACTATGTGCATGATTTCGGTAGTTTATTACTTTCCTCATCGTATTGTTTGCTTGCTTTAATTTCTTTGAATAAATAGTGAACCGCTGGAAAAAGAAAATACTATAATTAAGAAGTTGAAAAGCAAACAATTATGTTCAAATTATTGGCATTGTAACGAAGTTTCCAGCAAGGGAAATTTGTATATTGGATCGGAGCACCATCCATCGCGGAAGTAGATGAAGTTTGGATTTCGGATCTATTGATACTTGACCGTGATATGGATTATTCATTTAAGTTAATGTTTGAGGCTCGTAAAATAGTTCTCGTGACATTAATAGAATATATATACGCTTGTGCTAGAGCCTTTATGACTTCCATATTATATAATCACATCGACTAATTCTAGGAAAAAAAATGCAGTTCTTAGGTGAATACTCAGAGAAGTTTTTACTTTTTACATTTCAAAATTTTCATCTTTCTAATGTGTAAAGTTGCCAAGAAGTACTGGTTTTGTAGGCCTTGATCTGTGTAACCAATGTTCGTTTAAATTTGCATCACTTTTAAATAATTCTAAGGCTTAAATATTTTTTTAGTTATTGTAATTTAGTATTTTTTTAAAAAAATTTGTTTTTGTAATTTTTTTTAATTCTTGTAAATTAATTATGTTTTTTTATATTTATTTTTTTAAAGAAATTTAGATAGAGCTTTAAACACTGAAAAAATGTTATCTAAATCATTTTAATGATAAAAAAAAACTTTTAAGGACTAATTTTTTTAAAAGAACGAAAAACAAAAAAAATACTAAATTACAAGGATTGAAAATGTATTTAAACATTTTAAGTATTTAACCATGGTAGCACAATGATAACTAATGTAGTACTATCAGGCACAAACGGTAATTACCATAAGTTTGAATATATCATGATAAGTTTTTTTGTTAGAGATGTTTATAGGCATAAACATATTATATCAGAAGTTTGTATATATCATGGTAATTTTTTTATAGAGATGTTCATAAGTTAAGTTATATTGGATTTGATGAAATTTATGATCAAATCCAATTAAATTTGAATAAATTGACTTGAGTTTAGTTTTTGAATTATTTTGTTGTAAAATCCAAATAAAATTAACTAATTTAAAAATTGTTGATTTGAATTGAGTCATCAGATAAAAATATTTAAATTTATTTATTATATTTTAAAATTTATTAATTTTTTATAAGCTAAAATTTAATGTCTAGATTCGGATACAGATGATGTGAAAAACATACTATTATTGCAAACCATTAAAGTAAAAAGGGAATGTCGTGTTATTGAAATTGAAAAAACAGATTAAATGTTGTTTGGTAATCACCTTGTACACTAGAGAGCAAGGAAGAGATGTCTCAAAGGTTGGATGGAATGTCGTCCATCATACTGTTTTTGACTTGTGTGGTTGCGACAGAAAAGAGAGGGAAACCCAAACCCTAATATTTGAAAGCAAGCATGAACACCATCTATCTTGTGACTGTGTGAATGAACGTGTGTCTTGTAATATGTGATGTGTTGCCACTCAAGCCATTGTCATAACCAATAGTAAATGGATATTTTTTCTTGGACCCAACAATTTTATCTCGACATTGATACAACTGGCTCATTTGGAAGACATAAAAAGAAAAGAAAAAGAAAATAGAGAAGAAACAAAATATGGATAACGATATTTTATCCTTAATTTGTTTGATTAGAAAGAAATTGAAAATAAAATAAGAGGCAGAAAAACCTAAATAATACTTTTTTTAATAAAAAATTATCAATTTGGAACTATTTTGAAATATATTACAAATCTGGAGTAGGGAGACACGCCTAAATTGAACATGACCAGTCACGCCCAATTTTTGTAACTGGTCATGTCCAATTTGGGCATGACATCTCTTGTGTCACGCCTAAATTGGGCGTGACTAAATTCGTCTTTAAATCGGTCACTAATTCGGTCGCTAACAGTTTTTGTAACAGAATATTGTGATTTTTTTATTTTTTAATGTTCGCGACTACAGTATTCCGTCGCAAAAAATGTTAGCGATTAAAATAAAGATCAAAATTGGCGTCTTCTAATTTTTTAAGTGAAATATCATTTAATATTATTTATTGTTATTTTTATCTAATTTTAAATTCTTTTTAGACTGATCTTCATCTTAGATATGATCTTTTTTACTTTTTTAATATTTTTTATTTAGTATATTTTTTTAATTTCATATGATTTATTTAATATATTCTAAATTTTTGGTATATCTAATTTTTAATATATTTTTTTATTTAATATAATTTCTAAATTTTTATATGGTTTTATTTAATATTTTTTGGATTTTTATATAACTAATTTTTAATATAATATTTTATTTAATAAAAATTTCAATTTTATTTTGTAATTTGAAAAAATGGAAAATTTTTATTTTTTAAATTGTAAATAATTTTTTAATATAGAAAGCATTTTAAAATATAATTTTTTCT
>PYAF01001934.1:128010-153019 GCA_007407185.1 Glycine tomentella
TCTGATTTGGTCTGACTTGTTTATTATAAAAGTTAGACTAAAATTTTTTAAAAAGCCTATTTAAAAAGGTCAAGTTTAAACTTTAAAAAAGGCCGTTAGACCTATGAGACTGACTTATTTAATATATATATATATATATTAAAACTTAAAAATAATAAATTTATTTTCTAAAAATATTTTTCCTTAATATAAAGGTGGATGATCAATCACTTCAAAAAAATCACCTTGAAAATCTCATAAAATAATTATTACTTATTTAAAAATATAAATAAGATGTTGAGACATTTTCTGTTTAAAATTATTTTTTTAACTTTCCTAAATTGATTTAAAGTATTTTGTAAATTAAATTTTCTATTAAAATTATGTTTTTTAATAGGCTTGTAATCCAAATTAGACTTTTAAATCAGGACAAGACCATACCTAACCAAATCTGATAAGACCTATTTTCACCCCTAATTAGACACACTACTACTTGGTGTTAAGATACAATCGTATTATGCTACATAGCTACTTACTCCACTTCCCATTGCTGATTCGTTTAGCAACAACTCCAATAGTTCAGTTAACTTTGTAACTGCCCGAAATCTGAATCTCAAAGCAGCCAACTAGATCATTATCCCCTTGCCAATATATATATATATATGAATCCGAGCTAGCTAGCTTACAGAAAAGGCAAAATGGCCAAAAAGCTCGCCTTCAATTTTTCCCTGGAAGCCATAATACTTAACATCTCCCTCATTGGCATCACCCTAAGGCATATGGTCCTCACTGAGGGGAATGCTCTAGACCCTACAATCACATTTTTCATGCATGACATCATTGGTGGATCAACCCCTTCAGAAAGAATCGTTGCTGGCACCATTGTAAACACTCAAACCAATAACCTTCCTTTCTCAAGACCCAATAACAGGGTCTTCCCCTTTAAAGGTGCCATACCATTAGTTGATACTAGCACTGGCAGTGGTACTAATCCTACATACACTAGCACCACGGTGATAAAAAACATCGACAAAAACAAGGTTGTTATCAATAAGAATTCACCAGGTCTAGGAGCAACACCAGAGAACTTTTTGTTTGGAAGAATAACAGTGATTGATGATGAAATTACAAAAGGGCTTGAATTGGGGTCAGTAGTTATTGGTAAAGCACAGGGATTTCATTTGGCTAGTTCATTGGATGGAAGTAGCAGAACCATGGCATTTAGTGCATTGTTTCATGATGATGAGGAGGATGCTATTAGTTTCTTTGGGGTACACAGGACCGCTACACATGAGTCTCATATTGCTGTAGTTGGAGGAACTGGAAAATACAATAATGCAAAAGGGTATGCCATAATTGAGACACTTCATTCACCTCAACAGCACACCACAAATGGGGTGGAAACACTTGTTCAGATCACTGTCTACATAAGCTAGATATATATAGCTGTTCTTATTCCTTGATATATTGTAGCAATTAGCAAAGATTGGATATTCTTTGTAGTAAAATAAGAAGCAAATCTTTTTTTCTTTTTTTTTTTTTTACTGAATGCATCATGTATAATATCAATTAGTTGCATACCCAAATTTTCAAGAGTTCCAAAATAGTTGCATACTTAAAGTTCTACCTTCTAAAATCATTCATAGAAAATATTTTATGCTATTTATCCATCAAATTCGATGCTCTAGGCACTAGGCTGCAGGTAATTTTGATGCTTTGTGTGCATCAGATGAATTAAATGGCCAGTATTTGTTCTGCTTTGACTTTGCTATGTTTTAAAAGCTTGGCTTTTCTAGACCATTGTAATTGCGTGGCTTCCATGAATATGATTTTTCATGCTGAGGCGCTGGAAAGAGAAGAGGTGGTGCCAGAGAGGTTACTAAGGCAAAGCATTCCAGTAAATGTCAAAATTACAGAACTGTAATGACGGCCAAACCACATGTTCAATTGAACCGCTTAGGCAAATTCTTTTCTCTAACTTCATCTAACAATAAACAGTTACTGAAAGGGTACTAATTTTTAAGCATAATTTTTACAACACCTTTTATAAAAAAAATTCCTTCTCTCTTTTCATTGCACCATTCATTTTATGGTACACACCTCTTCCGCTTTTACCTTTTTCCTTGTTGTAAAAAATATTGTGAGAAAAACATATCACCTATATATACATACATGGTAAAAATAA
Organism: Glycine tomentella; assembly: GCA_007407185.1. Taxonomy (NCBI): domain Eukaryota; kingdom Viridiplantae; phylum Streptophyta; class Magnoliopsida; order Fabales; family Fabaceae; genus Glycine; species Glycine tomentella. The sequence continues at coordinate 130,175 of PYAF01001934.1, forward strand.
TAAGTGTTTTTATCATATTTGGCAAGACCTGGGCCATGATGATGCTCCTTTGTGAGCCTTTTCACGAACTGTGATTGGTACCTGTAAAGGATAATCTGACGTTCAAGTTAGAGACGCAGAGGTATGCAAGCAATACTATGTGAGTTAAAATCAGAATGTTTTACTTGAGTCTCGATGATCTTATATCGAAAGAGATTGAATTATCTAATCTCAATTTTCTTCTTCTAGATAATGTAAATAGAAATCCTATCTTTCCTCCAATAAAAGATATTTTAGGTGTTAGAATTATATCTTTATCTTTTGATTAAAAGATAAAATTTTTCTTTTACCTTATTTAAATCTCCTAAATATTCGAGATCTGAATAGTCTAATAGGTCGATTATCAAGTAAGTGATTATGGAATCTGACTAGAAGAATAAGAAAGATCAATAAACTTTGCCAAAAAATTTAAAGTGATAATACTCTTCTTTTTTTTTACTATCAATAAAGTGGTATTCGACTATCACTTTTCTTTTAGTTAATAAGAGAAACACTCCAACTCCAACTGAATGAATGAAGTGGATCAATTATAAAATATACTAATTTAAAATTTTAATATTCATCTTTTATTATTGGGTTTAAATATAATCGAAAATAATTTACTATCCTCTTTTATATAATTTTAATTTAGTAAAATAAATTATACATTAAGGTTTTAATACATTTTAATTCATGCGTCATGCAAGACTTGAGGAGGCGAGACACGCTAGAGTCCGTCTTAAAGAGAAAGTATATAAAATCGTGTTCTTAATAGATCTTAAAAATGATGAGAAAACTATAGAAGTCATTTTAAGTTTTTAAATATTTCATGATGCCACCAAAAGATAGATTGACCAACCAGTATTAACTATACCATGTTGCAGCATTGAAAAGGCTTTAATGTTTTCACATTGTCACACAGTTAATAACTCATTACAACACGAAATACAAACATGTTTTCAAATAACCGAAAGTTCAATGGAAGAAGTTGAGTGCATATAAGAGAAAGAGAGAGAGAGAGAGAGAGAGAGAGAGAGAGAGAGAGAGGCTAGTATGCAAGATAGGCAGTGAGCTGCAAGAGAGTCTCGACACCGTCAGTGTTATGTTGCTGAGCGCCGCTGACAGGAAAAGTCTTAATAATGGCAAAGCCTTGTGCGTTGAGAAACTTTCCGGTGCCTCCAATGATGGCAATTTGAGACTCCGAAACCTGCGTTAGATGAACGCCAAAGAAACTAAGACTGTCCACGTAACCATTCTCTTCAAACTTAGCGGTGAAAGCCATAAGCTGACTTGTTCCGTCGACAGCGCTCGCAACGTAAAATCCCTGCGCCTTCCCGACCAAACCCGAACCCAACTCATGCCCTTCAGTGAGCTCATCGTCGAAGACAGTCATTGTCCCAAACATGACCTTCTGCAGTGTCATTCCCTCTGGGAGCTGGTTGGTGCTAGTGACCTGGAAACCGGTCCCCCCGTTGTTATTGTTGTTGTTGTTGAAGACGTTGGCCGTTGTACCGCCCAGTCCGGTCAGGAAAGGAAGGTTGTTGTTGTTCAGAATTCCTCCGTTGTTGTTGTTCTGTGGAACGCCGTTGTTCAGAGGAAGGTTTGCTCCGTTGGGTTTCGCGAATGCCACTTGAGCGTTCAGAGCTGGATTCGTCACCACCCCTGTTACAGCTCGGGCTGTGGGGTTCGAGCCTCCCAGAATGTCGTGCATGAAAAATGAGATCGTGTGATGTTGTTGTTCAACTCCGTTGACTTCCGCAACTGGGGATGCTGCAACAAGTGGAAGTGGAGAGACAACTGGGGATTCGGCAGCAGTGTTTGGTTCTTCTGGTGTTTCTATTTCATCAAGGATTCGACTTGATGTGGTACCCGTGATTGCAAATGCAAGGAATATAAGTGCTATGTATTTATTTGCATTCAGGGGCATTTTCGTGGAAAGAGATTCACACCGCGCCATAGAGTGTTTTGATATATAGTTGGATGGAAGATGTATATGTGTAGTTAATTTTATGAGTTGATAATGAAACAATTATGTGGCCGGAGTGCTATAAATACCCAATTAAGAGAAGCAAGTTCAAACTTACACCATAATTATATTATGATGGAGTTGATGTGTCTGAGCGGAGTAGTTGATCAGAGTAGCTAGCTGATCTCATTTTCCTTTTTCAATCCCCATATTTATACATGTAGTAGTTACTAGTAAGAACTAACTAATATGCGCTCAGCCTAGATTCTCTATCACCAAGGTCTATCATATTACTTCAATTTTGCATTTCCTATTTATGGATCTACTTATGTTTTTGTTACTTACAAATATTGAAATGGGGGACTGAGTTTATGGATCTCATTCAAAACTCCCCATGTTCTCGATGTAGTAGTTTAAACTAAACGGTGACTATTATAAATAAATAAAATATTTAAATAATATTTCTCCTAGGAAATTTGACGCAAGGAATTCCTGAAACACAGCGAAAGAGCAGGATAAAAATGGTTTGATATGAATTTGAAAAAAAAAAAAGAAAAAGGAACTTGTTTTATTAATAGTTTTTTTCATATCCATGGATAGAGCATTTGCTGGTTATGAACCGAATCATCCTTGCGTAGGTGATTGGCGGGTATATGTTAGGATTTAATTGCAAGCTAAGTATTTGGATGTTCACGGGGTCGGGTCACCAGCGAATTCGAATTGATCCAAATCAATTCGGATAATTTTGGTTGAGTCATTTATGTATTTGAGTCAAAATTGAATTGAATCGATCAAAATCATTCATGTACAGGTTGGGTCACGAGTTTAGATCTATAGATTTGATCAAAACTGAACTGAACCGATCAAAATCGATCAAATTTTTGGAGTTGTTTGGTTTGATTTTAAATATTGTTAATATTAGACTCCAAGTGTTGGAACTGCAAATGTTTATAATATTAACGAATCATATTTTATTCATTTTTTCCAACAAATTTGGTTATAACAAATCTGGTTGCACCAAAGTTTATTGCAAGAATTTAGTTTGTAAGAAATAGTTGTGATTCATACTATTATAGTAAATCTCGTTAAAGAATATTTTGTTTTAATTTATATTAATCTATTTTAGAATATTATGTTAATGATATTAAATGAATCAATTTTACTACTTTCATACATTTGATAATATTGTGTTAGTATAAATAGTTATTTGCATCTCTAAATGTGTAGAGCATTGATAAATTCATCGTCGATAGATGAAAATTTAAAATTTAGTTCCCGAAAGTGAAAAAAGTGCGACAAATTCATTCATATGTTATAGTTAATGAAAGAGCCCACGTGACACAGAGAGACGAAAATGTCACAAAAATGATTACCAACATGACTGCTGAATAGAGTGGACCAAAATATTAGTATTCCATTGGACCAAAATGTTAGTAAGTTTCCATTGGACAAAAATATCCTATGATGTTATTATGTTCCAATAATGTGCCAATGATCTGAGAAGACAAACAAATAGTTTTAACAAATTTGCAATGCATATAAATGGATATATTAAAATTTGAATTTTCATCTCTCAGAACGAATTTGTTAGTGCTCTACACATTCATGGATAAAAATGATTATTTACCCTAAATTGCATTTTACCCTTAAATTAAACGAAATTTGGGATCTGAAAAATTTGTCCAATGAAAACTTACTAATGTTTTGGTCAAATGAAAATTTACTGAAATTTGGATCCAATCTATTCTGCAGCCATGTTGACAATTATTTTTGTGGCATTTTCGTTCTTTTGTGCCACATAGTCTCTTTCATTAACGGTAACAGACAGAACTTAACGGATGAATAGATTTGTCGCACTTTTTCACTTTCGAGGACTAAAATTTGAATTTTCATCGTTCAGGAACGAATTTATCAGTTCTCTACACATGGACGAAAATTACTATTTATTCTATTGTGTTAATTATATTGGATATTTGGATGGATCATAATATAAAATAGTAGTTCTAAGAAAAAAAATTAAATGGGTAAACCGTTGGCCCAACCAAAGAAAACCGTTCATGAATGAATTGGGTTAGGTTTTAATTTTTTTTTTGAAAATCGAACTGAACCAATCAAATTTGATTGGATTGAGTCCTAAATTTGGTCAAAACCGTTCATGAATAAAGTTCAGCCCTACGAGACCTCATTCACCATATTATTACAGCACTCGAGAGTCCTGGAGACTATTGGCAAACTTCTTTCTCCTTTTCTTTACTAATTAATAATATAGCCCAAAATTAGAGACACCAATTTAACCAGCTTATAGCAAACATTAAAAAATTAAGGAGATGTATAAACAGAACAAATTACTAGTGTCATTCTTCTACCTCCCGTAGGGTAAATCTGCGCGAATGACACTCTTTTAACGGGTGAAGAGCCAAAATCTCTGAATTTGGAAGTTATTCCTAGTACAAACATATTTTGTACTTTTAATGCTATGAAGTTGCATAATTTAATACACTTAATAGTAATTCCTCAGTTACTATTTATAAAATGTAAGTTTAAAATGATGTTTATTTTTTTTAATAAGACTTAATTTGTAATATTTTATATTAATTATTTTTAGATTAAAAATTTCTCTTATTAAAAAAAGAAAAATAATACATTGACAAATCATTAGAAGAAATAATTATTAATGATAATAATAATTTTAGAAAAAATTATAAATTTAAGATAAATTCATTGTTACCAGTACATTAATTATTTTTCCTAATTTTAATAAATTAGTTAATTAAGTCTTATATATAAAAAGAGGAAATATTTCATATAATTTACTAATTTTGCCAACCCCACTATTATACACTAAACATTTTTTAGATAAATTATACCAGTGTTTTTAGTTTCTATAAATACAATTGTATCTAATTTCGAGTTTTCAAACAGAAAATTATTGGTTTTAATTATAAAAAAAATAAAATAGTTCTTGTCTGCATGGACACTTGACAAATACTACATAGGAATCACCGTGGGGTTTCTCTTTAACAATTCTCTCAATATCTATTCAAACAACGCAATAAAAACTCATAATTTACTCTGTTAACTGGTGTGTCCAGTAAGGCAGTAACCTGGAAGTTCATGAAAAAGCTAAGTACCACTGAGCTCTTGGGAAACATAACCATAGCACACTTCCTACCTATTCGGACAAGGGAAGTTCATGACTTCATTCAAATTTTGTTTGATAAATCGATGGCCCAAGAGAGCGTGAACCTCACCGAAGCGCTTTTGAGGCTTTCCAACAACGTGATATCGTAGATGATGTTGAGCATTAAGAGCTCCGGAACAGACAGCCAGGCAGACCAGGGGAGGGTTTTGGTTCGTGAAGTGACGCAGATTTTCGGGGACTTTAACGTTTCGGATTTCTTAAGTTTCTGCAAGAACTTGGAATTGCAAGGGCATTGGACATACATAAGTGGTACGATGCTCTGCTAGAGAAAATTATCTCTGATCGTGAGGAGTTGAGAAGGAAATCAGAGGAAGAGGATTGTGAAGATGAGAAAGTGAAGGATTTTCTTGACATTTTGCTGGATGTTGCTGAGCAGAAAGAATGCGAGGTCAAGTTAACTCGGAATCATGTCAAATCATTGATCTTGGTACGTAACTCATGTTTTATATACGTACTACTTATTACTATTATTATTTACAAAAATATACACAAACCACCTCTTAATTAAAACATGAAACTAATATCTTTTATTTTTCTTTATTTTTCTTTCTATCATATTATAAATTCTATTAATTTTTTTTCTTTATTTTTTTATTCTCTCTAAATAGTACATTGGCTGTCTATCAATTTTTCTATTACTTATGAACTATCTATATTTTAATTTGTTTCACATAGATGAATTTTTTTTAGTAACGTATGTGATAGATAATAGTAAACATTAATTATTAATTAGGACTCTATCTGATACCAAGCCATGTTAGTGTACATTATGAATTTGTGATTATTATTAATATTTCATAACAATATTCTAGCCATGTAACTCTTAATGCTTTATTTATTAATTATGATTTTTCAGGATTATTTTACAGCTGCTACTGACACAACGGGCGATTCAGTGGAATGGGCGATGACAGAACTGGAATGGGCGATAACAGAACTTTTCAACAATCCAAAGGTGTTGAAGAAAGCCCAAAAGGAAGTGGATAGAGTGATTGGGAACAAGCAATTAGTGTGTGAAGCAGACATTCCAAACCTTCCTTATATTCCTGCCAGCATAAAAGAAACAATGAGACTTCACCCTCCAATACCAATGATTATGACGAAAGGAATCGAAGACTGCGTGGTTAATGGAAACATGTTTCCAAAAGGTTCAGTAGTTTGTTTAAACATTTGGGCTATGGAGAGGGACCCAAATATCTGGAAGCCCCCTTTAGAGTTCAGTCCAGAGAGGTTTCTAGAAGGTGAAGGAAGTGCTATTGATACCAAAGGGCATCATTTTGAGTTGTTGCCATTTGGTAGTGGAAGGAGAGGGTGTCCTGGAATGCCTTTGGCTATGCGTGAATTGCCCGGCAACCATCATTGGAGCACTCATACAGTGTTTTGAGTGGAAGATGTTTGGTTCACAAGGTTTTCTTAGACGGTGGAAAAAAGTTTAATCAACATGGATGAACGACCAGGTTTGACTGCTCAAGGGCCAATGATCTTATTGGTATTCCTGTTGCACGATTGAAACCCACCTCTTTTCGTCAAGTGTAGTTTGTATTGTCAAGGAAATTTGTCACAACTGTTATAAACGTCATTTGCTTTTTTAATAAGTCAATGTTAATTGTTAGTAGTTAGGATTTTGTTATAGGGAAGATTAGAACCAATAATTTTTTTTTCCTTTACCAGCAATTTAATCTTATAATTTTATATCATCTAATTATATATTAATAATTAATAATATATTTATCTATTTTAATTATTTGTAAAATAATAACTATATATTTATATTTATAATTAATCATACTTGTAGGTGGACATGGGATGGACAAAATATTATGGTTATATATTTTGATTGGATTTCACAGTCTTTCTATCCTTTTAAGAGTGAGAAATTATATTTTTTATTTTTATTTTCTTAAGAATAAGAAATTATATTCATCCATTTGCTTTCTCTTTCTATCCTTTTTTGATAGGACTCACATATATTATTATTCTTTAATAGCATCTCCATTGATGGTATCGGCTAAAGTTTCTTAAAATACTTTATCTTTTATTTTCACCATTGGAGATTATCTATATGATAAGCAAAGTTTTTTAATTCTATCTTTCACAAGATACTTTCTTACGATTAAAAAATAATATTTTGGTCAGAAACTAACAACTACCAACTAGACAAAGATTGGGAAAAAATATCATGAACAATGGAAAAGAACCTCAACTTAACCGAACAAGAACGCACCAACATAAATCAGTATTTACCATAAAAATTGAAGTTGCATAACCAATATTGACCAAACAAATAAAAGTTTCAAAACCAATACAACATGTAGAGGATACACAAATAGAGTCATATTTGAGATGGGAATCGTTGATATTGGTGTGAAAGTGCAGATATGGGAAAGTTAAAGAGGCAGTTGAATGGATGAACAAAGGGGTCAAAGCTGGTGCTACTTGCTTTTAGGAGTGACCTCTCGTTGAGCAACAAGGTGATTGAAATGTATGGAAATTGTAAAAGCACGATTGATGCACATAGGGTGTTCGATCACATACCCGATAGGAATATGGATCATTGGCACTTGATGATGTGCGACTATGCAAATAACACCAATGGAGATGAGGCCTTGTAGTTCTCTGAGCAGATGAATGAGTTGAGTTTGATTTTAATTTGTGTTTTTTTTTTTTTTTTCCTTATTCTTGATCTAGATTGATTCTAATTTGTTAATTTTTCTGGAAGCGGGCGGTGTGGTACTGTCAGGGAAAGAGCCAAAGAAATTTCTTGCACTTTTTTTTTTTTTTTTTTAAAATTTGTTTCCTGTATATTTCGACGGTTGTTAACTCCAACATATTGTGTTTTGATTTTTTCAAATATATTTTATAATATTTTTTAACTGCTAAAAAATTAAATTTTAAAATTTAAATTAAAAATATCACGTAAATTTAAATTCGTCCAAGGACACAAAATTATATATTTTAATTTTGAAAATAAAAAAACAAACAAAATATTTTACAAAAATGAAAAATGAACTTTGACAATTTTATAAGAATGGAAAATATATTTTAAATAGAACAATTTGTTTTGAAAGTAAATGAAAATAAAATGACTGTTTATGTATGGGTATAAATAATGGTCGTTTGTGTATGGTATAATTAAGAATTGAATTAATAATTTAATTTTAAATATAATTAAGTGAAAATAAAAAAATTTTAAAATATAACATTGTGAAAATTATAATTTATTTTTATTTGGAGTCAATTACACAAATTCAACTTATTTTTTTTACTATAAATGAAGTTATTTAATCTCATTTTTCCTTAAAATCAATTAGACAAACTCATTTAATACTTGATATGTGTCTAGCACATGATGTTTCTAAGCTCAATTAAATCACAAAATGCATTGAAATTAGTGATAAAAGCTTCTAATAGTTACAAATGTTGACAAATTGTCTCCATGATGCTTTTAGTCCATTTTGAGTGATTAGCAGGTGAAAAGAGCCAAAAGAAAGACAAAGAAGAAGAAAAGATATGGCGCGATCCACGCCAACCCCAGCGCTATCAGCACCAATTGCACTAACTGACGCGATCCGCGTCAGTTGCCGCGCTGCCCGCACGGGTACTACTCTGCAAAAGGCAACTTCTCTGGTTTTCCGCACGATCTGCGCCATGTTCAGCGCCAACCGCGCCGCAACTGCTCTGGAAAGTGCAAATCCTCTGGAAGTTGACGCGATCCGCGCCGTTGCCCGAGCCATCAGCGTCACACTTAAAAATCTCACGCGATCAGCGCCGCAAGCCGCGCGATCCGCGCCAGACCTCGATTCTGCAGATTTGTGAAGCTGTCAAAGGTTAAACTTGGGATTTCACTTACCCAAGTATAAATAGCAGAGCCCACTTCTGTTTTAAGGACTTTTGGACGAAATTTTCACCAAAGGAAGATAGAGAGAGCTTGGGAGCTGAGTTAGGGCTTGGGTGTGAGTGCAAGTGAGTTCTTCCCTCTTCTCTTCCTTTCCTTTCTTGCATATCAGTTGGGCATGCTTCTTTTTGCTGTACCAAGGCCAGCCATGACTAGGTTTGGCTAGTTTCATTTTGTAGTTAGGGCCAACCACTCAATGTAACTTTCATTTGGATTGGATTGGATGCTATTATTCATTTATATCAAGTTATTTCACTTTACTTTAATTGAATGTATGTTTATATCTTGTTGGAAATGATCAATCTAGTTGGGTACTGAAAGCTAGGGTTTGCAATAGGAATGTTGGAATTCTATGCTTGGACTTAGGTAAAGTGACAAGCTTTACATTGTCTAGGGATAGAAGTGTATGCTTGCAATCCATTGAATGCATCATTTAATGCTTAACCTAATAAATGCTACTAAGGGATTAGGGTGTTTAAGTAGGCTAAAGGGTTAATGTCACTAAGGGATTAGGGCTTAGCTATTATTGAATAAAGATGCATGAATTGAGTAACTTGTAATAGACAAATGTAGTAGACAATCCATGTAAGAAGGTAAGGAGCATTGAGTGTGGGTTGTCCTAGCTACTTTAGTTCACGTATTGGTACAATATTTACTTGCTTGTTTATAGACACTTAATGTAGTTTTTAATTTAATTCATTACACACACACAACATCAACTTCTATAAATATTTGTCCTCCAACTTATCGATACAAATTATAATTTAATTGGTCAACAATCCTCGTAGGAACGATACTTTCTTATCATTATATTACTTGGAACGATTGGTATACTTGCCGAATTCGCAACAATACTTCATTGGTTTCTATTTATACGATTTAAATTAAAAGTGGTATTTGATTTGTTTATAAGACTTAATCTATATTATTTATTATATTAATTTTTTTACTAAAATATCTTAATTAATTACATAGATAAATAATTAATTAGAAAAAAGAGAAGAGTCAATAAAAAGAGAGAAAAAATATAAATGACATAGATACTTAAAAAAACAACAAAGGTCCAATATAATTGACAAATTACTTAAATTTTTTTAAGTATGTTAATAAGGATCCGATTATTGGAAGTTTTGAAGAAAATTTTGTCACGAAGAAACAAAATTCTAATTAAATATTTTTAGTCGTTCAACTTAACAATAATTTCTTGTAGGAATGAGTTTCACATGTGACGAAAGTATGTGTTTTTGCCGACAATATACATAAGTTTGAATCTAGATAGCAGCTCGCAGACGACATGTATCTTAAATTTGTCGCCTCTACAATTGTACCTACTCCACGAGATCGAATGCACATAAGACTACCGAATTATTTGCAGGGATCTCGCTGAAGTTAAAAGTGAGGAAGGCATTCCACAAGTATCTAGATTATAATAACCCAAGTTTGTAAAAAAAAAAAAAAAAATTTTATTTGGCGCTGATAGTGTGGCACTATAGCAAATCTGGCGCTGATAGCGTGACATTGTAATTGAAGGCTAATTTTCACTGTTTTTTGCGCGATTAGCGCCAAGAGCGATGCCATTAGCGCCAGAGTTTGATATTTGGCGCGATTAGCGCCATTTATGAAGCGGTTAGCGCCAGAAGTGCTCCAGAAAGCCTGTTTTCTCTGGATTCTAGCGCGGATAGTGCCAGAGTGGCACTAGGACTCGTGCTGAGGGCCTATAAAAGGTCATTTTCGCGATTTTTGAGGGCAAAAACCCCCTTTCTTCTTCCTCTGGCCTTGTTCCGCCATTGATGAGCCTTGGAGCTCCATAAACCTTCATCCTTTGGTCAAAACACTTCCTATCCTTCATGGAAGTTGATTAGAACCCCCCAGGAGCAAGATTCCAGCTTCAGTTCTTCGGAATAACAATCAATCGGAAAGATCTAGTTCTCTAGATAACTTAACAAAGCTTGGATTTCGAGGAGAAATGAGGCGATTCAAGGACGCTAAAGCTTGGAGAAACGATCCTCCAGCCTTCCTCGACTGCTTTGAGATAAGAAACTTAAGTTTTACCGATTGATTTGTGAAATTGGTAATGGGATGAATAGTAACCCATTTGTGTTAGGGCTGGAATTAGGCTTTGATTCTTTAGAGAAGTATACTTAGGAGGTTGTTCTGGTGAAAATAGAACTTTGTTATATGGCTATTGATAAAGTTTAGTTTTGGCTCTGAGATATGCATGAGTAGTGTGTATATGGGTTAAATTGGTGACCTTATGACATGCATGAGCCTTAGTGCTTTTACAAAAGATGTTCAGGAGGCGAAATAAACGATGAAAATGTGTTGGAATAACTGTTTTAGCCAAGTTGAATAATCATTGATATTTGGCCTGGATAAAGGCAATTGAATTGATTTATACAGAGTTTTTGGGAGACTCTAGGACCTTGATTAGGCTGAGATAGACCTTGTTGAGGGTCTGTGAGTAGCCTATGAGATGAGTAATTCTAATAACTCTAAGATAGAAGACAAAGTGGTTTAAATGGAAAAGAATTATTATTTTTTTCTTTTGAAACGGCTGAGGACCGTTGTTGATCTTTGCTTGTGTGTGCCTTTGTATAGGGCGTGACAGCAAGGGTGTCGGTGGCGGAACCCACAGTCCAGGGATTGGACAGCAGAGCACTGCATTGCCAGGTAAGCTCTTTGTTCTTGGGAGTGGTTCTCACTAACTGTGTTCCACCATTCTCCGAGGGAGTAATGGTTATCGTATATAATGATATATGTGTATTGGAATTATGAATTATAGTGAACTATATTGTTGAGAATATGATTATGATATACACTGTGATAGTGTTATGTGAATGCCGAGATGAATAGGTATATGATTATGAGATACACAGTGATAGTGTGCTATGTTATTGAGAACCTGTCGGATGTACACTGTGATAGTGTACTGTGTTATTGAGAACAAGTGTGTGTGTACATATATATATATATATATATATATATATACTATGATAGTATTCTAGGTTGTTGAGATTCTCTGGCCAGTAGAATAGAGTAGACGTGACATAAGTCCTGATTGAATGAGAGCCCTTCAGTGGATGATCTTCATCAGGCAGAGGTTGAAAATCCTGAGTGAATGAGAGCCCTTGAGTGAATGATCTTCCTCAGGTAGTGGTTGAAAGCCCTGAATGAATGAGAGTCCTTCAGTGGATGATCTTCATCAGGCATTGTTTGAGAATCCTGAATGAATGAGTGCCCTTCAGTGGATGATCTTCCTCAGGTAGTTGTCGAGAGTCCTGAGGGAATGAGAGCCCTCTAGTGGATGAACTTCCCCAGGTAGTATTGATGAAAGTCCTAGGTGGATGAGAGCCCTTCAGTGGATGATCTCCCTTAGGCAGTGTGTGAAAGTCCTGAGTGAATGAGTGTCCTTCAGTGAATGATCTTCCTCAGGCCAGGTTATGTATAGGTTGTATCTCTAAGAGAAGTTGCCATGAGTGGATGAAATTCTCTTAGAAGAGTCATATATGTATGAGTAAAGTCCTGAGTGGTTTTCCTCAGGCAATGGAGCATATAATTATGCTGAGTTGTATGGTGTTGCATTCCTGATGTTGGTGATGTCCAACGGAATGACACTGGTGTGATGATATACCTGTTATTTGTTTATGAGAGCCTGATGGCGATTTAGTGTGATGGTATATCTGTGATTGTTTATGAGAGTCGTGATGGCAAGTTAGTGTTATGTTAATTTTTAATACCATATGTCATGGAAGTGAACCAGGAGAGAAAAGACCTCCAAGAACCCTGAGTTTACTGAGATGTTTATCTCACCCCTGTTGGGGATGTTGTTTTACAGGTGATGCTTCTGGCCGAGCTGATAGGTACCAGGGCGGGAGGCCCTAGTAGGGACAACCTTTGTGTAGCTGTTTGTCAGTATTTTGGAAGCTCTGTGGCTGATGGTTAATGTATTGTCACTGTTGTGTACCCCTGTGAGGGAAGATATGCTTGTGTATATGTTATGTATATGTTTTATATGTCTCCTGCTATATCTATTTTTGATATTTTTGTTTATTTGTCATGCTTTGAGTTATCTTGATCGTTGTGGCTATTGTGTTATATGGGCATTTGGTTATGTTTTATGTTTATGGATCATACATAATGAATCAAGAAATATGGTTTCGAAAACACTTCCGTGGTGGTAATTAATTGGTTTTGTATTAATTATTGTGCTTATCTGATTAAGTAATATGTTAATACACCGGATGTATACGGGGTGTTATATAGATGCAGGCATTCTTTGATTTGTTTGCTGGAACCGATCCCGCTAGATGTTACTCTGCAGATTTTTAATTGACTAAATTTCAAGTTAGAACTTAGAAGGTTCAGTTCTAGCTTTTGATTTCTATATTCTATGAAGGGAAATGCTTCTTAGGTTGCTTGAAAACTGCTTATTGAGCTGGATATATAGTTTACAAGGCATTCCACCGCACTTAGTTTAATTAGTAGGTGTTGTATATATTTGAATTACACTTTTGTAGATTTGGATGTTAGCTTGAATTTGCCAACTTGAGACATATGGAGGAAGGAAGCGACCCACGTTACAGAAGCTCTCAATCATTGATAAAACATTTTATCGATATAAAGTTGGTAAATTGAGCACTAAGTTATACATGCAGACCTATTAAAAAACCTCGAGCAAGATTTGAAGGGCGATGATGGGATAATCATATTCGATCATGTAACTGTAATTCCCACTAGGAAAAAGTTATAGCTAATATTGCTCATGAGTACGTAACTTAATTGAACCAAAGTGCATTGGCTCAAGTTCCTAAATGCGGAATCCACCAAACTGTGAGAGTAGGGAATCAAGCTAGGCAATGGCAATTATAATCTCTAATTCGTGGTTGATGTGCGAAGATCAAGAATAATATTGACAGTGTAATCTTTGTGGGATCAATTGAAGATTGACAATATTCTACCGTTCTCGGTTGCTTTGCATTTTGGTACAGCAATGGCAGAGCGGCGAGCAGCTTTCCGGCAACATAAGGGTGTAATTAACGCCGTTAATGGGCTGAGAACAGTTTTCTATATGTTGTCACGTGTCACACTACTATGTTCGGGATCACAAGTGACAGGCAGTGTATGCGGCGTCGAGATTACATTTTTTTTTAAAATACCTTTTGGTGACTTGGTCCAACGTTGCATGTGTGTGAGGTCGAGCCTGTTGCCAGTTGAAAATGAAATCTTTTGCACGATTGAGGGATACGTCAACTGCCTTTTCCTCATTACTCCACCCACACCTTGTCATTTCTTCTACCCCATAAGCACCAAAGTGATGCAATAAAAGGAATATGATAGCTACATACTGTCAAGGTTTTTCAGAAGCTTAAAAAACATCCTTGAAGGATTCAGCTGCATCAACATATGTTAGAAGTCATTCGTTAATTAATTGAGATTCTCGTTTAGACTTTGGCTAATCACTATATTACATGTTGAGTATTCGATATCCCTTTTTATTACTGACTAAGTTTGTTTAAATTTTAAAAAGTATTTTTTTCAAAAATTATTTTTTATTAAACAAATAGGATTTACTTATTAAAAAAACAAAAAAAAACTATTTTTTTAAAAATCTAAAGTTTAATGTTAAAACAAACTTATAAAAAAATATAATTTAATAATAATGAATTGAGGATCATCATCTAATCACAAATTATTATTAATGTAACTTTTAAAATAATCATTGTAAAAATTAATAATGTTATTATGTAATATGGATTGTGATTGAATTAGGTTATTATTCTTACTTTATATTTCTTTTTCTGTAAAAAAAATAAAAAATTGTTTATTTAATTTATAAAAAAAAATGTTTTAACAAACGGTCCATATATTATAGGTGGGTGTACTGTGCAGTACTCCTTTATGCCGTTTTATTTCTCCCTTCTTCCAATTATCGTTATCGATTTGAATAACTGGTGAGGTTTCTCCCTTCCCGCTTGAATGAACTATGGCAGAGCCAAAACGATAAATCCAAAACCATTGCTCCACTATGCCAATAACCGATCCATACCCCACACCCAGAAACCTCGGCCCCATGAAAGATCAACTCCAAAGTTCCGCAAGCGCATTCCCTTCGTCACTGAAGTCAAAACAGTGGAAGACCCAGAAGAAGCATTGTCCCTCTTTCACCGTTACAAAGAACAGGGTTTCCGGCACTATTACCCTTCCTATGCCGCATTGCTCTACAAACTAGCTCGTTCTAGAAAGTTCGAAGCCGTTGAAAAAATTCTCGCTCACATGAAAGACACCGAAATGCAATGCAGAGAGAGCGTTTTCATTGCCCTCTTTCAACATTACGGTCCCGAAAAAGCCTTTGAACTCTTCAACAGAATGCCTCAGTTCAATTGCACCCGCACGATACAGTCCTTTAACGCGCTTCTCAACGTTCTAGTTGACAACAACGGGTTTGACGAGGCCAATGATGTTTTTGGTAAATCCTATGAAATGGGTTTTCGTCCAAACACGGTCACGTTCAACATAATGGTCAAGGGGTGGTTGGCAAAGGGCGAGTGGGGGAAAGCATGTGAAGTGTTTGATGAAATGCTTCAGAAGAGAGTGCAACCGAGTGTTGTCACTTATAATAGTCTCATTGGGTTTTTGTGTAGGAAGGCTGATTTGGACAAAGCACTGGCCTTGCTTGAGGACATGGGCCAGAAAGGAAAGCGCGCGAATGAAATAACTTATGCACTCTTGATGGAGGGTTTGTGCTCTGTGGAGAAGTATGAGGAAGCTAAGAAGCTTATGTTTGATATGGCGTATCGCGGGTGTAAACCTCAGCCGGTGAATTTTGGTGTTTTGATGAACGATCTTGGGAAGAGAGGAAAGGTTGAAGAGGCCAAGTCTTTGCTTCATGAGATGAAGAAAAGGCAGCTTAAGCCAGATGTTGTAACATACAACATATTGACAAATTATCTTTGCAAGGAAGGTAAGGCAATGGAAGCTTACAAAGTCTTACTTGAGATGCAGATTGGGGGATGTGTGCCAAATGCAGCAACATACAGGATGGTGGTTGATGGTTTGTGCCAGATTGGGGATTTTGAGGTTGGTTTGAGTGTTTTGAATGCAATGCTTACTAGTAGACATTGTCCCCGTTCGGAAACATTTAATTGTCTGGTTGTTGGCTTGTTGAAATCTGGGAGAACTGATGGTGCATGCTTTGTTTTGGAAGAGATGGAAAAGAGAAAGTTAGAATTTGATTTGGAGAGATGGGAAACTATCATAAAGTCTGCCTGTAGTGAGGATAAGGGTGCAAGTGAGCTCATGACTGTACTTACATCTCCGTGTATCTAATTGAGTACATTAGGTATGGATAAAGGTGTTCACGGGTACGGGTAACCCGCAAACCCGAATTGATCCAAATCAATCCGGACGATTTGGGTTGGGTCATTTATGTATTTGGATTAAAATCGAATCGAATCGATCAAAATCGTTCATATATGGATTGGACCACGAGTTTAGATATATAGATCCGATCAAAACCGAACTTAATCGATAAATTTTTTTGGAGTTGTTTGATTTGGTTTAGATACTATTAATATTGGACTTCAAGTGTTGGAACTGCAAATATATATCATATTAACAGATCATTTTTGTTCATTTGTTTCAACAAATCTGATTATAACAAATTGAGTTTCACCAAAGTTTATTACAAGAAATTAGTTTGTAGGAAAGAATTATGATTCATACTATTATAGTAAATCTCATTAAAAATTCGAATTTTTAACTCTCAAAACGAATTTGTCAGCGCTCTACACATTTAAGAACGAAAATGACTATTTACCTTAAATTACATTTTATCCTTAAATGAAACGAAATTTGGGATCTGACAAATTTGTTAAATGAAAACTTATTGACGTTTTGGTCAAATAAAAATTTACTGACATTTTGATCCAATCTATTCTGCAGCCATGTTGACAATCATTTTTGTGACATTTTTGTCCCTATGTGTCACGTAGGCTCTTTCATTAACTGTAACGGACAAAAGTTAACAAATGAATAGATTTGTTGCACTTTTTGCACTTTCGAGGACTAAAATTTGAATTTTCATCTTTTGGGAACGAATTTGTCAGGTCTCTATACATTCAGAAACGAAAATAACTATTTATCCTATTGTGTTAATTATATTGGATATTTGGATGAATCATGATATAAAATAGTAGTTCTAAGACAAAAAAGATCAAATTTAAATGGGTAACCCGTTGGCCTGAACTGAACCAAACCGTTCATGAACATGTTAGATTTTGTTGGGTTTCAAAAAAAAAATTTGAAAATTAATCCAAACCAACCTGCGAACACTAACCTAGTACGAATTGTCTCTATCTTTACAATTTTTTATGTGGATGTTCCAAAATTTCATTTGAATTCAATTTGCCCTTGTTCTAATCCTAAGTGACACTAATGGTGGCTATCCTGGCACATAAGTTTTCACTCTTCAAGGCAGTAAAGTAATGAATATTTCATATCAAGGTGAACAAATTGTCTTCAATGGGTGGATATATGTTGGTGCTTATCTCAGAGGACTAGCGGTAATGGTATTTGATGGCAAAGATGAGAGTAGAGCTTAGGGAGCACATATATGATATGAAACAACAGAAATACGAGAATACGGCAAATTTTATAAATTATACATGGCCTATTATTTGTGCTTTTAGGATGATTGGACCGTTAAGATAAGAACTTAGCCCAGACCGAAAAGAACCTATTTGTCTCTGTTGTTTCTTTGTTCCACTGTTACTGTCATTCATTTACAATCTATCTCTTAGAGGCAGAGTATGTCTCCTAACACTTAAAAAAAAAAAAAAAAAAACTTCATCTCTATCAAAGATAATGCTCGGCCTTTGACCCATTTCCTTAAATTTGTAATTTTTTATGCTATAAGTTTGAAGTATTTATTGATTTGTCAATGAATAGTGTTTATCAGAAAACTATACGGATTTTATTTAGTGTTAACTTTTTTTAATTATATTTTTTTCATCCACAAAATTTAAACATAAAACTTTAATGAATTCAAGTTAAGTTCGAAGAATGACATGATGTTGGTCCTTTTGTTTGTAATTAGAGATAAATTACTATTTTCATTTCTAATTTGAACAAATGTGTATTTAAATTTTTATCTTAATATTTGTCTTTAAATAAATCAAATAATCCTATTGTTTTTGGATTCGAATCCATGAGCAAACAGATATATTTATCCATAAATCTTTCAAAAAAACTCAGTTCCCCATTTCAATAATTGTAATTAACAAAAACATAAGTAGATCCATAAATAGGAAATGCAAAATTGAAGTAATATGATAGACCTTGGTGATAGAGAATCTAGGCTGAGCGCATATTAGTTAGTTCTTACTAGTAACTACTACATGTATAAATATGGGGATTGAAAAAGGAAAATGAGATCAGCTAGCTACTCTGATCAACTACTCCGCTCAGACACATCAACTCCATCATAATATAATTATGGTGTAAGTTTGAACTTGCTTCTCTTAATTGGGTATTTATAGCACTCCGGCCACATAATTGTTTCATTATCAACTCATAAAATTAACTACACATATACATCTTCCATCCAACTATATATCAAAACACTCTATGGCGCGGTGTGAATCTCTTTCCACGAAAATGCCCCTGAATGCAAATAAATACATAGCACTTATATTCCTTGCATTTGCAATCACGGGTACCACATCAAGTCGAATCCTTGATGAAATAGAAACACCAGAAGAACCAAACACTGCTGCCGAATCCCCAGTTGTCTCTCCACTTCCACTTGTTGCAGCATCCCCAGTTGCGGAAGTCAACGGAGTTGAACAACAACATCACACGATCTCATTTTTCATGCACGACATTCTGGGAGGCTCGAACCCCACAGCCCGAGCTGTAACAGGGGTGGTGACGAATCCAGCTCTGAACGCTCAAGTGGCATTCGCGAAACCCAACGGAGCAAACCTTCCTCTGAACAACGGCGTTCCACAGAACAACAACAACGGAGGAATTCTGAACAACAACAACCTTCCTTTCCTGACCGGACTGGGCGGTACAACGGCCAACGTCTTCAACAACAACAACAATAACAACGGGGGGACCGGTTTCCAGGTCACTAGCACCAACCAGCTCCCAGAGGGAATGACACTGCAGAAGGTCATGTTTGGGACAATGACTGTCTTCGACGATGAGCTCACTGAAGGGCATGAGTTGGGTTCGGGTTTGGTCGGGAAGGCGCAGGGATTTTACGTTGCGAGCGCTGTCGACGGAACAAGTCAGCTTATGGCTTTCACCGCTAAGTTTGAAGAGAATGGTTACGTGGACAGTCTTAGTTTCTTTGGCGTTCATCTAACGCAGGTTTCGGAGTCTCAAATTGCCATCATTGGAGGCACCGGAAAGTTTCTCAACGCACAAGGCTTTGCCATTATTAAGACTTTTCCTGTCAGCGGCGCTCAGCAACATAACACTGACGGTGTCGAGACTCTCTTGCAGCTCACTGCCTATCTTGCATACTAGCCTCTCTCTCTCTCTCTCTCTCTCTCTCTCTCTCTCTCTCTTTCTCTTATATGCACTCAACTTCTTCCATTGAACTTTCGGTTATTTGAAAACATGTTTGTATTTCGTGTTGTAATGAGTTATTAACTGTGTGACAATGTGAAAACATTAAAGCCTTTTCAATGCTGCAACATGGTATAGTTAATACTGGTTGGTCAATCTATCTTTTGGTGGCATCATGAAATATTTAAAAACTTAAAATGACTTCTATAGTTTTCTCATCATTTTTAAGATCTATTAAGAACACGATTTTATATACTTTCTCTTTAAGACGGACTCTAGCGTGTCTCGCCTCCTCAAGTCTTGCATGACGCATGAATTAAAATGTATTAAAACCTTAATGTATAATTTATTTTACTAAATTAAAATTATATAAAAGAGGATAGTAAATTATTTTCGATTATATTTAAACCCAATAATAAAAGATGAATATTAAAATTTTAAATTAGTATATTTTATAATTGATCCACTTCATTCATTCAGTTGGAGTTGGAGTGTTTCTCTTATTAACTAAAAGAAAAGTGATAGTCGAATACCACTTTATTGATAGTAAAAAAAAAGAAGAGTATTATCACTTTAAATTTTTTGGCAAAGTTTATTGATCTTTCTTATTCTTCTAGTCAGATTCCATAATCACTTACTTGATAATCGACCTATTAGACTATTCAGATCTCGAATATTTAGGAGATTTAAATAAGGTAAAAGAAAAATTTTATCTTTTAATCAAAAGATAAAGATATAATTCTAACACCTAAAATATCTTTTATTGGAGGAAAGATAGGATTTCTATTTACATTATCTAGAAGAAGAAAATTGAGATTAGATAATTCAATCTCTTTCGATATAAGATCATCGAGACTCAAGTAAAACATTCTGATTTTAACTCACATAGTATTGCTTGCATACCTCTGCGTCTCTAACTTGAACGTCAGATTATCCTTTACAGGTACCAATCACAGTTCGTGAAAAGGCTCACAAAGGAGCATCATCATGGCCCAGGTCTTGCCAAATATGATAAAAACACTTATTATTTTTACCATGTATGTATATATAGGTGATATGTTTTTCTCACAATATTTTTTACAACAAGGAAAAAGGTAAAAGCGGAAGAGGTGTGTACCATAAAATGAATGGTGCAATGAAAAGAGAGAAGGAATTTTTTTTATAAAAGGTGTTGTAAAAATTATGCTTAAAAATTAGTACCCTTTCAGTAACTGTTTATTGTTAGATGAAGTTAGAGAAAAGAATTTGCCTAAGCGGTTCAATTGAACATGTGGTTTGGCCGTCATTACAGTTCTGTAATTTTGACATTTACTGGAATGCTTTGCCTTAGTAACCTCTCTGGCACCACCTCTTCTCTTTCCAGCGCCTCAGCATGAAAAATCATA
This sequence comes from Glycine tomentella, assembly GCA_007407185.1. Lineage (NCBI taxonomy): Eukaryota > Viridiplantae > Streptophyta > Magnoliopsida > Fabales > Fabaceae > Glycine > Glycine tomentella. The sequence goes on from PYAF01001934.1 coordinate 151,216, forward strand.
TTCATGGAAGCCACGCAATTACAATGGTCTAGAAAAGCCAAGCTTTTAAAACATAGCAAAGTCAAAGCAGAACAAATACTGGCCATTTAATTCATCTGATGCACACAAAGCATCAAAATTACCTGCAGCCTAGTGCCTAGAGCATCGAATTTGATGGATAAATAGCATAAAATATTTTCTATGAATGATTTTAGAAGGTAGAACTTTAAGTATGCAACTATTTTGGAACTCTTGAAAATTTGGGTATGCAACTAATTGATATTATACATGATGCATTCAGTAAAAAAAAAAAAAAAGAAAAAAAGATTTGCTTCTTATTTTACTACAAAGAATATCCAATCTTTGCTAATTGCTACAATATATCAAGGAATAAGAACAGCTATATATATCTAGCTTATGTAGACAGTGATCTGAACAAGTGTTTCCACCCCATTTGTGGTGTGCTGTTGAGGTGAATGAAGTGTCTCAATTATGGCATACCCTTTTGCATTATTGTATTTTCCAGTTCCTCCAACTACAGCAATATGAGACTCATGTGTAGCGGTCCTGTGTACCCCAAAGAAACTAATAGCATCCTCCTCATCATCATGAAACAATGCACTAAATGCCATGGTTCTGCTACTTCCATCCAATGAACTAGCCAAATGAAATCCCTGTGCTTTACCAATAACTACTGACCCCAATTCAAGCCCTTTTGTAATTTCATCATCAATCACTGTTATTCTTCCAAACAAAAAGTTCTCTGGTGTTGCTCCTAGACCTGGTGAATTCTTATTGATAACAACCTTGTTTTTGTCGATGTTTTTTATCACCGTGGTGCTAGTGTATGTAGGATTAGTACCACTGCCAGTGCTAGTATCAACTAATGGTATGGCACCTTTAAAGGGGAAGACCCTGTTATTGGGTCTTGAGAAAGGAAGGTTATTGGTTTGAGTGTTTACAATGGTGCCAGCAACGATTCTTTCTGAAGGGGTTGATCCACCAATGATGTCATGCATGAAAAATGTGATTGTAGGGTCTAGAGCATTCCCCTCAGTGAGGACCATATGCCTTAGGGTGATGCCAATGAGGGAGATGTTAAGTATTATGGCTTCCAGGGAAAAATTGAAGGCGAGCTTTTTGGCCATTTTGCCTTTTCTGTAAGCTAGCTAGCTCGGATTCATATATATATATATATTGGCAAGGGGATAATGATCTAGTTGGCTGCTTTGAGATTCAGATTTCGGGCAGTTACAAAGTTAACTGAACTATTGGAGTTGTTGCTAAACGAATCAGCAATGGGAAGTGGAGTAAGTAGCTATGTAGCATAATACGATTGTATCTTAACACCAAGTAGTAGTGTGTCTAATTAGGGGTGAAAATAGGTCTTATCAGATTTGGTTAGGTATGGTCTTGTCCTGATTTAAAAGTCTAATTTGGATTACAAGCCTATTAAAAAACATAATTTTAATAGAAAATTTAATTTACAAAATACTTTAAATCAATTTAGGAAAGTTAAAAAAATAATTTTAAACAGAAAATGTCTCAACATCTTATTTATATTTTTAAATAAGTAATAATTATTTTATGAGATTTTCAAGGTGATTTTTTTGAAGTGATTGATCATCCACCTTTATATTAAGGAAAAATATTTTTAGAAAATAAATTTATTATTTTTAAGTTTTAATATATATATATATATATTAAATAAGTCAGTCTCATAGGTCTAACGGCCTTTTTTAAAGTTTAAACTTGACCTTTTTAAATAGGCTTTTTAAAAAATTTTAGTCTAACTTTTATAATAAACAAGTCAGACCAAATCAGA
>PYAF01001934.1:153119-163977 GCA_007407185.1 Glycine tomentella
TCCACCTTTATATTAAGGAAAAATATTTTTAGAAAATAAATTTATTATTTTTAAGTTTTAATATATATATATATATATTAAATAAGTCAGTCTCATAGGTCTAACGGCCTTTTTTAAAGTTTAAACTTGACCTTTTTAAATAGGCTTTTTAAAAAATTTTAGTCTAACTTTTATAATAAACAAGTCAGACCAAATCAGATTTTAAACAAACCCAGCCAAAGATCTCTAATAGATGGCCTGATCCATTTTCATCCAAAATCCCAATTAATTGTTAATAAAGTTAAAGATTATCTTATATAATTATTTTAAAACAAATAACTTGTATGTGGCGTGAGACAATTTGAAGCCTCTTTTATATATAAAGTGGCATACCTGTTATATTCTTGGCTTCAATTCATTTTTAGCTCTTACAATCTTATAATTGTGCAATTTTGTTCATTTGAAATTTTTTATTCCACATTTGATCCTCTGTTTTTAAAATTTAACAATTTTAGTTTATTAATTTTTAACAGATTGATATGACATCTAAATGATTACGTAGTAGATAAAATGAGACTCCAATAAATATGAATATAAGCCGAAGAATAAAATCATGAATGCAGTCATCAAGTTTAATTGGTTTTATATTGTAGTCCCCCCTCTCCAAGGTTTTCTTCCTTTGAAATTTGTTCCTATGTTTATACTCTGTAATCTGAATTATACAGGGGGTTCCTCTAGACTATCTCTTGAGTCACCATCCATTACGCCACCATCATGAAGGGTAACTTCTATATTCCTGACAAGAAATTAGATACAGTAGCAGGCCTCTTTTCCTTTTCCGGTTCGCAGTAAAAAGTAAAAACTATAGATAATTGGAAAAACTGTGGTGAAAGTCTTCACCATTTGGTGACTTTTCAACTGGGAAAGTTGGTAAAGGAAACAAAGAGTGCCTGTTCTATTGTCGTCAACTCTTTTGTTCTCCGTATTATTTTGAGAATTAGATACAGAATCTTGTTAAGAATTTTTCAAATTATCCTTAGTTTTCTATTAATTATTATTTATGAACTGTTTAACGTAGAAATACGTTTGTTAATATGCAGAAATAAATCGCTTATTAAGATATCATTGTCAAAAGCATGAATTAAATTAAAACCTTACAATCAGGAGCAATTTTTAACTAAATCTCCTTTGAATTTTCAACGAAGAAATTAAATACTGCAAAACACTACCTTTGTTGTGTAAACCCTCATACCTGCATCCTCAGTTGATGTATTTAACAAATTCTGATAACCCCCAAAAGTTTAGGGGGATTTGAAGCAATGGCACTAGCTATCTTATTTATGATGCATGCGGCGGAATTTACTTGATGCAAGATCTTTTGCTAGGTTAAATGAGTACGTAGAAAAATAAGGTCACAATGTGAATCTCTTTTTCTTATTTTTTTTTTTTAATTTATGTAATGGTTTCTATCCCTACACTTATCTAAATCCTCCTTCAACATTTCAATCGTCTTTATACTACTTAAGAGCCTCATATTTTCTTCTGGGTGCCTCAAACTAGCAAGCAATCCCTGCAATCTGAGCTTCAACGTGCCCTCATCACTCAACCTATTTAAAGACACTCCAATCTAACCTTGGCTCTTTAGAAATTTCATGTTTAATTAGTCGTTTCGGCCATATTCGGATGCTAAGAAGGTATACAACAGCAACAATGAATTGTGCCATATTCGGTCATTACCATACATAGTCCTTTCATGATCCTTATTCTTTTGTCAAAAAAAAAAAAAAATATAGTCCTTGCATCAGAATCACAAAAATAATTAGGCAGCCTGATGAGTTTTTAAGAAAACTTGTGAGCCAATGAACATTCCTTTGAACACCACAATAAATAAAAGCAAAACCATTTATATGACATTCATGTTAAGAAGTTGAAACTGCTTAATTTGAATTCTAGCATGAATGCAATATACTACAACCTTAATTAGCAAGAATACAATATATCTGACAGAAAAGAAAACAAAGAAGATGTTTATATAACATACAAGTTCATATGCTCCTGTTCCCATTCAATAATATGTTATACAAGATAAATCCATTCACTTAACCAAAGCGGTCGTTCAGCCAAGCCATATCTTGTGTCTCCCCTCTGGCCCTCTTGCTATTGAGGTTGAAAGAGTGTTGCAACAGTGTACAATATATCGACAATGGCGATCAGACACACACATTAAAAATTAACAACACAAGCACAAAAAAAAGAAAAAAAAATCCCATTAATTAATGAACTGATCCGTGGACACGGTCAAGAAATTGAAGCCCAAGGGTGTGACTATCATGGAGCAAGAAGTGAACCACAATGGGCCGGTTTTTCTGAACATCGAGGATGCATAACTGAAGCTTCTTAAAGCTTGGGTTTTTCTAAGGTGTTCAAATTCAGCTTTGGGAACAAACATGGGAAGGCATATAAGATCAATGTAGATGCGTTTTGAGTAGCGAAAGAGATCAAAAGCATTAGAACAAAGAAAATAGGTGAGGGAGGCTATGGTATGGGACTGGCATGTATGCATGCTGTCATAATGCATTATAACAATGTTAAGAGATGTGATTGCAAGTGAGGAGTGAGCCCTATATAATAGGAGATTACTGTGTTCAACTAACTACATGGTCAGTTATATTGTTTTAATAATGTTTTATGCTTTTTGTTAACAATGCATGCTCTCATTTAATAATGTTTTATGCTTTTTGTTAACAATGATTCTTTTTTTTTATTTTATTTTACGAATTGTTAACAATGATTCTTATTTTTGTCACTTATTTAAATTTCAATATTTCAAAATCTAATACCTTAGGAAACGAAATTAAACTTACTTTTTTTTTTTACAAAAGTGAAAACCGGATGAAATAATAAAAATTAAATTGGTAACAATTCCGAAGGCAATCAACACTGAAACCAAAACTTAAATGTACACACATAATAACTGATATTGAAATTAAAAAAAGAAATATATATAGAACCAACACCAAAATTTTGAAGTTTAATTATGTTACTCTAAACCCCATTCATTCATTCATTGTACGTACTGGTGTCCGTTGATTCCTTTGTTGGTAGAGACATGTGATGTGGGTCATTGAACATCTCAACTTCAAGAAGATAGACGACGAGAATCAATCTGTACAGTGTTGAGTGTTCCTTCTTTTGCTTACAGCTCATCTACCTGACTACCTCTAAGGACACACATTTTTGTTTTACCTTAACCTTCAAGCATGAAGATTAATTAATTACCATATATTCGCATATTGCTACTTTCCTACATGATGGCCATTTTTTACTCTTAATATTTTATTCGTCGCGGGCTATATATATGTGTGTGTAATTTTAAATTATTATTGTTATAAAAATTTATTAGTACTTAATTAGCAACTTATAATTCTTGATTATTATACATGTAAAAGAATAACTATTCTAAAATAAAATAAAAATTAAGAAAAAAATTATATATATATAATTATGACAGTTGATTGAAAAATTAAGAAATAAAATTGTATTGCTATAGTTGTATATTTTATTACCGAAAAAAGTACAGTATCATGATTGTTGATCAAAACTGTATTTACAACCATGACAAAATACTTATATTGCAATTGTATTTTATAACAAATAGTATTCAATCAATAATTGTCACGGTGATGAATATATATTAAATCTTTTATTTTTATAAATATGATTAAATTTTAGTTTTAGGCTTCAACTTTTAGGGTCCAAAAAGCCTTACCTACCGACATCAAGGCTGGCATCCAATTTAGATCGAGGATGCTACAACTATGCAATCACCTTCCAGCAATAGGCAACTCTTTCAGTGTGGGGAATTTTGCAGAAATAGTCCCACTAACTAGTTATACGTGTCTCAAAACTAGAGCATGCAACGCTGAATTGGAGGACCATGCATGCACGTACACATACAAATGAACAAAAAAAAAAAAATGGAATCCATAATCAAACTATTAATATTGATCTGCATCATTTTATTAAAAACACCCACCATATTAATGTCAGCTCTTTCCCATCCTCAATTGTCATATACATGCACGTACGATTTTTTAATAAAGCGATTTGGCAGATTGAATTTCTATATCCTCAAAGTCTCAATCCCAGCTAAGAATTTGATCATCTCTATCTCGTAAATAATACAAACTTAGATTCAAGTCATTGATCAGCTGAACCAAGATTAGACTAAAATTAAGTTATATGTAAGAAGATATATTTAAGTATCCCATGTATATAGTTTATTAATCCTCAAGCTTAAGAACCTTATAAACAAAATGGACCACTCTCTCCGAAAGTGGTGATCCATTCTCCTGATTGTTGACCAATGTGTTTAATCCAACGGCTATATATAGGACCCTTATTTTGAAGCAGTTGATAATGCTGCACCACGTAGCCCTCCCTACATGTAAGATATTAATTAATATCCAAATCCTTCCAGGCAAAGAAGAATATGGATCCAACCACCCGGAAAGTTTCCATGCCATGCATTTATTTTTTGCATGCCAAAACTGCCCCTCTTGGACTCATTGCACCGGCAACCTTTTGATTTTTTAGGACATTCATAATTCCTTTCCATCTAATAACCAGCTTTGCTTTTGCACTTTCATGCCCATGTTTTCCATTTTAATTTTCGTCCATGACCATGACCTGAGTCATTCTTATGTGTGGATGCGTCTATCTTTCAAATTAAAGTTACAACATGCATGATTTGTAATGGGGTACGTCATTCGAATTATAAAGAGTACTAGGCTAGCTGCTTAAGAATTAAGATTATTTTCTCTCTGTCCAAATCCAAATTACCTTACCTTTCACCATTTAACAATGAATGTGATGTGGGTAATTAATGGATTGAATGCTTCACATTATCTCTCATCACGCGCAGAGTGCAGACAATATATTCAATGAATGGATCGGAAATGTCACATTCAGAGTCAGGTCTTAGGCCATACGGAAACTGATTCAAAGTGTTACTAATTTAATAAAAAGATACTTATCATATTGGGACCATTTCTATTCGTATGTGATATTGTCCAAAAAGCACGTACATATATTAATGCAATGATGAAAGAGATTTTGAGTGTGCTATGGCTCCACTTTTTAGCAGCATCAGTCCTTCGGTTAGTAATTGCAAGGCCTTAAAATAATAATGCACAATCACCTTCAATACGCTTTTTAATTCATGAGGTGTTAGCTATATACCATGATAAAGTGAAGCTGCCATACGCCCATACGTAAAGAAAAGAAAGAGAGAGAGAGAGAGATCAATATCACACGAGAATGAAAAGGCTATAGAAACTTTAGGCTCTGGAGTCCTATTCCTCATTTGACTAACAATGGTACAAGGTATTTAAAGTCAGTGACTAGCTGACCAACATACAGCTGCCAATAACCAAATCACAGAAAATAAAATAAAATATAGTTATATTAGCTAATTAATATAAGATCTTGGTCTTGGTTTATGGCACGTTATAATTAAGGGGAACTTGTGTCACTTATTTTCAGACTGGTGCACTTGACCAATAGATTAATTGTATCTCCTCATCACATGTGCCTAGTGTAGTGATGTAGTCTATTTATGAGTGCGTGAAGAAATGTCTCTTGGGAGGAAAACTTTTCAACTTGTATTTAGATGCAATATATTCAGGTGGATATATATGAAAACCATCAAGATGAATTGCTGGGTGGTACGTATCGAACATACAGGGAGTATATTTCTTATCAGTTTCTCATTTTGTCACATCAAACTTTGGTTATTTGCTGCTAGTGCGTCATGTAACAGGGAGGAAGCTATGTTCCTTTAATTTCTCTATGCTTCGGAATCAGATGTGTAGGTCCCATGTTTTGTATAGTATATATTTGTGGTATGTCTGGATATTAAAACTGACATACTGTATGTGTCTCTTAGTTGGTGGGGGCATTATGCTTTCATTTTCATAAACTATAGACTCTTTGTATCTCTGGATAGAGATTTTTTTTTTTTTAGATTATAACATTTAATGAAGACATTAATTATAATTTTAATATTTTTTTTCTGAAGCAATATTTTGTCCTCTGTTAACATTGGAGTAAAAAATGTAACGGTTACTTATTTTTTCTATATATATATTATAGCAAAAAAATATTTTTACATTATTCTTGTTATGTTATTTTATGAACAAAAATGTCTAACAAAGATGCTGATAATTCAATATTGGATCAAGCTCTCTCTTAAAGTATTTATATGAAAGAAAATATCTCCAGAAGATGATCACTATGCACGAAGCAATATTCAACTAGTGGGGTGAGGTATGTGCACAATGTGAATGAAAAAGAGAAAGAACAAGAATGTATGCACATTTTCCTTTGCAACCATCTCTTTTTTATACTACACATATCTCTTGGTTAGTTGTGAAACATCCCGAGAATCACGATTGTGATCTTTAACTACGACTAGGCCCAATTGTAGAATCTGTAACAATTCTCTTCTCTTGATTTTTTTTTCTCTTCTTCTCCTCACCTTTTTATAATTTTTTCATACTTGAGTTGAATAGTGTAATTCTCTCTATTTTCAGGTTCTATTGTTTCATTATTTCCTTATACTTATTTTATAATATTTCTTTTTATAGATTTTAATGTGCTCTTTTGATTTTATTTTATTCTTATACTTTATAAAATGACAAATAAAAAATTTGAATTAGGTTTTGAAAATTTAAAGAAAAGAGAAAAATTGATAAATTAATTCAATCTTAATATGGTGCACTTGATAAATTTATTAGAAAATTACTCGTAGTTGATGCAGAAAATAGTGTTAGCTTTAATTCCAATGAAGAGCATGTCAATGAAGAGCAGGTAGAAGAAAAAGATTGAAATGATAATACTTTATTGGAAGAAAATATTGATAATAGTATCACCTCAAGTGAAGCTTTTGAAAATATTTATGATCCAGGAAAATGGAAAACTATTGATGAAAATTTTAGAGCTTTAATGATAGAAAAAGGTGCAATTAGATTTAACGATTTACAATTTTCAAAAGATAAAAATAGTAGACATTTTAATTCATTTTTTTATCAATAAGTGAATTTATTCAAGATAATTATGTACTTACAAAATATCATCTCAATTCATCACATTTCATCATATTCGGGATGTAATATGGTTCCAAAGGGTGAACTAAGCAGTTCCAATAAAATTTCATTTTTGAACAAAAATCCGATAGACTCATTGGAGGGAGGGTCCCATTGGTATGCATCCACTTGGAATTGAACCTACCAATTTGCCAAATGTTGCCAAAGGAAGAGAAAAATGATAGGATATAGCTAGTTTACTCTAGAGATTTAGATAAAGGTTATTGTTTTTGTTGTAAGTTATTTTATTCAAGTGGTATTAGTCAATTAGTAAAAGAAGGAACTAGTTAATAAAAGAAAGAACTAGTGATTGGAAATATCTTAGTTCCAAACTCAAAAGTCCTGAGACAAGTTATGATCATATTAGTAATATGACAAAATGAATTAAAAGGAAAAATAAGATTAAAAGAAGAAAAAAAAAGACTATTGATCAAAATTTACAAGAACAAATTAATAAAGAAAAGGATCATTAGGAAATGGTTTTAGTTATGATTATAGTTATAGTCAACTATCTTTCTAAATATAATCTTGTTTTTCTCGTGAGACAAATGGGAAGATATATAAAACAAAATAATGATACATTTTTTAGTTTGATTGAAATACTTGTAGAATTTTATCCGATTATAAAAGAACATGTTAAACTCATAAAACTAATAAAATTTGTGTTCATTACTTAAATAATACTATACAAAATCTAACTTATAGAATTGTTAACCTTACAAATAAAAATAATATTGTAAAATGTTAAAGATGTAAAATTTAATCATATTTATTACTTTACCTTTCAAAGTACTTCCTTATCCCAAAATAATTATGGTATAGATTATTTTACGATAAAAGTGTAGTAAATAGATAAAAAAATAATCGTAATTTTATAAAATTAACTTTACATTCTAATTTATTTATTTTTAGATTTTATAGTTTATTATTAATATTTTTTAATTGAATTTGTTCACCATTAAAATATAATATATATTAATGAAAAAGTAATTAATATTATATTAAAAAATTAATATGAAAATTATTTTGAGATAACTTTATTTCTTTAGACACGAAGAAGGAAGTAATAAATTTTAACATACCCAAATTAATTGATACTACTTGGATTAGTATATAAACTCCCTCACTTCCATCATTTTTTAAACCAAACTAAGAAACCCTCCACTCCCCCAAAAAAAATGGAACCTCAAACTCCTTCTTGTCTCTTTCTTACTTTCAGCACCTCTTCTTTACTTCTTATACCTCCTTTACTTCAGGCACCGCGGCCACCACCTCCTCCCTCCCTTACCGCCCTTCCGCCTCCCCCTCATCGGCCACATGCACCTCCTAGGCCCCCTCCAGCGCCTCTCCCTCAAGCACGGTCCCCTATTCTCCCACCGCTTCGGTTCCGTCCCCTGCGTGGTGGCCTTCTCCCCTCACTTCGCCAAACAGCTCCTCCAAACCAATGAGCCCGCCTTCAAATGCCGCCGTGAAGCGCCTTACCTACGACTCCTCCCTCGCCTTCGCGCCCTACGGCGACTACTGGCGCTTCGTCAAGAAGCTCAGCATCAACCAGCTTCTCGGCTCGCGCAGCATTAGCGGCTTCCAACACTTGCGCATGCAGGAGACGCGTGAGTTTCTTGGGCTTTTGGCCCAAAAGGCCCGGGCCCGTGAGCCCAAGATGACGAATAATGCTATTTCTAGAACAGGGACGGTTCTGGACCCACTCAAGGTGTCCAACCACACAGGGCCCCAAAAAATAAGGGGTCTCAAATATTATTTAATAAGAGACCTCAAATATTATTTACTGTAACATATATTCAATACTGAAAACTAGACAAGATGGTAATATTTATTTTTAATAATCAAGGGGTCCAAGGTTCAATTCCCACCAACAACAATTTTTACAAAATTTACCAAATATATTTTAACGTTTCCAAATATAATATTAACAGCAAAATCTCACCAAATATTTTATTTCCTTTTCTTCAAACAAATATATTTTAACGTTTCCAACGATCTTTACAAAATTTATATTAAAAACTGCTACATACAAACAATTTTTTACAAAATTTATATTAAAAATGTTTCTATTACATACGGATACACATTTCCAACAATTTCACCAAATATTCTAACAGCAAAATCTCACCAAATATATTTTAACTTTCCAAATATAATATTAACAGCAAAATCTCACCAAATATTTTATTTCCTTTTCTTCAAACAAATATATTTTAACGTTTCCAACTATATTTTAACGTGAGTCATATTCCAAATTTCAGGTACAAATGTTCCACTCAACTTTTTTCTAAAAAGTTTTTCTTGACCTTTAAATATAAAATTGTCTTACTCGGTTATTATGTATTTTTTCAGATTATATAATGTTGAATTCTGGTGGCTAGTGATTTTAGTTGGCTCAATTGGATGTTAAGCTTTCTCAATATTCCCATCTTCCTAGTGTTATCCACTCTTTCTCTCTTTTTACATGTTTGTTTAATTGTTACTTGTGTTATTGACTACTATGATTCATAAATATCAATCTGGGTCAGAAAAGCGTAAAAAACAAAAAAGAGAACAACATTTAATACAATCTCAAAGAGGTGCTTTAGATAAATTTTTTTAACAAGAAACCCCTGCTCAGTCTTCCAATCCTTTGGAGGAAGATAATACCAATGCTGCTGAAAATGTGGAAAATGATGAACATGTGAGTGCTAGTGATCCTTTGCATGTTAATTTCGAAAATAATGAGAATTCTGAAATTGTGAGGTATCTTGGTAAACATAACCTAGCATTTCGTGGAAAAACAGAAAAGTTGTATGAAAAGGGAAATGGCAATTTTTTAGGTTTAATTGAAATGCTAACTGCTTTTGATCCTGTGATGATTGAACATGTTGAGCGTATTAATAGTGGCAAAATTCATCACCATTACCTGCGTCATGATATCCAAAATGAGTTGATACTCTTACTTTCTTGTAAAATTAGGTCTATCATTATTAATAAAATCAAAGCAGCTAAATATTATTCTTTGATGTTAGATTGTACTCCTGATTCTAGTCATCAAGAGCAAATGTCCTTAATTTTAAGATGTGTTGATAGCTCTACCAACTCCTTTAAAGTTGAAGAATTTTTTCTTGAATTTTTAGTAGTTGATGATACTAGTGGTGCTGGACTTTTTTCAAAGTTGGAAAATATATTAAAATCTCATGACCTTGACATAGATGATGTAAGAGGACAAGAATATGATAATGGGTCTAATATGAAAGGAAAAAATCAAGGTGTGCAAAAAAGATTACTCGATTTAAACCCTAGAGCTTTTTATTCTCCATGTGGTTGTCATAGTCTTAACTTGGTTTTGTGTGATATTGCAAATACTTCACAAAAAGCAAGAGACTTTTTTGGAATTGTAGAACGTATTTACACTTTATTTTCTAATTCCACAAAAAGGTGGAGTATTTTAAAAGAAAATGTGAAAATGTTAACGGTTAAGCCATTGTCAACCACATGATGGGAAAGTCGAGTTGAAAGTATCAAAGCTATAAGGTTTCAAATCGCTTATATCCAAGAAGCCTTACTTGAACTTGCTGATAAAGATAATGAGACACTAGTGCAAAGTGAAGCCAAGTCGTTGGCAACTAATGAGCTCGGTAATTTTGAATTCTTGCTTAGTGCTATTATTTGGTATGAAATTCTAAGTGAAGTGAACTTGGTTAGCAAACAATTACAAACTAAAAACATGATGATTGATGTTGCTA
>PYAF01001934.1:177781-189125 GCA_007407185.1 Glycine tomentella
GAACTACATAAAATTACTATGTCAAAGACTAAAACGAAAAAAATTATAAAGACAAAAACTAAAAAATATTAAATTACATGGATCAAAAATATATTTAAGTCTTGTAAAATTGGTAATGAATTTTAAAATTATATTTAAACTCTTAATGATTTTGCTTAACCTTGAATCTGTTCCTTTTTGATAAATTAATTTAAAATTAAATTTGATATGCTTTAATGAAATTATATTTTACATTTTGATTATTTATATACCAAATGTGTAGAACCCTAGGTACATTGAGGCTTTAAATACTCAAAAAATAAGTTTTGTCATTTATATTATTTTTTTTACAAAACAGTAATTTTATTTTTTATTCATGAAAATTGAAAATAATATTAAAGAATTTATAACAATTCATACATCATCTTTAATAAATAAGTTAGACTCTTTGACATAGTAATTTTATGTAGTTCAAAGAAGATTGTTTTCTGACAAAAAAAAACACTAAATTATATTAAACTATCTTCACTCCAAAGTAATTTATACTAGATAAAAAATTATAATTCAAACAAAATTAGACTATATTTAAATCTATAACTCCATCAAAACTAATTGACAGTATCGTAAAAATAATTTAATTCAATTGTTCTTTTCCTCGAAATTAATGCAATATATGAGATCCCTGAACTCAATAATTGTTTTCTTCTTAATTAGCACTATTTTGAAGACTCGGGGAATGAAAGGATTGCGCATTGACAAAAATAAAATACAAAATGCATTTATTTACGATTCTAAAATTATTAGGGGTAAGAATGCAAAAGTACTTGAGCTAAAAATGTGACACACGCCAACCCACTTTAAAGTCTTGTGGTGGTTCATTATATCTTCCAGAGAAACTCAAATATCAATTAAGCAATAATAGCTGCACAGCCACAAATCGTTGTCATGATTGAACAAAATTTAATCTATATTTATTTATTTTATTTGACTTTGATACATAAATATGCTAGCGTATCAAATTTATTCGACATAAGATGATGCTAAGCATAACGTAAGTACCTAAAAAAATTATTAAAAAAAGTCAAAATATATTTTTAGTTTTTTATTTAAATTCAATTTGACCTTTTATTTTTTTAAAAAATAAAATAATATAACTCTTTATCTTTTAAATTTGGTTCAATTTGACCCTTTGAAATAATTATTTTCAAATTTAGAACATAATTTTGAATTTCTTTAACTGATTTAAAACGTGAAACTTATCCATTAAATTCACTTGCATATAAACTATAAAACTCAACTGATATTTAAACAAAAAAAAATCATAAACCTAATAAAAATTGCATGAAAAGTTATTTTAATGAACAGCAAAAAGAATATGAGAAAGAAGGGGGGACAATAACACAGCAACTGGGTTAAAAGGGGTGCAAAGAGGAAAATGTGGAAGAGGAGAGGAGGGAAGAGGAATACTTTTGAAATCAAAATTTACGTATAAAAAAGGGTGTGGAAAGAATAAAAGGGTACAAATAGGAGAGCACCCGTTGTGTTGTAACATTTACTCATGTGGGGGGTCCAAATTGATATATACACCTACAAAGATACTAACGATAAACGCAACAATATAAATTTTCAATTACAACGGTCACAATAAGGATATATTTGAATTACCCAAAAGGTCTAGCTTGTTGTGTCAACCTAAATAGTTCCTCTTTGGTTAAAATCTCAAGGACAATTTCCCTAACATTTAAGGGAATTGGTTTTTCTACATACTCTTATAGTATTTAACTGAACGACGGCCCAAGAAATTAGCACAAGCCTTTCTGTCTTTAACAAAACACACTCTGGAAAACTAAAACAAGAAAAAGAAACAATCTTCCTTCTTTTTTTTATGGATAAGCTAGAAACATCCATGCTTGAGCGACACAATGAACATATTTCAATTATTAACATTCTTTAGGCTTGGATCAGTATTATGGATCTCCCCTATCAAAAAATGAGGGACTAAGCTCCTATCAAGTTCTCCGATGTTATGATTGGGATACAAAATTGGGGGCTTTCTGTGTGTCAAACCACCTTCATATAATGCATTAGCCACGACCTGAAAAATTGAATGTGCAGCAGCTCTGAACTTAAAACTGAAGCCGCCCCAGATTACTTTGGGTAGCACCGGGTCAGGTCAGCAAAGGAGTTAGCCTCCATCATGGGTTCTCCTTCAAATTATTTGAATTTCCATTTCCATTTTGTACATGTTCTACAGAAGAGGTTGTCTTTTCAGGTGCTTTCCTCAAGAAGCTTTTTGCATAAATTGCGCCAAAGACAATTACCTGATAATTTACTGGTGTTAATAGGCTTCTCATAAAATTCATCAAGAATATTGTGTCACATTTAGTGTGTGAACTATTATGGTGGTTCAAAATAAGTGGAAATAGGGTCCGGTTGTGATTTAGTGGCTGAGAGAGTTTGATACAAGAAAGAAGAGTGTAACATGACTTATTTCATTATGATGTTCAATAAAGGTAAAAAGTAAGTCTTACAGCTCCAATCCACTGTTCCCAGCTAAGAGGATGGGCAAACCACACACATGACAGCAAAATGCTTACCAACTGCAAAAAATAGAATAAAATGTGACAAACACTGATTAGATAAATAATTTAAAGGATAATGTAAAATTTAACTTTTCTCTGCAATACTTACCTGTCTTGTTGTCATTATAGTAGCAAATGTTAGAGCACCAAATGTGCGAATTGTGTAGGAAATAAAAAATTGACTAGCTGTTGCAACCTGTGGGAGTGGATATTATCATAAACTTCTTTAGTTAAATCGAAGATGGAGAAGGGATATTTTTATACTTCTTTTATAAAACAAAGGGGCAAAAACACTATAGATTTCAAAACTCTATTAAAACAATCAGAAAGGAGAGCAAATTACTGTACTGTAAGACTTAAAACAGAAGGCAATGTTTTCTTACAGTTGAAAGCAATGCAATGTCAAAGAAGCAATCTTTATGGATATAAACGAACTCTACAGCTGGTAATAAATGTCCTTGTATGATAAGACCTAAACAAAAATATCAGACGTCAAATCCAACCATTAAGCTGGAAAAGAAACAAAATCTGAGAATAAAAATGTAGGCATACTGTCCAAGAAAATTCTCATTGCAGAAAAGACAAAAAATAGTCTATATATGACAAAAATATAATGTTCAGAATGAAATTTCACTGTTTGTGACCCACCTGTCAGGCTAAGAATACAAGAAGAGAAAGTAGTATAGAATATCTGATTATGTATCTCCATGTTATAGCCTTTAAACATCTTATCTTGGAATGTGCTTGTAAAGCCATCACACCTATTAGACAAAAAAAACTACATGATTTAAAGAAAGAGTAGCACATCTCAACTTGAGCAATTAAGAATCTGCAAGAATGCACTAACTACAAAGTTGACAAAATCATGTTTTAACCATATGACGTGGCTTCAAATAACCATTGCTGTACAAATCAACAACAACAAAAAATAGTTGAAATAACTAAATGGTTGTTCATAATAAATCTGTGGACTTTGAAAGTGGGAAAAAGAAAAATACATGCAGGAAAGTATTAAACAGTTAGATAGGTAGGCAAGGTGCTTTTTTCCTAACAATGAGAATAATCTAACAGATTAAAAACCTTGCATGTCAGAATGGGTGAAGGCAGCACTGATTTTATTTTATTTTTTATTTTTTGGGACAACTCTTAAAATCACTTGTCATAGAAAGTGGGATTAAGTTTAGTGGTGATACCCAAGATAACCAAGCATTAGCAAAACACCCCAAACAGTATTTTCCCTTCCTCTACCGTATGGACTGATGTCGGTCCCTGCCTACAATGACAACACACAAGAATTACATCAGCTTATCACAGAAGGCTTCCAGATTATCAAGGATATTTATTGTGTATCTTCAGCAGAATGATCAATCCAGACTAAGAAAACAATTGCAACAAAATGCTTACTCAATGGAACATGAGAAAAACAACATTTGACATAGAAATGCTTGTCAATTGATATAAGAATATATTCTGGTCAGACTTGCAAGTCAAAATACCAATGGCAAGTCTGCAGTTAACTACTCAATTGTTTGGAAGTGTATCTGTGTGTGTGTTTGGAGTTTTGGATCCCAGGTTAGATCTATGTATCAAAGGAATATGCAGGCTTGTAATTGTCATATGGGACTCAGCAAGTCTGTGCCATGCTTTATTTGCTTTAGTATGTTTAAATATAGAAGCATGTGAAAACTTTTTCAGGGTTAGTTTAGAACTTCCTGAACATGCAGCCTTCTTAGAACCAACACTTTAGCATATGGACATTCATTGTTGGTTCTAAATATAAAAGAATGACATTAGAAGAAAAGAAAATGATATAAAAAATGATTACCGGATACAGGATGAACACTGAGCAGCCAAGGGTTACTACAAAGGCCACCAAATAGTCAGTTCGCCGATATCTCTTCTGCATTATGGCAGTGCCCCAGACCTAAATAATATACAAAGGTAGGAATCAAGATTCAATGTGCTAGAAAAATTGGTACTAGATATTAACCTGCCACATCATAATTTGGAAGGAATAAACCATAAGCATAAAAATCGTACATAAGATTTGACATATAAAAGAAGGAATGGGATTGGTTTGGTTTGGTTGACTCAAGAACACATGGATGATGGAAGAAGATAAAAATAATGGCAAGCAGGATAGGACATTCTATTAGACAACCTAGAATCCACTAAGTATCTGTAAATTCACTTTACAAGAACACAAGTTAAAAGTCCTTGGAATAATATTAAAATGGAAAATAGAAGATGCATCTCATTTCACACATAACATGCCCTTTTACATGCATAAATGATAACCAACTGGTTAAAAAAATCATTCAGAACATTCCAAATCCATATCATAGTTTATCTACTTCAACCATAATTACTTTTATCTAAACCAAAATCAAACAACAAGAACAAAGCCTTATCTAATCTAAACCAAAATAATCAACTAAAACCTATAATATAAAAACTACATAAAAATCATCTTGTCATGCATATCAAAGAAATAATGGCATGTTTATAACCACACACCACATCTCCACTCTTCAGTCCTAACAAAATTCTCCTTTGAGGATAGGGTGCAGCAACTTTAAAATCACCTAATTAATCATTTTCAAAAGCCATATTCAAAAGCAAAGTATGGAGAATATATTGTTTTTGTTTGTCATGGTCAATTTGTTAGTAACTCCCAAAAGTATGAAATTTCCTTTCTTCTCTCCCTTTCTCTTGAAGACCAAAAAACAAGTATAGGAATATCAACTTTAAAATGTGCCGACCCTTATGTAGAATAAAATTTGAAGGAAAAAAAGTATGAGCATTTACTTGAGAGAGAGGAGAGAATCAGGCCAAGCATTGATCAATTTGAAAAGAATGTTCAACCAAAATTTCAGAATGAGGATGAAGCCTCAAAATTCTACCTCTAAGTCACATTTTTTCCTCTTCCTGGATTTGTTCCATTAAAAAAGGAAGTGGCTATTAATGATGTCAATCACAAATGATTGTGAGATGAGAGAAAGATAGCGCATGAAACATTCAGTGTTAAGGAACAATACAATGTAATTACTACCATTCTTCATCAACAGAAGCAACAATAGCTAAGAAGATGAATTATACACTACGAATAAATATATGAATACATATCAATAATGAATGTAATGAATATTGCAATCAGCCAGTAATCATAAATATCAAAATAAAAGAAATTTATATAATCGAGCACAGTATTAAATTTTGCCTTACCATAACTGGTATCATTTTAGCACACTTTGCAAGAGTCTGAACAGGGAAACTAACATATTTGAGGGCCTGGAATAAGAAACATGATACCAAAAAAAGGGTATTAACTGACAGCCAATTGTAAATTAGTAATAACAATTTATAATGGACAATGTATAGACACAGAAAGTATGCAACTTACCTCATATTGACAACTTGTGGTGAGTATGTTCGATACCGACACAAGGCAGTACTTATAAATAGGAGCTACAGGATCCAATGCCTTTTTACTTGCCTATGAGAAAGATTGAAAAGGATAAATTCTAGGAAAATTCTGGATTAGCAAATGCATTGCAGTCACAAGAAAGGGAAGGCTGCAATGTCAAACACTAAAATGTTTGGTAACCACAGTACTTCCCCATATATCAAGCACTTACCAGTAAAGCCCCAGCTGAAACAGCAGACGTGGTGATGCGATTGCAGAAAACAAGAAAAAGAGAATATTTGAAGTAGTCCTTGTTCACCCCATAAGGAACTCTCATGATCTTTTCCTAAAAGAAACAAACACAAACACAAGTTGTCAGTATAGGGCAATAGTAGGATTATCAGATAGCGCTTTGGCATCATCCAACTTCATTAGCTAATAGCTTTCCCCACATACTAAATAGATGCTAGTTTAGTTAATCTATAAGCATCCCATAATAAACAGCTAAATAAACATCAAGTGATATCTAAAACTAAGAAATTAAGAACACTTCAACAAAGAGGATTGATAACCAACTTATTAATGTGAATTTGTTCCCAAATAATAGCAGCTATGGTTTTCTAATTAGAACCACTACTGAAAGACCAACAGGGAAAATTACAAAAATAAAAATGAAAACACACACACAAAACATGTAATTAGAATTAGTTTTAACTAGCAAAGATAAGGAGATCCTAGGATTTTAAGAAAAACGAAAAAAGCGAAAAGTTTGGGCATATAAACCTGCAAAACACCATAGGTAACGAGGGTGAGCATGATTCCTGCGACAGCAAATGTGCCTTTCCACAACTTGTTCTCTCGCCAATTCGAATCACCCGCAGGGGGAGAAGAAACAGAAGCAGAGGTTGTTTCCGCCATGTCCCAAACACGAGCACCACAATGACATATAACACCACCAAAACAACGTCGGATTAGACACGGCGCGCCTCAGACTCGGAGCTCACAGGTTCTCTTTGTTGCCTCTGTTCTTTTTTTCTGTTTGTGGTTTCATGCGAGAAAATGCAATTGGCCCGCCATGTCAGCATTCACCATTCTCGGGAGACAGCAATGGCACTCACATATTCACTCTTGACTGAACATGGGCCAGCCAACGCCTCCTGATAGGTTTTTAAAATTCAGCCCAATAACATCTTAAATGGACCAGCCCAGTGAGGGCCCATTTATAAAACATAGTTTGGGATATTTTGGTCATTTTGTCATCTCGTATATAAACTCCATAACCCAAGTCAGAAAACCCTAGAGCCGGCTTCTTCCTCTACGCAGGTTTGTGACTGTGCATCGTTACTCTGCGCTAATTGCTTAGTTTCACGCCGTTAATGATTTCAGATTTCTAATTTTCTTTTTAATTTCAGGAATTAGGAACATTCGACAGGTAGAGTTTCTTCCATGGCTCCTAAAGGTATGTTCGTGTTCCTCACTTTAAAAAATTAGTTGCACAAAATTTAAATTCAGTGGTCACTTTTTCAATAGTATTGGAATTAAGCATGTTTAGGAAGAAGATTGTGTAATTAGGGAGAATATTATGGTGTGTGAAAAATTATTAGGCTGGTTTTGGTTTTTTCTGTGCGTGACTTGAGTGAGGGTTCTTTTTTGTGTGTGTGCAGTTGATAAGAAGAACGACCCAAAGGCACAGGCCTTGAAGACTGCTAAGGCAGTTAAGTCTGGTGCTACCTTTAAGAAGAAGGCAAAGAAGATCCGAACTTCTGTCACTTTCCACAGGCCGAGGACATTGAAGAAGGATAGGAACCCCAAGTACCCTCGCATTAGCGCGCCGCCAAGGAACAAGCTTGATCATTATCAGATCCTGAAATACCCTCTGACCACTGAGTCTGCCATGAAAAAGATTGAGGACAACAACACTTTGGTTTTCATTGTCGACCTGCGTGCCGACAAGAAGAAGATCAAGGATGCCGTGAAGAAAATGTATGACATCCAGGCCAAGAAAGTTAACACCTTGATCAGGTGAGCAACTATTTAATGATTATTCAGTTTTGATAGTAATGGTTTCATAATGCATTATTGCTGATGAAATTTGATGGGTGATAGTGAATTCTGTTTTCAGCTAGTGTGATAAGGTATTGATGTTGTGAATTTGATGTTGTACTATCTTTTCTGAAGACCATGTTATGTTGATACATGATGTCACATGTAGTTAATATGTAGTCCTGTCTGTACTCTGTAGCTTCTTTTTTTTCTGCCTTTAAATATACATCATGGGGTGTTCCTGTTCTCTCTTTTGTTTGTGTTGTTTAATTACTGTTGTGGGAATTGGTAGTGGTTTGGTACAATATTCACTCTAATGAGTTAATAATTTAGAGTACTATGTCTAGGGGTGACAATCTCACTTGTGGAGTTTTGGAAATAATGCTTGGGCTAAATATATGTATTTTTCAACTTGGATTACTTGGAAATTAGGGAATCCTATGAATGTTTCTATTAGAGAATAGAGATTGAATATTTGTACTGCCTGGAATTGGTTTGAGATGCCGCTTTACAGTGAAGTTGTATATGTAGTTTAGTTCAATGAGGTATTTTCTGCTGCAATTTCTAAATTTGAATTCTGTTGCAGGCCTGATGGAACCAAGAAGGCCTATGTCCGGTTGACACCTGATTACGATGCATTGGATGTGGCAAACAAGATTGGGATTATCTAAGGTAGTACCTAGGCAGTTTTATGGTTATTCTTGGCGGAAACATTTTAAAAAATCATAGGTTCTATATTTTGTGTTTTGTCATTTTGTAACTTTTGGTTAAGTTGACACTAAGCAGACCTCGTGTTTCAATTTTGACTAGAGAGTTGTTTAAATTGATGATTGAAATTATCATGTTAAAATTTTCTAATTAGTGATTATGCTACTCGGAATGTGAGGTTGATGAGTGTTCCGATGCTAATTGCATATTTGCTTAAATCGCTGTGGCATTAAGCGAAATTGTGCAGAATCTGGTGTGTGTGTGTGTGTATGTGTGTGTGTGTGTATATATATATATATATATATATATATATATATATATCTTAAAAATCACGCTAGCCAACTTAAAAAGGGATAACTTCTAATTCAAGTTGTACGCTCAGCAATTTAGAGTTCAGCAACTGCGAAGTCTGAGAAAGTTCGGTTGGTTATCATGCAAATGACTTATACTTGGAATACAAAATATTAAAAAAAAAAAAACACTGATCAGGTGAAGGGTTTTGAAAGATCAAATGTCGTAAAAAAAATTATCCGTATCAAATTTTGTTTTTGGATTGATGGAAAGAGATAAAATAAAGTAAAATATAATAAAATGTATTTTTTTTTATCTCATTTCATTTAGCATTTCAGCCTAGATGAAGCATATGACAATTTTTTTCTGATCTAAATTGACTTTAATATGATTTACATGAGTGTTTGGATGAAGCATTTAAATTAGGAAAAGTAATTTAAATAATAATTTAAAAAATTTAAGATAAAATTCCATGTATATCTAAAATTAAGGGATTTTAATTTTTCAACTAAAATAGAGAATTTAAAAATTAAAAATTCTCTCACACTCTCCGCTCGCTAACACTCTTGCTCACTCAGATTCTTGCTCGTTCAGATTCTTGGTCTCCCTTGTTTAGATTCTCGCTCATTCCTCTCACTCGACCCTCCCTCACTATCACTTTTGCAGTTTCGTTGCTCTCTAGTTCGTTAATTTCTCATCTCTGTTTTTTTTTCCCCTTCTCTAATCCAGGGTTTATTGATTCAGAGTTTGTCATTGATTTGTGTTTTTTAATTTGTTTCTTAATCTTGATTTCAAAGTGGTGGATAACATAAACCTGTTTCATTTACAATCTGTATGTTTCAAAGTGACGTTAATGCCTTGGACAAAATTATTCACTATTTATTACTCTAAAAAAGAGTAATCTAATAAGTTGATAATATGAAGTATGAATAGAGTCGTGCAAACAAAAATTTGATCAACCGACATGTTTGATTGATGGGTTTGCCTTTGTGAGCTGAGGGATTGGTATTGAAAACTAATATGATTTGCTAAGTTCTTCATTGCAACTTTCTTTGTGTGTATACTATTACTTTGTGTTACTTTTTTCCTTTAGCTCATAACTTGTGTTCCTTTGAATTGTATTGTTGTCACTAGTGCTTCTACTTTCATGAAATCCTGGATAAATGAACTTTATCCTATGCACTTTCAATTGATTATATTTGCCTGATGATCTAATACTAATATAGGAAACTTATGTAAAACCCCAACATCTAGGATTGATATTGAAAGATAATGTGAGTTGTTGAGTTAAATCCTGTATTTCCTCCTTCATAATTGAAATCTTAATTGAGTGACTTTCTCCTATGCACTTCATGCTAAATAATATATTATTATAAAGTTCCAAGTAGGTTTTAGGAACTGGGGTATGTTATACTTGAATAAATATATATGTTCTGTTGAAAGTAAAAAAATTCTTCATGTGCATGTAGGAGAGTAATTAAATTATTAGGTACGTTGGCAGTGTAAATCAGAATTTGAAGGTATGAAGAAAATAAAGAATTAAGTATTCAAACACAAGGAGTTAACTTACGAAAGTATGTTATTTTAGTTTGAAAAAGTTTTGTACTGTAAGGAAATAAAGACAAAGCAATCCTAACTGAATGGGCTTATGACTGCTACATTGAAAGAGCTCTTCATGCCCTAGTTAAGGGTGACAAAGAGGCATTGGATGACATTAAGACCTTGGAGAAATTGGTAATGATTGCCCTTTGGTGTGTGCAAGAGGAACCTAGTCTTAGACCATGAGAAATGTGACATAGATGCTTGATATAACACCTCTCTTTACTCACTCGTGCTTGATTAATTTTATGTAAGATTCCGTGTCCACTTTGTATTAAAATCAAATTAGTTATAAATGTTTACAGAAATTTTTCTCTTCGCATTTCGATTTCGCAAAACACTATTCTAAGCTCTTGTCATGTTTGAAAAATTCATCATAACAAATAGTCTAAGTAATTCAGACATGGTTAATTATAACAGTCAGTGTACAGTTATCCAAAATAAAATACAGACCATCACCAAAATAGTCTAGTACAAATTACATAACTTCAGAGGCAACAGTAGTAGACTAGTACAACAATTTATCAAGCCACGGCGCAGCATGCAAATCATCCAAGATTCTTCATTATATCATCTCAACTTTTCTCTGTTCCTCTGCTCGCCCAAATCAATTGGGGTCATCACAGGTGTCAACCACCGACACAAATAGGGGTAAGTACATGATAAACATAGTTTAGATAAATCAACAGGTTTCAACAGCACAGAATAGTAAAATACAGAATAATAGTAAAATAAT